>REGL01000264.1:176849-215359 GCA_004194395.1 Aurelia aurita complex sp. Pacific
CAGTCATTCGAAAAAGTTGAGCTGAGTTCAACTTTTTCACTCTGCTGCGGCACCGGCGCCAATGAAAATTATATGAGAACATGAGGCGGCGCACTGCCGGCGATGCGTCAGCGAATCATTTGCATTCCCTGTGATCAGGTGACAATAGCAAGCCAATCAAATACGAGGATCAGCGGGGAATGCACACTGAGATATGGTTGACGGCGCCCTGCCGGCAGCATGTCGCCGATAGGTCGCCGATGGGTCGCCGACGAGTCGCCGGTAGTTCAACTTTTGCTACGCAGTAGTGACGCCGATGGGTCGCCGTCGGGTTGAGATTATATGAGAACCAGGCTTAAGACAATAGCACGAATTGGTTTTGATTGACACCGCAATTGAAAGCGATTAGCGATCGCAAACAAAGGAAATTCTCTCAACCAGTAATTCAAAACAAGCAAAGCCGCAAAAGTTTCTCTGAAACCTAGGTAGCTAGCTCGCCCGTTGTGCATTCCAGAAATTGTTTTTAAGAGCAAACATGAGCATAGATCGAGAGAAGAAGGATACATCTACACATCTGCTACGGGCATTTAAGTTATTTGATTCAAAAGCCGATTGGGAGGCGATTCAATTCTCTTATATTTTGGGTGTAATTAAAACACTTACTGCTCAGCTTCTGAACCAAAGAAATAAAATGCCCGACGTAGATGTTTAGATATATCCTCCTTCTTTCGATAAACACTCATGTTTGCTTTTAAAAACAATTTCTGGATTGCACAACGAGCGCACTAGCTACTTGGGTTTCAGAGAAACTTTTGCGGCTTTGTTTGTTTTGAATTTCTGGTTGAGAGAATTTCCTTTGTCTGCGATCGCTAATCGCTTTGAATTGCGGTGTCAATCAAAAGCAACTCGTGCTATTGTCTTACAAAATCTGTCCTTGTCGGTGTCAATCAAATGCCACTCATGCTATTGTCTTACCAAATCTTTCCTTGTTATCTCATACCTTTAAGTCTCCATTGAAGATTCTCTTTATTTATTGGTCTTTGGTATCTACCACTAGGCAGCCTCACTCCAACAGATAGTGAATCACTGCTGTCTTCTCCCTTCTGGACTGCTTCTAAGTAATAATATTTTCCTGCAATCATGTTTATCTCTTTCGATGTCTGGTTCTTGTACCTGTGAAGAAACATGTTCATGAAATTTATAACTGTCACCTTAGTATTTTAGTGTTACCTTAAAAGCTACGTGCTGATAACGAAAGAAGAAGAGAAAATCTAAAGTTCTGTCTGGAGGAGTTTGTTTATTTGATTCAGAAGCCGAGCAGAAGGCATTGTAATTCTCGGGTATTTAGGGCTTAAATGAGACGATCACAAAACGGCTCGTGGATCAAATAAACAAAATCTGCCAGAAAGAACTTTAGATTTGCCCTTCTTCTTTCGTTATAGGCACGCAACTTCTCTTAAAAACCACCTTTCGCTTGCACAAGATGAGAGTCTGCCCTACTAGTTTCGGGGAAACTTTTGCGGCAAGTTTGTTTTAAAATGACGGTTGAGAGAATTTCCTTTGTCTGCAGTCGCTTTGAATTGAGGTGTTAATTAAATTAAATGGTGCTATTGTATTACAAAATCTGCCCTCGTTGTCACAAGTACAAAGTAAACATACTTATTCCATTGATTGTGCCACGTCGCTTGTTCCAACTGAATAATCTTCGTTTTATTTTTCGTATCTTCATCTCCACTCGTAAACAGTTCACAGGACTTACTACATGACATGTAGAAAGTGTAATTTCCAGTCTCAGGAGCAACGAAGTATCCTTTTAGTTTAGAACCATAGTCCTTGTCAATATCGAATGGCGCATCGAAGTTCTCGATTACTTCAATACTCGTTGGGTTGTTAGGATAATCAGGATTGGATTTCAGCTGTGCCATTGTCGAGCCAGGGATGTCACGCCATACTTCGCGGATTAGGCCAGGGAAAGGATTATCTACGAATGAAATACAATTAAAGATGTAGGGATCATTCATTATTAGCGAGGGGTTGGTACCAAAGATAAATTAGTTGGGTAAAAATAACTTGCCACACTGGAAAGGTTGGATGATCAAAACTTCTTCGTGAGAAATTTGGGCAAAGGTAGCTGCCTACTTTGTTCTTAAAGCTCTAAACCAATTTTGTACAACAAATATGCAAAAATATTCTGCCTGATTCCAAATAATGCTGGTGATGATCGTCATCATTGTGTTCACGTGAATAGAAGGTTTGAACCTTGCTCAATAACATCATATGATTTTTCAGGGGAGCTGCTACAGTGGCAGTTGGGTAAAGTTTTCTTCCATGGCTGATTAGGCTAGAAAGTCGAGTCCATGATTTACTTGCCAATGAAATTTAAATTCTATTTCTGAAACTCACAATCATATTCAGTTTCAATTTCAATGGCAAGTAAATCATGGACCAGAATGAAACGTGGCATTCTCATTCCCATACAAACTACTTACCAACATTTTCCCAATTTCTCGGTCTTTTTTTAGAGTGATAAAGAGTGACTTTACCGTACAAAACTTTCACATCTAAGTTTGCCCTTAACTGACAGATTAACATTTAAATTTTGATATAGAGGGCGTACTTTTTATTTCACAGCCTGCCAAACATCTTTACTTTTTGAATCACCAGATATAAATCATATATATAATTTTGATACTAAAAAGTGAACGATGAAGAAGATCGACAACATTTACAGAGAGCAGGCATCGAGTTGATCTTTTGCGCTTTTTTTCATTTATTCAGTTATCTGCTTACTAGTTTCGGCCACAAGGCCATCATCAGAGCAACTAATGATGATACTAGTTTTGATACTAAAATTTTCGACGAATGGAGAAAAATTGAAAAATTGAAAAACTGTATAATGTATGTATCCATATATCCATATGTCAAGCAAATCTACGTCTACATACCCATAACGTAATTTTAGAATCAATTTGTTCTAAGTCACACTCTGACGAAGACACAAGTCAGAAAGGCCTCAATGTGCTAAATATCTTGTCGTTTTTGCATCCGAATTTCTTCTATATAATGTCTAGCAATATTTACCTTTTACAGCAAAAACATGCTCTGTTTCTTTTCTCGTTAAGAATCTGCTGAAAATTGCCAATGATCCGATGCCAAATTGTGCACCATTGAAATCTGGTCCGACATTCTTGCGACCGACCACAAGAAGTTCCGGTTCTTTCTTGAAAACAACCGGTAGAGTTTTGGGAGTTTTCGTCAGTCCTCTAAATGCACCATCGACGTATACCCACAATCCTTTGTCGAGTCTCCATGTCATCACAACTCTCTGCCAGCTAAGAGAATAAAATGAACGGTTTTGAGTTACATTTTACGTACGAGTGAACGACTCAAGTCATTTTAAACACATTTACCCTGGGATACAATGCAGTTTAATAATATTAAACAACAGTCAGTATCTCACATAAAACGTCGGGCAAAAATAATCAGGGACTGAAAACAAACAGACGCTTTTCACGGGGGATTAAGTTTAGCACTATCGAAATCTTACCAGACATATAAAACGAGAAAGAATTTAAACTTTCCTTAAACGATGAAAGAAGGCAGGAGAGAATTTTTTCAAACAACTCAATTTCTGTACTTTTGGTCGTTTGAACATTCAAAAAGCAGTCAAATTAAAGCCGTCTCAAGTGTCCTTTCGTGTAGATATTTGTATCTGTGTAAATTACTGTGGCAACTGATGCAAGATCTAAACCTAGGACTGAAAGCATTTCTATGTATAGTAGTAACACAAAAGTAAAAAAGGTCTTCTTACCGGACAGTGTATATTGGTACTCGGACAGTCCAAATCATGATATCCTCTTCTGGGCTCATAACAACTTGGAAATACAAATTGTCATTCAAAATGTAAACTGAAACTCCCTTGACACCCTCTTGGTGGCCACCGGAATCAATGATGTAGCGAGCTTTCTTGTATTCACGAACATCCTAAGAGAAATTTACATTGTCAGAACAGATTTGAGTCATACAAACGACATGTAATGTCATGTCATGTGACTTTATCAATTCACCCTCAAAAATCAGACTTGGGGCAAGTAAAGCCATTACAAAACAAAGCGTCACATTGGATTTGAAAGTGTCTCGTTTATTCATCGAAATAAATCAAATGTTAAAGCATGGAAGCTGTTCAGACCATTCCAAAACTTTAGCGGATAGATAGGAGAACGTTGGCAAGAAGGTTGACTTGAAAGAAGCGACAAGCAACTTACAGTTGATGGAGTTTGTGGCGCTGCTGACATAATTATCGTCGCAAAGGCAAGTTTCTCACAACTTTCTGGGACTAAATTAATGGTTTGCTTTTAAGAACACAGAGCAGCTTCATTGATTTTCACTGCTTTCAATAACAAATCAATTATTTCATTGATTTCGGTCTAAGACTGCGTTCACACGATGCCGGCACATTTTGAAAACGGTGAAAAATTTGACGGTAGCAAAAATTTGAGCTAGCGTTCACACGATACCGGCAAAATTTCGAAAACGCCAATAAACTCTTTGCAAGCTCGACGAGAATGAGGCTGCATTTTCGCGCGAAAGCCAATCAGCCTTGTTTTGAAAGCGTTGAACAAATGTTCCGTTTTCATCATTTTCGAGTGTTCACACGTTGCCGTTTTCAAAATGTGCCGGTTAGAGTTCCGTTTTCAAAATCTACCGTTTTCAAAATCTGCCGGCAAAAAATGTGCCGTTTTCGTGTGAATGGGAGGCCTATTCGTCGCATTTTTCACCGTTTTCAAAATTTGCCGGCATCGTGTGAACGCAGTCTAATTGACAATTGCTAGCTATCCTTTCCCAACTCACTATCGGGAGAGAGAATATAAGAAAAAATTTCAAACATCCTTTCGCAAATTTCCTGCAGAAACCTGTAGAAATTCTCTGAAGATTTACCCCACAACAAGATGGTAGTTGGTTTTCGACGCTACTTTGACGCCATGCTGCCTGCATGAATGATTGACGTAAGAAAGGTATTAACTGAAAGACTATAAGTGTGAGAAACAGTTTGGATGTCATCAGTAGAAAGCATACCTGATCAAGTTTGAGTTTGAAGCTAACAGCAAATCCATGATGACATTCACTAGGGTCTATCAAACATGGATCATAATCTTTTATCTCCAACCATCCTTTTTGTCCATTTATGGCTAGGCCACCATCCATATCTCCGACGTCCTTTTGCACGAATATTTCCGATGCAAATGGGATTTTCCTGCCAATCATATGCGGCATTAGCCATCTGTAGTTTGCAACGACTGGAAAATAGGATGAAAGGANCTGAAAGACTATAAGTGTGAGAAACAGTTTGGATGTCATCAGTAGAAAGCATACCTGATCAAGTTTGAGTTTGAAGCTAACAGCAAATCCATGATGACATTCACTAGGGTCTATCAAACATGGATCATAATCTTTTATCTCCAACCATCCTTTTTGTCCATTTATGGCTAGGCCACCATCCATATCTCCGACGTCCTTCTGCACGAATATTTCCGATGCAAATGGGATTTTCTTGCCAATCATATGCGGCATTAGCCATCTGTAGTTTGCAACGACTGGAAAATAGCATGAAAGGAAATTTGAAATGGCATGAAAAGAGGAAAGATATCTTGATTATTTTCAAAATGGCGGCATCTTAATTATATTTGTAAAAATTCATAGAAAATTTTTGAAAAAATTGAAATCATCGTAAATCTTAAATCAATAAAGGAAAAGTGATACAATTTTCAAGAAAACCATAGTTTATGAAGGTATACAATATGGTGGCAGTCAGAAATATGTAGCTCTCCTGGTTAAGGATTTAGAAATTTGATGACGTCACAGCCTAAAATATGATAGACGCCGCCATTTTGAAACTAATCAAGATATCAACAGATTTCCACGGCAGATTTACAGCAAAGTACCCTAATTTCCTTCCAAGCCTTTTGATTCAAAGGAAAATGTTGTAGGATTTGACACCCACCCTTCTAAAGATTTGAGCCCTATGCTCTGCATACTTCTTGAAAACTAACGGAAACATTTGGGAAGCTTGGGGAAAACTTCACATTAGACTTGCAGAGGTGTTTTATATCAAGTATAATGTATTACATATTAGAACCTCATTAAATGCAGATCTTTCTGGAGCTATGAAATAACACGATAATACGATTTCTCGCTCAGTCAACTAAAATTTTATATCATTTATATCACATTATATTTATGCTCATAATTCATATGCTCATATCATATTAGAGTCTGTCTCAAATTAGATGTCACCTGCAAATGCCCACGAATAACAAAAATGTAAGTGTTTTGCAAAGGATTTCGCGTTGTCGTAAATCTCAATTTATCAGTTTTTAATCGTGATTGGTATTCATGTATGTTGTTTAACATGAAATAATTTCCAAGAAAACCCAAAGTTTACAAATATCTACAATATGGTATCAAACAAAAGCCTGTCACTCTTCCGGTTCATGATTCAGAAATTTGATGATGTCACATCCTCAAATTAGTTCAAATGTAGGACAAGCTGTGATTTCGAAAAATATTCAAAGCTTCTGAAAAATCCAACGGTAGAATTATTGACAAATATCTAAAGTTTCTTTCAAGCCATTCAATCAGCAGAAATAGGTCATAGAAGTTTACATCCGCATTTTTACGCCGAGCTAAAGATTTGGAACCTATGCTGATTTTCAGGGGGCTGTGCTGTACATTTCAGATCGATCTAAAGCGTACATGTCTCAAATAAAAATGCAATCATCCATCTATCTTTTTGAACAATCTCACTGATTAGGGATTGTTTCCGTTTCAAACGACTCTGCCAGTGAGCAACGGTTGCATTTAAACAGTTGGATTAACAACGAACACGTCTCGTACATGGACGTTAAACTGAGTACAATCTTTACTTAGCTTCTCTGCCAACTAATGGCAGACAATTAGCTATAAAGTGGAGTACCGAGGGATTACTCCAGACTGACCATGTGATTCCTTGTATTCGTTCAACGTTTTTAATCTNCAATATGGTATCAAACAAAAGCCTGTCACTCTTCCGGTTCATGATTCAGAAATTTGATGATGTCACATCCTCAAATTAGTTCAAATGTAGGACAAGCTGTGATTTCGAAAAATATTCAAAGCTTCTGAAAAATCCAACGGTAGAATTATTGACAAATATCTAAAGTTTCTTTCAAGCCATTCAATCAGCAGAAATAGGTCATAGAAGTTTAAATCCGCATTTTTACGCCGAGCTAAAGATTTGGAACCTATGCTGATTTTCAGGGGGCTGTGCTGTACATTTCAGATCGATCTAAAGCGTACATGTCTCAAATAAAAATGCAATCATAAGTTCATCCATCTATCTTTTTGAACAATCTCACTGATTAGGGATTGTTTCCGTTTCAAACGACTCTGCCAGTGAGCAACGGTTGCATTTAAACAGTTGGATTAACAACGAACACGTCTCGTACATGGACGTTAAACTGAGTACAATCTTTACTTAGCTTCTCTGCCAACTAATGGCAGACAATTAGCTATAAAGAGGAGTACCGAGGGATTACTCCAGACTGACGACGTGATTCCTTGAATACATTCAACGTTTTTAATCTGATGTTTTTATTTTCATTCATACAAGGATTCACGACCAAACAGATTCAAAACAGCTTGAAGCCACAACATTATTCAATTCAATTTGGAAAACTGAGACTCGTGTAATCAGTCTAGGATTAATCTACCTGTATCATCAAACGTAAATGCATAAGTAACATCTTCAATCGATAGTTGTTTTGAGAAGACTGACAATGAGGCAATAACCATCCTGCAAAAGAAAACATAAATATATCACACAAACGAATCCCCCAAAACATCCCCCAAAAAAAGATGCCACAAGCCAGTGTTCAATAGCAAGGGGTGTCAATGTAAAACAAATTCAAGTGCAAACTCGTAAAAATTTCAACAACCCTCTCCAGTCGTAATAAATGTTGAGTTTGTCATAAGTCATGGTGAGATAAAATGCTTTCTTCCATGTATTGAAGATTCATAGCCATGCATGTCTGCTTTAAGCCAATGGACCGTTTTACCTCTGGAAATCTCAGGGCCGTAGGAAGCAGCTTGGGATTGGGGGGGGGGGCAATTGTTCTCAAAACAATAGAGAACAATAGATCTAGTTAATGCGTGTGACATAGCACTATTGTTTTAAGAAATTATTGGGGGGCTTGAGCTCCCCTGCCCCCCCGCTTCCTACGGGCCTGGGAAATCTTAGACTTTAACGAGAAATTTCTTCTCCTCTAGTAAATGGTAGCAGTAGCCTGCGTGTAAACTCAACTGATTTCTTTTCAAAGAGGTTTGTCTTCCATTAGTGGAGGAGAAACCTCTCTGAAAGCAACTGAGTCGAGTTTGAATTCTCAGCTGTCTTTACAAATAACGAGATTTGACGCCTTGAGATAGCGAAACACCCAAAAGAATTCGAGAAATGCACGGACAATTTTATCGACATACTTTGTATACGCAAAAGGTTTGAGATCTGTAGCCCTTCTACTGACGAGAAGTCTTGGTGTGGCATCTTCTCGCAATATTCCAGTATTTTTGCCATTTTCTGCTGAGTCTTTAAAAGCTCCATTGACAAACAGGGTAATTCCCTTGTAGTTATGCCATGTCATGACGATCTCTTGCCATCGATTGGTTGTGATATCAGTGGCTAGTTCCCAGACTTTTTCACGGGTGATGACTTTGTAATGCATCTTGTTCTTTTGTATGTAAATGGTGAATCCCTTGGAGCCTCCTGATGTATCGAGAATGCAATGGGGTTCTTTGTATTTACGAACTGAATCATCGAGGTAGACCTATGAAGTTAAAATATTCGTTATAGCTACAATTGCTTATCGACAACAACAACTTCAACAACAGCTTGTTGCGAATCAACAACAACAACTTTGAGGGTTACTATCAACTTAAATTCCTGAGGAACCTGATGAAATTGGAACCTGATGAAGAGTTATGCTCGAAACGTCGTGTAAATCTTAGTTCTTTGTACGATGTCGAATTTTTAAATTAATTTATGACTTTAAATACAATCAACGTACAACACGCACAACAATTTTGTTTTTATTGGCTTACTATCAACTTGTTTGTATCCTCAAACGAATAAATTAGCCTCTCTTTACTGCCGTCAGATTTTGATAATTCAAACAACGTATAGCACGCACCACTCTTACGTTTGTTTACCTCAACCGTTTCAGAAATAATTCACATATAACTATTTGTTACCTGGAACAATTTATGTCTGGCTTCCGAGCTAGAGTTATCGAGGCTCAACTGAGTTAAAACATTGAGTTATGGGTCCCCTACAGTAAATTTGCTCATGACAACCAAATGCAAAATCTTCGAGAAAAGTTGATCCGAGCACGTACAAGTACAAAAACAACTGGAAAAAGATACAAAGCGAATTTGCATGAACCAAAAAAGACAAAACAAATGGCACAACATTTAATAAGATAAATGACACCTTTCTACAATTATGAAGTCTTTTTCGTCTTTTTTAAGAAGAAACATTTGAGTACCAAAGATGGCAGCTGAGAGCAATAATTGGCGAAAAATGAGCTAGACCAACTGGCAAATGCTAAAGTAAGTACCAAAATAGTTGGCAAGAATTTTTATGGTTTACAATGAGACTTTTTCACTGCTATGTTTGTCCCTAGTCAAGTTTGTGCAAATAATAAAATAACAACTTCCAATGTATACCTGAATAGCGACGGACAATCCCTTTGAGCATTTATCAGGATCGCTGATACATTTACCATGGAAATCCCCACCATCTAAATATTGATCACGTCCGTTGAGTGTAATACCACCAGGGACAGAAGTCAGGTTACCATGAACTGCAATAGGGCGATTCCCTGATAACCCTGACTTAGTGTTCTTTAGTAGGGGCCAGAATTGGCTTGGTACAACTGGAACAAAGGAAATGAAATGGTAAATCTCAAGTTGATGAGACCCAAAAATATATATAAAATATAAAACTAGCCTGCGTGCAGAGTCTGCACGCAGGCTAAAATAAAACCAGCAATAACAACTCAAGAGTCAGGGTGTGCTGCGTAGGGAGTAATGTGTTTACTTTGTCAAAATGTCTACGACTGTGTAGACTTGTCCCAAGTCTATTTCGTAGTATTCTTTCAGATAGACTTGTTACAGTTGACGAAATAGACCTGGGGCAAGTCTGTGGTCAACAGCAACTTGTGTAGTCAATGTAAGAACGTTCTAAAGTCTTGAAATCACGAAGCTCCAAAAATAGTTACAGTTGCGTGACAAATTGGTTAGTATATTGTCTTTTGATTAAGTCCTTTGACAAACCATGAAATGCTGTTTTTGTTGTGTAACAATAGACAATAAGATATCAATCACATCTTCCATATTGCTCATGCACTAATGTCTATGAAGACCCGCAATGATATCATTTGACAGCCACAATTGGGTTTCCAAAAATTGCTGAAATCAGACAGAAAAACAAACAAACAAAATCCATTGTCACAACTATTGTGCAAGAATATTATGCAGCTTCGCAGCAAATATGAAATATACCGGGTGAGCCAGAAAAGAGTTCCCACTTTCGAAAATTCGTAGCACCACAAGCACTTCATGGATTTGAATGATTAAAATTCCAATTAAAAGCCAAAAGATCAAGTATTTTTGTGATTTTGCTCGTCTTCTTTCGAGCACTGCATATATAGGTAAATTCAACTTTGCAAAAATTTTCATGGTTGCGAAATAACTGAAAAGGGCCTAAAACACTTGATCAAATCGTTAGGACTCTCCTCACACAGAACAATACGCACGAGCGTTTCACCTCTCTCAAGAGTTATAAGACATAGATTCTCAAACAGATACTAAAGATTTTCAATCCCATGGCAATAAATGTGCAGACGAGATCTCTCACCCATGCAATTTTGCATTTTCTCTATTGTTCTAAGCGAGGAGTCCTTTATGATTTGATCCAGCATTTTAGGCCTTTTTTAGTCATTTTGCAACCACCAAGTTTTTGTAAACTTGAATTTACCAGTTTTGCCAGTGCTCGTAAAGGTGAGAAAAACCATAAAAATACTTCAATAATTTGGCTGTCAAGGATATATTGATTCATTCCAATCCATTCAGTACTCTTGATGCTATGAATTTTCAAATGCGGGAACTCTTCTCTGGCTCGCCCGGTATGGTACATAAAGATACTTCTGATATAAATAATTGAATTAGTACCTGGTTTAGGTCCACCTTTGCTGATCTGCTCATTTCTCGCTGCGTCGTCTTTATCAAGGAGTCTGGACACTGGTTTCAATATTCCTTCATCATCGACACCTAAAATGTGCTCACCTTTTGGTCCTAGCGTAAGGATAAAAATACCACTGTTATAAAAAATGTTAGTGTTTGCGACTGAGTCAATCGTACATATCTATACGCAGCGGGTCTATACGCAAAGCTGATAATATAAGTTTGCAGCGTATGCCTTTTCAATGTGCTTTATGGAGCAAAAAAATCAACTATCGCACAAACATGCTACAGTGAACATGCAACAACATAAAATTTAATTTAACAGGAATCCATACCTTTACGTTTGCAAATAAATGGCAATTTTTCCATGCAAGGTTCATCATGCCAATGTCCCCCTTCAGCAAAAGCGGCACATGATACACCCCCATTATTTGGAGATTTATCATCCCAATTCGTGTACGATGACGTCAGTCTGTCACTCCACTGCCAATCACCTTCACTGTCTTTGTCATTAAAACCAATCCAATAATTTCGTGAAGAATATACCTGAAATTCAAGGCAGTATTGAATGTATTCAAGTATTTCGTAAATCAGTTTTGCGTCGCAAAAATGGGTTTCTCCAGTTAATTCAATGCATATCAAGCCGAAGAAATTACTTGAGCTTAAAAGGCAAATCATATTTGCTTTGCTAGGGCAGCACCATTTCTGAGCTAAAATTTCACAAATCTCTCCAAATTCAAACTCCACTATTTAAGATCTTAAGTGAGTAAAATACCTACGGCTCAGCTTCTGAACGACAGAAGTAAAATGCCCGTGACAGATGTGTAGATATATCCTCTTCTTTCGACACATGCTCGTGTTTGCTCTTAAAACAATTTCTAGAATGCACAACAAGCACGATAGCTACCTGGGTTTCAGAGAAACCTTTGCGGCTTTGATTGTTTTGAATTACTGGTTGAGGGAATTTCGTTGTCTGCGATCGCTAATCGATTTGAATTCAGGTGTCAACAAAAACAACTCATGCTATTGTGTTACAAAATCTGTCCTTTTGATGAAAAAGTTTCAAAAGTGTTGGCTGCATGAAATGGAGATAAAAAATTCCAAAAGCCTTTATACCTGATAAATCATAGTTTGTTCGTCCTCAGTTAAAATACTGACGAGATGTGCATCATAATTCTCGCATTCTTGCTCTGCTTCTTCCCAAGACTTCTTGTCTTGAAACATGTGATAACAAGCAGATACTGAATTCAAATTTAATTTCTTCCAGTTCTTTGGACATTTACCTGAAAAGCATGAAATGGATGATAAAGTTCGACAAAGGAAAGTCTCTGGAGAGTGGAAAATGTGCTTCTTTTGAAACCAGCTAAAGAAAAGTCTCCGGAGAGTGGTAAATGAATCTCTTTTGAAACCAGCTAAAGAAAAGTCTCCGGAGAGTGGAAAATGTGCTTCTTTTGAAACCAACTAAAGTAAAGTCTCATGAGAGTGGTAAATGTCCTTTTTTTGAAACCAACTAAAGTAAAGTCTCCGGAGAGTGGTAAATGTCCTTCTTTTGAAACCAGCTAAAGAAAAGTATCTGGAGAGTGGAAGATGTGCTTCTTTTAAAACCAACTAAAGTAAAGTCTCTGGAGAGTGGAAAATGTGCTTGTTTTGAAACCAGCTAAAGAAAAGTCTCTGGAGAGTGGAAAATGTGCTTCTTTTGAAATCAACTAAAGTAAAATCTCTGGAGAGTGGAAAATGTGCTTCTTTTGAAACCAACTAAAGAAAAGTCTCTGGAGAGTGGTATGAATGTCCTTCTTTTGAAACCAACTAACAATCTAGACAATTATGTTCTGGAAACATGACACTTTGAAAAGAGGCCTTGACACAGTGGGGTAATCCTCTGACTTTGCAGCCAGAACAGTCAGGCAGACAGGGTTCCACGCCAGATAGAGCCCCACCATTTGAGCACTATGACAAGGGGTCGTGGACTCAATTTGGTCTTCTTTACTTCTGTGCTCCTAACGCTTAGTTCTGAAAACCGCAACTATGTTCTGAACTTTGAAAACCGCAACTATGTTCACCTTCTGAACTTTTAACAATCTTTGTTTGCTCATTTTGCCAGAATTTAAAAGTAAAACCGCTCACTATTCCCGACGTAATCGGCATGCCTTAAAATAGAATTCTTGGGTGCAGAAATTTTGAAAATTCGTTCACCTGACCGCTCTTTGGCTTGTGATACCCCCAGTAGAAACGCTTATTGGCACTGGATTTTAATCACAGGCCTCACCAGGCGTCGAAATATGGAGATTGGATCCCGGATTGGATACACATTAGAAATGAGTTCAACGGTTTCACCTACCAGATTTATGTTTGCACAGGAATCGGAAATTCGAATTGCATGGCATGTCTTTCCATTTTCCTTCATCAGCCTGTAATATCACACAATCCCTTCTCTGGCCATTATCATCATCTGCCTCGCTTGCCCAGTTCGTATAAATACCTCGGCTACCATCAGTCCAGTTCCAAGAGCCATCCATTCCCTTATCCCGGTATCCAATCCAAAGTTTCTCGTGGAAGTTGTCATGGAGATATCTGTTCTCGTAGGGGTTCAGGACGCTAAATAGATTGCTGTTCAGGCGTTGACATTCCGCCTGCGCATCATCGAATACTGTTTTGATGTTCATGAATTTGTAGCAGAACGTGCCGAAGTCACCTGATGCTCCTTCCCAGCCTTCTCCACAATCTAAGTCTAAGAAAAAATTATCATATGTTCAAAATTTACAGCGTAAAGGGAACAGTAATCAGTAAAACATGGTTTAGTATTTCCTCTATTGGTTTAGTATTTACAATGATTTAAATTTTTTCAAACGTTTCCATGAATTACGGCTATTTTGAAAAAATCAAGATATCAAAAAATTTCCATGGCAGATTTACAGCAAAGCACCATAAGTTCCTTTCAAGCCATTCAATTCAAAGAAAAATGTCATAGAATTTTACACCCACCTTTTTAAAGATTTGAAAGAATTGAGCCCTATGCTAGCCAAAAACAACTTTCAGATAATACAAAAGTCAACTTTGGGGCCGCAAAGGATCATGGTTACCAATGTCTCTTTAAAGGGGCTGGGTCACGTAAAGTAAACAAACTTCTTTCGAAACGAAGATTTAGCAGCTTTTTTGACAGGCCACATCAGACAGATTTTCCACAATTTTCTCAAAATGAAAGTGCTATTTTGAAGATGAACTCTTGAACTTCAAAGAGAAACAAACGAAACGACCATACGTTGTATGCTTGCAAAGATATTAGTGAATTTTTAGTAGTTACCTGGCTTGTGTTTTATAAGATTCTTTTTGTGGGCCATTTCTTGATGTGTCCTCTGAGTTTTGAACTGTACTAACTCTTGCATAGGTCTTTGTTGGGGTGCCTGACTGATAAAAGCTTGCGGTGACATCCTCATTTGTGGCTGGATGATAGAAGATGGTTGGGGTTCCTTGAATTGGACTTGCTGAGGCCCGATAGGAGCTTGACTGCGCATGGCTTGCTGATAAATGCTGGAAATTTGGCCTACATGGAAAAATATAGAAATTCAGTATTTGAATGTGAGATATTTCCTTAAAGTACTGAAGAACCCCCCAGTAATGACCCCGCCGGACATTAAAAATACAGCGGGGAAATTATGAAATTATATATTTTCGACGGGGATTATGATATCATGACGGGCAAAGGCAAAATTTCGGCAATCATCTGTGGTGGAAGTTGCATAAATTTCGACGGGGAAACAGCAGGGGAATAACCGAAACAAGGCGGGGAAATGTTTAAACTAAAACTGAACCGGGAAACAAATTTTCTTGGCGGGCCATCCTTTTACCCTGGCGGGGCATCGTTTTCGCGGGGTCGTTGCTAGGGGATGTACGTAAAGGGAATAGACATGGTCAAAAGCTGGCTAGGGTCAAGTTTAAAATGTACCCTATTGTATTCAACAACTTTGAAACATGCCATTTCATTGTGTGGCTAAAGAAACAATGGGTGCGTAGGCGTTTCTTTAGCCTATTTATAGCAGCCACTGGATATAGCTATATCTATTCCCTGTAACGTTATTTCTTTATTTTACAGTTATTTTATTGTAAATCAAAAACTAACAATCATATAAAGGGAAATTTGTCATTTGTAAAAGATCCGCGGCAACCATTTACCAGATTTGCATGTCCACCATTTACCAGACCAAACCGCTCTTCCTAGTCTCTCCTTTTAATTGTCGAGATGGTCTATTGCAAGTTTGATGGGGCTCAAGAAATGCCTCATATACTATGGAATTCCATTTGTGAGAAAATCAAAACTTAATTGATGCTTTATTTCTTCAATGTTATCTGTTACCGATACACTGCAACTTAAATTTCACTGCGATTACAGTGAAGGTGCCATGAATAAAAAAACTTCCATTTTTCAAATATTTGGACAGGAGAGACTTCAGCTAAGCGTTTGGCACATATCCTACAAAAAACCTTTATTGGAAGGAAGGGTATGTGCAAAAAGATCAAGGGGACGTCCCCGTAAAACGTGGATGAAGAGCATCATGGAATGGACAAAGTTAAACTTTGAGCAATGCATAAGAGGAGCTGAAGACCGTGACTTTCCAAACAAAATCTATTACTTACAACTTACGAAAACAAGTATTATGTGAGCTTCCTCAGAGGTCTCACACAATAAAATATGGGATAAATTCCCTAAGATTTAGGGGAGCTATGCTGTGGAATACCCTAAACGATGATGCAAAGAATGTAGCATCTGTTGCAGCTTTCAAAAAGGAAATTAAAACTTGGGATGGAACAAGTTGCCTTTGTACAATTTGTAAATAGACACTGAATTCCTTAAATTGTAAATTAGCATGTATTACTTTAGGTTTATTGTAAATAGTTGGTGTAAATTAGCTTTATTCTTTTAAAACTATGTAAATACCAACTTTAAATAAATATATGAAATGAAATGAAATGAAATGAAATGAAATGAACTGCTGGAGACGAGTAACGACGAATCTTCTTCATGAAGCAGTCACCGAATGATGATGATGATGATGATCTTACGTTCACCGTGGACGCAAGCAGTGTTAAAGCACAGCTACCTTCGCTAGGAGTTAATTACGATAATCACCAAGTGAAAAAGATTTTATCGCCATATCATCATATTATCAATCATCATAACGGTAGGTTTACTCTGCTTCAAGTTTAAAAGCTCTTCAAGTATGAGAGAGAAAAATGCTTTTGGCATCCATGAAACAGCTAAAGCTGCGGGAAGCTGTAGTCATAAAAAGTCTTGATGGGAACATCAAATAGTTTTGGAGACATCAAAGAGCTGAGATATCTAATTGGAATAAAGGGGCTTTGAATAATTTTATAGCTGAGCTGCGCTACTCTTAACTGGCTCGTGAAGTGAAAATCTAATTGACACGGACAGGAAACACTTCTGCTTCAAGTGACTAAAATCGCAATTTTCCCACATGACGTCCAGACATCACTTCTACTGCCTTTTATAGTAGTGCACCTTGAATCCTAAGTAGGCAGTGTAGTAATAAGAGCACCTGTATCTTTCTCCAGACGACACAGCATAGGCATAGCAGACTACATAGCAAGGCATAATCTTTAAAAAGGGGTTGATGTAAAATTTTACGACTATCTCTTTGAACTGAAAAGTTAACAAGAAAAGTCCAAAGGTAGAATTATTGCAAATTAGCTGAAGTTTATTTTAAGCCATTCAATTCAAAGAAACAGGTCTTTGAATTTTACACCAACCTTTTTAAAGGTTTGAAACTTATGCTAGTCTACACACAGTCNGGGACGCAAGCAGTGTTAAAGCACAGCTACCTTCGCTAGGAGTTAATTACGATAATCACCAAGTGAAAAAGATTTTATCGCCATATCATCATATTATCAATCATCATAACGGTAGGTTTACTCTGCTTCAAGTTTAAAAGCTCTTCAAGTATGAGAGAGAAAAATGCTTTTGGCATCCATGAAACAGCTAAAGCTGCGGGAAGCTGTAGTCATAAAAAGTCTTGATGGGAACATCAAATAGTTTTGGAGACATCAAAGAGCTGAGATATCTAATTGGAATAAAGGGGCTTTGAATAATTTTATAGCTGAGCTGCGCTACTCTTAACTGGCTCGTGAAGTGAAAATCTAATTGACACGGACAGGAAACACTTCTGCTTCAAGTGACTAAAATCGCAATTTTCCCACATGACGTCCAGACATCACTTCTACTGCCTTTTATAGTAGTGCACCTTGAATCCTAAGTAGGCAGTGTAGTAATAAGAGCACCTGTATCTTTCTCCAGACGACACAGCATAGGCATAGCAGACTACATAGCAAGGCATAATCTTTAAAAAGGGGTTGATGTAAAATTTTACGACTATCTCTTTGAACTGAAAAGTTAACAAGAAAAGTCCAAAGGTAGAATTATTGCAAATTAGCTGAAGTTTATTTTAAGCCATTCAATTCAAAGAAACAGGTCTTTGAATTTTACACCAACCTTTTTAAAGGTTTGAAACTTATGCTAGTCTACACACAGTCCCGAATTTCAGAGAGATGGCCTGTGGCAGGACCTTATTCTGTCACGGAATGATTCCCCTAACCATTACTCAATCAAATTTGTTCCTGGTCGTTGCACAATTTTGGGCTGCAATGCTTATGACGATATGATGATGATGATGAAAATAACGCGTACTTATAGAAGATGCAGGCGGCTCTGGGCTTTGTTGGCTGGCAACAACATTCGGAATCCCAAGCTCGGTATTTGGATGCGCCGGTTTCATTGTCGGTCTGGAACCATCATCCGGAACATCGGTATTCTTCTGTTGTCCATCTACACCGGAACGCGTTCTAGCATTTTCATCTTTCCAGTGTAAACTAGCCCCTGAACTGGCAGCATTAAAAATCGACTGCCTTTGTGAAGCAGCAGCCAAACCGTGACTATCAGTCATCTGAGAAGGAGCTTCAGCACTACTCGTTTTTAAACCAGTTAAATCTTTCTGTGAAGTTGCAGAAAACATCCCTTGTGTATCTGACCCGTAAAGTGTGTTCCTAACAACAGCATGCTGATTTCCATCATTTTCATTTCGTGTCATCTCACTTGAAGTAGTGGTTTTTATTGTTGATGACTTTGTAGGTATATCGCTTTGTTTCGCCCATATTCCTGTACCAAATGGCATATACTGTTGCCAAGTGTAGCCATTCGTTGCATGTTGCACTTTACTACGCGAGGCGGAGTTCACAGGTTTAATATTATCATTCAAACTATTATCATCCCCCCTGACTAATGGAGGGCCTGAAACGAAAAGGGCAGGCTCGTTCGCTGGCTTTTTGGGCGCCCCTGCAGTGAAAAATGAAGTCTCAGATTGAGGACTTTCTACTTGAGTTTTTGGAGTTTGTCTCGAATTCGAAAGCTGCTCCGTATGTGTCGGTTCATGCTCGATATTAGCTTTAGCAAAGTTTTGAGGTTCATCAAGTCCTCCATATAATGAATCCTCAATTTTGAATCTGCCCTGAGCAGATGCTGTTGTTGTTGTTGTCAATGGCTGCGCCTCCGTAGTGACGGGCCTAAATTTAGCTGTCGTTGATAAGGTGGGAAGATTATTTCTCGCTGGTCCATTTTCTTCTTTATAGTTTTGTTGCTTCGGTACGTTCATTCTTGATGAAGGTGAAGGGTCTAAAATAGATGAAAATATTTCATATCAATGATAAGCATGAATTTGATATATTGGTGATTAAAGTCTAAGGCTGTTCTCCATAGCATTGTTATCCCGGGAGGGGGGGGTACTTAGTATATTTGTCCGACGAGAATGTGCCGTTTTTAAGGGTATCGGTTTAACCAATTATTCTGGCACAGGGTATCAACATGAGGCAACTTTTCTGGAGCACAAAACATGTCAAAAAGGAATACTCAGTTAGATCGGGTCGTTTTTCGGTCAAATTTCATGTTTTGGAGTATACTTTTCACCAATTTTTTCTGGAACAGGTTATCATTTTGAGCGAACAATTCTGGAGCAGGGTAAACAAAATTGTTTCGTGGGCACACCCCCGTACAAATTTAAGTCAAATACCCCCCCCCCCGGATTGTTATCATTGCTATTGCGTTAATCAAGGAATCATGGAATCATGGAACATTATGAATTGATAATTATCAAGGAACGAACGAATCAAGGAATTAATGAATGAATGGATGAAGGAATGAAGGAATGGATGAATAGATGAAGGAATGAATGAATGGATGAATGAATGGACGAATGAATGGACGAATCCAGGAATAGATGAATGAATGAATGAATCAATCAATCAATCAATCAATCAATCAATGAACGAAGAAATGAAAGGATGACGGAATGGATGAATGGATGAATAGATGATGGAATGAATGAATGAATGAATGAATGAATGAATGAATGAATGAATGAATGAATGAATGAATGAATGACGCATTAAGTGGGTCAATGGAAATGTATGTGAGAAAATATAAAGTGTATAAAAGTCACAGACAAATGGACAAGTGTCATTTGTCAAAGGTCAATAAAAATCAGTACTCACTCAATACACGACTGGAGACGATAATGACAACAACAGCAACATGAAACCAGTTACCAAGACAGCCATAAATAGACATCAAACACGTACGGTGAAAAGTTAAGCATTTCACAGTTAAAACATATCACACATTACAGTAGAGAGCAATTAAACATTAACTAAGTCAGTTTANAATGAATGAATGAATGAATGAATGAATGAATGAATGAATGAATGAATGAATGAATGAATGACGCATTAAGTGGGTCAATGGAAATGTATGTGAGAAAATATAAAGTGTATAAAAGTCACAGACAAATGGACAAGTGTCATTTGTCAAAGGTCAATAAAAATCAGTACTCACTCAATACACGACTGGAGACGATAATGACAACAACAGCAACATGAAACCAGTTACCAAGACAGCCATAAATAGACATCAAACACGTACGGTGAAAAGTTAAGCATTTCACAGTTAAAACATATCACACATTACAGTAGAGAGCAATTAAACATTAACTAAGTCAGTTTACATTACTTCAAATTTACATGACTCTAAATGTAAACGCACATCTTGCCTAATAGGCATTGATTCAACGACATCTAAATATAAGATAAAAATATAAATACAGGTAAGAAAACTCATGACAAAGAATATCGATTTTGATTAGTTTCCATCGATTTTGATTAGTTTCCATGTACATATGTACATAGTAGACTAGATGATTTTTTCAATCGATGTAAAATAAAGATACAACAACAACAACAACAGAATATCAATCAACAACACAATTCAACACATTAATCAACATGAAAATATAACGAAAACGGTCCAGTGCACAAGGTCGCAAAAATTGCAAAAATTGCTCAAATTTGCCAATAATTTCAACCTATATATCTACCTTGGCCAGGTGCTTACCCGAACGATTAATGTCAGGTTATTTCTGGAGCAAAGCCCTCGCCAAAGCACCCCATTGCTTGCCCCAGCACTTAAATTTGGGGTCATTAAGTTAACCGCATTCAATAAGTCCTGAAAAGGAAATTTGGTGAGAAACAGAAATTTCAACTGAAAAACGATATGAACGTGGAAGGTGCATCTTCCCACCTTTGAAACTGATCGAAACAGTACGTACTTTTTTAGTTTCAGAGGTAGAAAGCATGGGGAAAATGTCCATGCTTCTTTCTCTTGACAAAAATTTTCCCTTAAACCTACAGCACCTGCTTTGAATATATTGAATTCAGGCATCTATTGTATCGTTTTTACATTCTATCCAGTTCTTTCCCAAATATTGACAGCATTAACTCGTTTAATTAAATAATTGTAGGAAATTCTTACCATACGACTGTGCTTGAATAAAGGAATCAGGATTTGATGTCCTGTACATTGATGCAGTTTGCACTGGAGCTGAAAGAAAATTCGGTAATTAAGAATGAGAATTATTATCTCATTCACTTAATACAGTACAGAGTCGCCTTTGAAAAACCACTTTTTACCTTGGCCTATTCTTCTTATTATTCTTCCTTGATTGAATATTGTTCCCATTGTTCTGGCGAAAATTCAGGGCCTAAATTCCTCGTAAGTCGTTTTTTGAAGGTCGGACTTTATTGTATTCATACAGTCATGAAAAATATGACTGATAGTTTCATGAAAATTTTGAATCTAAAGAAACTGTAAAAAATCTGAGAAAAACTAGAATCAACAACTCCGAAGAATACGTGTGAAAATATGAAAGAAATTTTGATAGGAATTTTGAGATGGACTATACTGAATTCTGTCTTGCATTAGATTCAAGTTTGCTTCATACCAAATCTCACCTGCCATGATATGAGACAGTCTTTAGGCACATTTTTGGCTGACATGAAGGTTGGTTGACGAATTAAAGGGGCTGTACAAGATTTTTGTAAACAATCAGAAAGTACGGGACAACCCGCGCACGTGACTAAAGCCTTCGGTTTTTAAAGGCGGCCAGTTTCATCGCAGCTTCTACGCAAGTTTCATTGCAGTGTTTTCTTGTCTATGTCTGTGAAATGTGATGGAACTTTTGATATCCAGTAAAACTTTCAAATATTCGGCGTTAGAAAAATAGAACAAATCCTCCACCAAAGCTTCGATCACCAAGGTTGTCGCAGATAGTTTGAATTACTATTCTCTGTGCAAAATCGCCATTAGCTATGTTGTGTTTGGCCTAAACACATTCGATGACTCGACACGCAGAGCCACGCAGAGAGGACGGGTTGTACAACCACTTGAAGCAATGTTTTGCATTGCAAAATTTGTCCCTTCTAAGTTATGAGCAGATAAAGTTAGTCCATAGTCTACAGAAATGGTTCGCCAAATGTCAGAAAAGGAAACATCCTTCCTGTAAAAGATCTTTAACATCCTTATCGTTATCTCCTACCTAGCCTGCACACAGACTTTACTGTTGCTGCGGAGGAGGAAGGGAGTTTTTCTCCTCCTCCTCCACAACAACAACAGTAAAGTCTATGCGCAGGCTATATCCTACCTTGAGTGGAAATGGTTCTTGTTTCAGCTTGGTTATTTGTTTCTGGCATTATCGAAGCAAGTTCAGATCCAACATCAGGTCGCATCCATTTTGTTTCTTGCGTTTTGCTCATTGTGATACGAGAACCTACAAATTAATTCCCAAAATTTTGAATAAAATTCTCACAAAACTTTCTTCATCTGAAAATATGTTGATACTGTTAATAAAACATTAAGGCTATTTAAAGGCTAACTAAATATTGTCAGTAAATGGGGTTTCAGGTTTTGGATCCTTTAAAAACATTTTAGGAAAAAATTAGCATGAAAATCTACAAGCTAATTCTTAAAGAAATATTTAAATTATCTGCAACGGGAATTTTACAAAATCCAGCGGCATCTTCACATTAACAAGGACAGGCAAGCGCTATGGTTCGCAAGTTTGCGGAAAAAGCTAAAAAATTCGAATTGAGCTCAGTCGATTTCTTTTCTCGATAAACTGCAAAAAATTCAGGGACAACCGTTTGTGTAAATTAATCGTTATCTAAAAAACACCATACTTTTCATTCAGGAGCTGATTTCTAAAATGAATGGTAAATTTGAAATTCTTGGAGAAAACTACTTTTGAGTACAAACATCACAAAGGAGTAAGCAAAAAGAATCGCTTTTGGGGAATGAACAGGGTTCCTGGCAGCAGTGGGCATGCTGAGGACTAGTATGAGCATGTAATTTTAGCAACAACATTCCGGCTCTTCAATTCACTAAAGAAGCTGAAACTGAGATGGGGCCTCAGGTAGTAAAGCTACAAACGGATAACATATACATACCAGAAGCTCCTNACACATTCGATGACTCGACACTCAGAGCCACGCAGAGAGGACGGGTTGTACAACCACTTGAAGCAATGTTTTGCATTGCAAAATTTGTCCCTTCTAAGTTATGAGCAGATAAAGTTAGTCCATAGTCTACAGAAATGGTTCGCCAAATGTCAGAAAAGGAAACATCCTTCCTGTAAAAGATCTTTAACATCCTTATCGTTATCTCCTACCTAGCCTGCACACAGACTTTACTGTTGCTGCGGAGGAGGAAGGGAGTTTTTCTCCTCCTCCTCCACAACAACAACAGTAAAGTCTATGCGCAGGCTATATCCTACCTTGAGTGGAAATGGTTCTTGTTTCAGCTTGGTTATTTGTTTCTGGCATTATCGAAGCAAGTTCAGATCCAACATCAGGTCGCATCCATTTTGTTTCTTGCGTTTTGCTCATTGTGATACGAGAACCTACAAATTAATTCCCAAAATTTTGAATAAAATTCTCACAAAACTTTCTTCATCTGAAAATATGTTGATACTGTTAATAAAACATTAAGGCTATTTAAAGGCTAACTAAATATTGTCAGTAAATGGGGTTTCAGGTTTTGGATCCTTTAAAAACATTTTAGGAAAAAATTAGCATGAAAATCTACAAGCTAATTCTTAAAGAAATATTTAAATTATCTGCAACGGGAATTTTACAAAATCCAGCGGCATCTTCACATTAACAAGGACAGGCAAGCGCTATGGTTCGCAAGTTTGCGGAAAAAGCTAAAAAATTCGAATTGAGCTCTGTCGATTTCTTTTCTCGCTAAACTGCAAAAAATTCAGGGACAATCGTTTGTGTAAATTAATCGTTATCTAAAAAAACACCATACTTTTCATTCAGGAGCTGATTTCTAAAATGAATGGTAAATTTGAAATTCTTGGAGAAAACTACTTTTGAGTACAAACATCACAAAGGAGTAAGCAAAAAGAATCGCTTTTGGGGAATGAACAGGGTTCCTGGCAGCAGTGGGCATGCTGAGGACTAGTATGAGCATGTAATTTTAGCAACAACATTCCGGCTCTTCAATTCACTAAAGAAGCTGAAACTGAGATGGGGCCTCAGGTAGTAAAGCTACAAACGGATAACATATACATACCAGAAGCTCCTGCAGTGAGGCCAGACTGTGTGCTGAAGGCATTAGGTGCAACAACAGCGCTTTCAGGTGTCAAAGCAGCTAAGTTCGATTCCAAATAATTTGATGGGTTTGTTGTTTGAAAGTAATTTGCCTCCTTTTGAGCAGCAGCTGGAGCTTCAAAGAAATGTTGGACGTTTTCCTTCATTCTTGCGAATTCCGGCCTAGGCCCTTCCTCTGACTGCAACAATTTTTGCAAGGACACTGCCTTTGCGTTTCCTCCGTCACCAAATTCTGAACCAGACCCTTCTCCGGCAATGTTATGTCTAGCGTGTCCACCTTCGCCTATCAAATGAAACTTCATTCTTTAGCTTTTGACTTGGGAAACATTCTGCTTTCAAATTTCACAAGTCAAAGAGCACTTTACGGCGCTTAGATTAGAGGCCCTTTACATGATGATACATGAGACAAGACTCGATCCATGCTGGAAAATATTTTGACCTTAGTTCCTTGTACGGACCTCAGTGCGTTCGGTCCGTACGTCAAACTATGGTCCAAATATTTTCCAGCATGGACCTCGTAATCGTTTAACAACCGCATAATATTGAATGACAAAAATTGTTAGCAAATTTGATCAAGGCTGTTAGGCCCATTTTTGAAGGATTCTGAGATTGAAAAAATGTATAAAATCTTCCATAACAATTCAACTCAATTCAATTCAACTCAACTTCACTTTTGGACCCATATTTCTGCTTAGAACAAATTTTATCTTCAGACAGTCTGAAATTGCAGCGTGCCCGCAAAGGACCCTGGGTGACAATAGCTCTTTACAGAATGTGACGAATTTTGTTACTGTCAATTTTTGTCCGCCCACTTCTACACGCTGATGGTGGATCTTGGAATGGATCCGAAACGTTCGTTTTATTTAGACATTTAATAATGATCTAGATATAATATTACATGCACGGATTGTCGAGCTGGACTGTCGCAATTATCATCAAATGGATTTGTCACTTCAATTTGTCACTGAATAGAAATATCAATTGACATGCTTGTTCATCGTCGTTCTTGCCCTCCGATTTAGAATACGACAAAGAGTAAAGAGTAATTTTAACGTTAATTTTTACAATGATTACATCTTTATTTCTACAAATCTTACTTAAAAATGTGTATCAAAGCGAATCTACAAAATTTTATATTTTATTTCTTGAAAAAATGCGACCATTATTGTTGGAATCTCTAAAATATAATAAGGAATTTGGATGGGATAATGAGGGCTAAATTTATTCTCGAATTAGTTGTAACGTTGTTCTAGAGGTTATCTCATGATGACAAGATGTATGATGCTGACTTCCATCTTTCATTGGCAATGATTGAATTTTCTAAAATCTAACATAACAAAGCAAGTCGTGACTCTTGCTGACTGCTAGCACAATAACCTTACAAAGCAATATTGTTTTAGGTAGGGGGAGGGCTGCTTTTTTTTAACTAATCGCTGTGGATAAAAGTGCTGGCCTAAGTGTTCCAAAGAATTCTGGCAGGCTTTTTAGTTCAAGTGAATTTATCTTTAAAAATAACAGCACAATGTAACCTCTCTCCTAAAAATCTCAGGGATGTGCCATACCATGCGATAACACAACCCTCATATCCAACCTCGTTCCCATGCAACCCAATATGATAAAAGGCCTCGGGAACGAGGTTGCCTCATTTCCAAACATGGGCCTCGATGCCTTAGTTGTCTATTTGGTTCTTGAATGGTTAAACCACAAAACTACAATGTCACGTGGACATATCATTTCTAATGCATTATCATTATGATTATTATGCCTAAATTATTAATCTATCAATTTATTGGTTCATCAGTTTATTGATTGATCTATCTATTAATTGTCTTATTGATTATTTTTTGAATGGCTGAGGCATCATCATTGGTTGCTGCGGTATCAAGCTTCCAGTTCCCCAGATAGTTTCTCGTGTATTAATTTCTTTGCCTGCAAAACAGAACAAACTAGGTGTCATGCTCTGCTTGCTTGCCACGTGACTAAACACACGTGACTTTACACATGTTACAGACAGCTAGAAATGTTGATAAGTTTTGATTCAAGAGAATTTGCATGGGCTTTGGGACAAGAATTTTCATCCACAGGATTTTCGACGACGCTAACTGTCTTTGATAAAAATTTTGACTATTTTTGGGCCATTCCCAAGCGGTAGATTCTAAAAGGGTAATGAAAGGTTTGTTGAATAGTTTAGGCTGATGATCTTTGCTTGCAGAATTCAAATAAAGCTTTCTTTTTAGGCTGAATAATTCGATTAATAAAATATCAATTGAACATCTGGAAATCAACATCTTCGTCAAATAAACGACTGGAAATTTTTCTTGAGGGAAACTGTCTTTGAGTCAAATTGGCTTTTTCCTTTAAAACTGTTGGGAATATCATTCTTTTGTTACAATGAGGTGGTTCAATTAAGTCACCCAGCCTTTTGCAAGCAAAAACCAAAGCATTTTGTTGAAATTCATTGTAGACAGAGAATTTGAAAAACATATGACACTGAAACTGGGGCCCTGCTCAATTATAAAATCATGGCCCATATTCTTGTGAGACACAAACAAATTTTTGCCTATTTTCTAGCGCCCAAACTGACCTATTTCCTTGCAAGCAAAGCATTTCTATAAACATGGCCTATATTCTCGGGAGCGTAGGAGAACAGCATTGATACCGAGCAACCCTGAAATGATGATCGAATCTTCTGCAGGATTCTCAGCCTAGAATTATTCAAAATAAAATAAATTTAGTCGATTTTTAGGCGTTAGTATCTCTTCTCAAACTTATCAACATTTCCAGTTACCAAAACACAAAAAATATACAGCTGAAATGAGTTGTACACAAGAAAGTAGGCATGGCGCTGTTCTTTCAGACGACTCGTTTTGGAACAGATTATTGCCAGTAAGGGAAAATCGTCAACGAAACATTACGACAACATAGTACACACAAATTTACTGCAAAAAGCGAAAAACAATCAGTTGCATCTTGCAAAACTGAAAATGGACTGCCTGATATTTCAAGAAATACTCTCTTGTACATTTCTTCCCTTGACATTTTAAACAAATCAGATTTCCCCATCTATGGGCTGACTACATGTATAACTCCAGATAACTAGAGACCTTCTTTCACTCGAATAATCTTTTTCATCTCTTGAGAGTCATAGATCCCACACCTGACACCATGTTATGTGGTCTATTGTGCCTATAAACATTAGTAGGACATCGCAGGAAGCTCACAGAAAGTACACGACTGATTTAGGCCATGACTAAGCTCGAGTAACGTCACAGAAGTCCCGTAAGTAAGAACATCATAACGAGGTAGTACAACAACAGCAACTATAATAGTTATGCAATTTTAACTGTACAAGACTCAAATCCTAAACCATTGCTCGCTCTATTTTGAATTAAAATGATATCCTTTTCAGAATATGCAGCATATTGATTTACAAATAAATATGGCATTTAAATCCGTTTGGAAAAGAATTGCTTTTTGATGTAAAAAATTATCCAAAGATTTCAAAGATTTCTGAGGTAAAATAAACTATATGTTCGTGGTTGAAAATTGACACATTGAAAATAATTTCTTGTGGACTGTAACAATGACACCAAATTAACCAGATAACAAAATATTAAAATCAAAACTTACCCTCTCCGGATCCTGAGCCTGCTTCATCATCTGACTTCTTGTTATGGAAAAAAGCACTTAACATTTTGGTTCCTATGACAAAAAATATACATTTAGGATCACAAAAAGTTGTATGTGTATTTACTGGCTAAAACATTACATTACATTACATTGCATTACATTACATTACATTGCATTACATTACATTACATTCCATTACATTACATTACATTATATTACATTACTTTACATTTAGGATCATGATTTCACGGAGGAAGTAAATATTCAAGTAGTCGTTCGGTCAGTGGATGAGCTAGCGATGGAACGATTCCAAGAATACAATCATTTTTTATAGCAAATTAGGAATTTGAGCCAGTATAGAAACCTTACTCACAGTTTCTTAACAGTTTCTTACGACTTCCACAGCAATGTTCATGTTTATTTCCTGTTCCCTTGTGAACATTTCAAAACGAACCTCTTTGAAGCCTTTCCAATGTTTAGACACTACTCAGTTTCTTTCGAGTAATATGATACAAAAGTGAAAAAATGCCAAAGATTTCCTTGACGAAAACAGATAGTTTCTTAAATAATTCTTTATCACTACTGGAGTTTCTTAATTTTATAGCAATTAAAGAGCTGAGTTTCTTATCAGCGTTTTCTCATAAAATAAGCGTCGAAGTGACAAGATTCGGTACATGTCTAGCAGCTAGGTTTGCAAACATGTTGGCTCAGTACTCTAAAGATAGTTAAACTGTTGCGTTTTCTGGCGAAGAATTACAATAAACATTTATCACTTACTGAGAGCTGGTCGTTCTTGCCTCAGGTTTTCTACACCATTAGGTTGTGGCTGTTGCATAGCAGGGGCTGGTTCAGGTTGCTGCATAGCGGCTGCGGGTTCAGGTTCGTTTACAGCTTGTGGGGCCGGTCGTTCTTGAACAGGTCCGAGTTCAATCTCACTTTGCGGTGCGGAATTAAAATCAGGGATTGGTTCAGTAGCTGCTGCTGAGTCTAACTCAGGTCCAGGTCCGGTTTCAAACTCAGATTTAGTGTTAGCATTTTCTTCTTGGGTACTTTGTTTGGCTGGCGCAACTGGAGCCGGGTTTGGGTTGGACTCTGCTTTCTTTGGGATTGCGTTTACTTTGCTGCGAGTTGATGCTGTAAGAAACGAGAAGGTAATTAATTCCTTCCCTACGAACTAACAAACTTCTTAATGTGAAGAGCAGTATTTTTTGTGGTTAATGAATAAAGTTATTTTCGGCTGAATGCAATGAATAAGAAAATAAGCACTGTAAAATATTAATGGAATGCACAAAAAAACGAGATTGAAGTAACTTACCAGGGACATATTTATGTGATCCAGGCATAACTTATGGAATGCAAAAAAGATAGCAACATTGAAGTAACTTACCAGGGACATATTTATGTGATCCAGGCATAACTTATGGAATGCAAAAAAGATAGCAACATTGAAGAAACTTACCAGGGACATATTTATGTGATCCAGGCATAACTTTCATCAAATAAACAGGATATGAAACTGACTCGCGAGTAGATGATACTGCACGAGGATCGACGATTGGTTCCATTGAAGCACCAGCAGGCATATTACGAAGATATTCAAATGGATCAATGGGCTTCTGGATCTGAAAAACAAAAAATTAACGGTAATATGTCCATGTAAGTACAGCGACTCTGCTATTTTCACGTGATATTTCATGTGATCACTTTACCAGCATAGGTTCCAAATCTTTAAAAAGGCTGGTGTAAATTGAGTGGCCTATTTCTTTGAACTGAATGACTTTAGCTATTTTGCTATGATTCTGCCGTTCGACTTTTCTGAAATCTTCGATATTTTCAGAATTAGAGTGTTTTTCTTCTTTTTCAAGAATTCAAGAAAAAATCTTCAAAAAAACTTAAAACCATCGTAATTTCTAAACTGTTTGACGTAACATGAAATAATTTCGAATAAAACCATCGTTTATGAATGCCTACAATATGGTATCAAGCAAAAGTCTATCACCCATCTGGTTTATGATTTAGAAATTTGACGACGTCACATCCTCAAATGAGTTGAAATGTAAGATACACTGTAATGTCCAAAAATATTCAAAAATTCTGAAAAGTCCAACGGTAGAATTATAGATAACTATTTTAAGTTTCTTTCAAGTCATTCAATCAGAAGAAATAGGTCATTGAATGTTACACCCACCTTTTTACGCCGAGATAAAGATTTGGAACCTATGCTCACTGTACCATGGGACTCAAAAGGTAGCCAGCTCTAATATAAGCAGACTGATGACTTAATTGCGGTTGCATTTACAGAGCTGAACCGGAAGTCTCACAGCAGGCAGCCTCGCTGTGAAATTTAAATTCTAGCTTTGCATGTGATCAGTTAAATTCTACCAATCACAGTGCGCTCTTGGGGCTCTTCGTCAGCATCGTGTCAGCATATTTTGACAAGAGTGTATACGCGGATGTACTTACACAGACACATTGCCTTTAAGTTCAACTCATTTAACCTTAAAAATTCATAACATACAGGCAATTCATTAGAAAACAATAACAATAACAACTACAGTAAATAACATTACAATATGAATATGCAAACAAATATAAACACCTTCGAAAGATATACGAAAGTTTCGTTGTGCCTAACCAAGGATAATCAATCACAAACTTGATTTCCAGAACGAGTTGGTTTGTTTGGAATGAATTAAAAAGATTGATTATTATGCTCGTGTATGTGTTACCGAGAAGATCAAATAGAAACGGAAGACAAATAGGAGTAATTTATCCTAAGCCATCAGTTGTTAAGCCATCATATGCGAGAGACAAATCAACTTAAAATTTGGAACAAAAAGTTCTGAAAATAAACAATGTTCATGTGGAAATTCTCTGAAGCTCCCCTTGAAGTTTCAAGGGGTGAAATGCGCATAGAGTATAAAACTGATATAATAAAATCATTTTTGGCCTGAATATGCATGGTTTCTGAATCCTTGTTTTAGATATGCTAGCAGTTGAGACGGCTGGAACAAATTGTTACGGGCTCCACTTCACTGTTGGTCTTGAGGATCTCTGTACTGTGTTTCAAGAGAGCACAAAAGAAATTCTTAACAAGAAAGGAAATTTGGGCATGGAAATTTGAAAAACTATCCTCGGATCTTAGAATAGGCTAACATCATTTGGGGTACAACAGTTAAACTAGACATTAAACTAGGCGTCAAACTAGGGGTCCCATGTTTGAATACGGAATGCATAGTGGGCCTAAATTTGTTTTAAATAGCTAGAAATCTGTCCAGGCTACTTTAAATAAAGTAATGAAAAAACACAGGGATCCGTACCTTCTTCTTTCTCCTTTTTGCGATTCTCATTCTTTTGGCTGCCTCACTTTCAAACATTGGTTTTCCAGTCTCTGCATAGATCTCCTGCATTGAGGGCTTCAATCCCGCAACGGCGAATCTATCTGTAATCGACTCAACTGAGTCTGCCGCTGGGACGGAGGTCTCCTGCGCAATTCCACCAGATTCAGAAATTCGATCTCCAACAAGCAGATATTTTGGAATTTCAAATCGCTTTTGATTCTGTTGTGTTACAAGTTTAGCGATTTGGATATTCTGACGAAGTTTATTGAATGAAGATAGGAAATTCCCTGGACGGGGGATTTGTGATCTGGTTACTACATCGTTGTCAGGTGAGCTGATACGGGGGTATTCACCAGCTAGCGTCAAAGCAGATTCTTCGTAATGCGCCAAGGCAGATGCGATTTTCCTCAAGTCAATACGTGGATATGCTGAGCTTAGTTTCAATGGGGCTGCGGGGGCTGGTGCAGCTTCAGGGACAGGCTTCTTGGCGATGCTTGATTTCTTAGAAATCTTTGACTTTTTGGAGATTTTTTCTTTCTTTGGAGCGACAGGGATCTTTGATTTTCTTTCTGAAAAATCATAATGTATTACGTTATATAATGAAATATTACGATCATATTTGTGTCTGTATGAAATTCGATAAAAAAGTGTTACATACCGGGTGAGGCAATAAAAACAATCCCCATTTGAAAAAAAAATACTGCTCCCTGAATATCAGAGCAATAATATTGAAAACTGTCTTGTTTCATTGCTGATATGTTCAATTACATTCAGCAATTTACACGGCTTCAATCGGTCATTCCTTCTTGTTGATATCGAAATTTTCTGCAGAAAGCCACTTTCAAAAACCTGCAAAAACGACGAACAAAATTCCCATGGTTTTCCTTCCTAACAATAGTGACACTTACTGTATTAGCATATAATTTGTCCTCTTGGGAGAGTGGCACCCTTTTGAATAAGTTGTCCATATCCTCCTAAGAGAATAGCACGTGCTAAAGCGTGTTCAAGTCATTCCTGTAACGTAGGAATAATGAGGAAATTTTTCTGTGATTTTAGGACCTTTTGACGCTTNTCCCATGGTTTTCCTTCCTAACAATAATGACACTTACTGTATTAGCATATAATTTGTCCTCTTGGGAGAGTAGCACCCATTTGAATAAGTTGTCCATATCCTCCTAAGAGAATAGCACGTGCTAAAGCGTGTTCAAGTCATTCCTGTAACGTAGGAATAATGAGGAAATTTTTCTGTGATTTTAGGACCTTTTGAGGCTTCTCGAAGGGATTTTCTCGAAATAATCCCTTGTAAAGTCAGAACGGAGTGACCGATTTCAGCCAAGTAAATTTCCAAACACATGTGAACTAGTCGCATTGTTAAGTGGTATATTTGCCAATGCCATTACCTTGATACCCAGGGTGCAGTGGCTTTTCAAACGGGGATTGTCTTTCCACTTACCCAATAAATTCCTATAACGGCATCTTTAAATAGACTACCTTCAATATTCATGACCTAGCCCAAAATCAAATCAATCACGTACCTGTTTCTTGTATTCGTGGTTGCCTAAAATCTCCGGACCCTGATCCAGATCCGGATGCAGACGCATCATCTTCGTCATCATTATCATTAACATTTTCAACATCCATAGCGGTCAACGGACTGACAGGTCTTTGAGGAATATTACTCTTCTTTACATTAGCTGAAGGGAAATTCTTCTTCGGCTTCAAGAATGACTTCATGATTGGCTGTTGAACTGTCATATTTTTGCTTTGTATGTTAGATCTTGCAGTTGCTTCTTGTCCCACTCCGCTCACAATGTTTTGTGCGGATGCTAGTTGTCTTACTACAGCAGCCTCGCTTCCACTTGCAAAGGTTTCCCCTGAACCTGATCCGGAATCATCACCAGATCCGAGCTCCGGAAGATACATGCTGTTTGGTCTACCGGAACCTTTGATTTGAGATCTCTTGGCAGTAGGAACATCTGATAAGAAAGGCAGAGCATTACAATTTAGTCAAACAGAGTAAAATGAATTACAGTAAATCCCTGCATATAAGAAACTACATTTCTTGAGAGTCATGCTGACAAATGTTCTTATTTAAAGGTGCTAAGACTAATTTCAAGGTATGAATGTTCTTATTTTTAAAGAGTGCCTTGCGTAGGCCGTTTTAGAACCTCCATCAAGATGTCCAGCCCTATTATTTGTTTTGGCAAAGTTATGATGAACCTAATGACCAATTCTAAGCTGACAAACAACAAGGGAGGAGATTCAAACTTTGACAGCACACTGGGACAAAAATGAACTTAATAATGACAATCCAAAATCATACTTGTTACCCCTGCCATATAAGAACATATTTTTCATCAAACTGAAGCAGGTTCTTAAGGTGCATAATTCAGGAAAAACAGCCTCTAGTGTCTTATTTTTGTAAGTTCTTTTTTATATAAATCCACTAAAAGATTACAATATATATGTTACTTACACTACCTACAAATTACTATACAATACAACAGGAACGATACCCCGAGGAGCAAAAGGCTGTGACTACCCCGAGGCCATTTAGACATGGAGCTAAAACTACTATGGTCTGTCTCAAATTACTTGCCATGAGAAATATCTGCGATCAGGTTGACTTTAAAAAAAAAAAAAAAAAAAAAAAAAAAAAAAAAAAAAAAAAAAAAAAAAAAAAAAAAAAAAAAAAAAAAAATATTGCATGGCATCTAATTTGAGATAGACATTTAAAAATACACGACTTAACTAAAGAAAAACAAGAACAAAAACAAAATAAACTAAAATGGGACATGTAACATTGTGGCTGTGGTGAAGTGACTTATAGCGGAGTTCTTTGGAATTTTCTAACCGAATCGACCAGAAAGTAAGTTCTTAAGAGCGGGGATTACTGTACTGTTCTTAAACTGTTGTTTACTGATCCAGGACCCCCTTTCCTATTTAAAGCCCCTTTGATTAGAAGCAAGCCCTGGCCCTCTGTTTTTAATAGCTCCTTTCAGAGAGCTGCATGACTCGGCTGACCTTCAAGGTCAGGACAGTAGTGATTCCTCTACATTTCATAGCGAGAATTCTCCGAGATCCAATGACATAAACATAAGCCTTACCTTCTGGAGCGTCACCCGAACCAGATGAATCACCACTTCCTGAACCAGATGACTCTTCAGTTGCTCCACTTTTATGTGGAACAGGCAATGCTTGTGCTCCTGGAGCAATTTGTGCCACTGGAGCAATTTGTGCCACTGGTGCTGCAGGTGCAGCTGGAACGGCCGTTGCAATTTGTTGTTTGGCATCAAGTGGAGGGGAGATTGGTGCAACTGTAGATAAGACAAAGTGATTGATTGATCGATTGATAGATGGATTAATTGACTGATTACTGGAAATCATACGGTGGCATGGGTCTAGTCTTCTTACGAGAACATACAGTAGAAATGTCTGCAATCGCATGGATCATCAAAACTGCAAGTGTAAATTTCAAGTGGGTGGCTAGGTGGACTAAAACAGTTTTCTTCATCAGAAAAGCTGAGGTTTATACTCTAATTGTTATTGGTTTTTTGGTTATTTCACGTTGTTCTTTATTGCAGTTATTGGTGAGTTACTAACTTATTTCTTTCCTTTCAGGTTTTAAGATTAACTCGCTTTTCTCTTTCAGGATTCAACAGTTTTCTCTCTAGTTACAGGTTTATTTTGGCTGTTGTTCTTCTACAGGAGTTAACAGTCTTCTTTCTACAGATTACGGTGTTTTGTTGCAATTATGGGTTTAATACGATGAGTCCGTTATATAGGGCTATTTTCAAATTTTGTACAACAAATCATTTGTTTATATATGCTCTAATTCTCAACAAATGGCTTCTTCGACAGTTGGCAAAAGGTGCAGAAATAATAAAGTACCTCTGTCTACAATGGATTAGGTTTTTAGAGATACTTTTCTGAGTGCTTAACGATCAAGAAAACAATTCACGAAATCACTTTGATACATCATTGTATTTTCCATGAAATATCACAATTGTTCTGCGTTATTGAACCAAAGAAAGAAGCAAATGAACAATTTTCAGCTGCAACAAAATCAAAGTAAATGCAACGGGTTTCCTAAAAAAGGTACTCCTCTTTGAAAAAATCAAAAATTTGATTATAAGGCCGATCTTCAAAATTTCTTTCAGGCAAATAAATAGGTTAAGGGACAGGGGGATGATTTAAAGATCAACTTAAAAGTAACCATCATTATTGCTCACGTCGGCACTTTTCTTTGTGTGGTCAAAAAATGGCAAAATTGGCCAAAGTCAGGAAAAATGTGATAAATCAAATTTCGAGCACATTTTGCATCCAAACACGAGAATTATAATGAAATGCATCAAATGACATTAGTCTGCAAAAGAAATTAGCAAAGTACAACAATTTTGCTACTTTTTCGCAAAAATTGCGATTCAAGAATTTGTGATTTTGACAGGATCAGTCCCGGAAAAGAATCTCCCTCCCCCTAATATTTCAAAATATTTCAATGAAACTTTACTAGAAGTAGCACAATAGGTAGCTACGAAAAGTCATAAAGTTTCATTGCCATAGACTTCCTCATTGCAGAATTATCAGAAAAATCTACCAGCAAAATAGGGTTACACTTACCACAATATTTGCAAGATTTTCTGCATTGAATTGCCATTTGTGCTGGATACTTGACACAGTATTGATTCTTTGCAAAATCAGCACATGTGTTATATTGATCTTCACAAGGCTCTCCTATCAATGAAAATGAAATGAAATTCAATCGATTTTGATGGGATAATATATTTGGATCAACGCATAAAGCTCTATTTAGCCCCCCTCTATTTAGCCCCCTCTCTAATAAGCCCCCTTTCTTAGCCAAAAATTTAACAAGTTCCCCTCTCTTTTAAGCCCCCTACTTACATCAAACACCAGAGGTCACCAAAGCTTTTCCATTTATTTAGCTAAAAAAGTTTGCATGTTAATTTTGATATGGCTTGGGATAAAAATTGTGTCAAAGTTGTGTATTTGACTCGTAAAATTGTATGTCCCTCCCTCAAAATATGGGGTAAAAGGAACGTCTTCTCCATCTGTTTTCACTTCATCCACTTGAGACTTAGGTCTCGGGTCCCCTTACGCGTAGGAAATGTAACTCACGCTTGTTTACCGCGTTTTATCTTGTTTGTTCCTTGGTACAAATTGCCATGTTTATTTATTAGATTTGCTGAAGATGAACCAAGCCTGGTTCGAAACGTTCTAAAACATGTTTACGTCAAATTAATTAATTTATTTCTTTTTTAACCGATTATGTCTCTTATATACCGTCTAAGTCTCCTGGAAATGTCAACTGTTAACATGGAATGAAAGTCGATAAAATGAAGCGTAAAATGGACAATTTGGTAGAAAGCGCAGTTTAATTATGAAACGGAGGATGAAGCAAGCGACGACAATCATTGTATTTGTCTTCATTTTGTAATATCAGACATTCCAAGTTAAATTAAATTTGACAAATCCAGGTGACATAAAGTTTTAATTAATTAATTGACGTAACCATGTTTATTTATTTGAAGTGTAAAATGATTGTTGTCACTTGTCTCATCCTCCGCTTTGTCTTCTCTTCGTTAATAACGCCCCTCTCCAAAAAGTCCCCCTCTCTTTTAAGACGCTGCCTGAGGTCTCCGAAGTTACATAAGGCCCCCAGGGGCTTGATAGAGCTGATATTTTGGAAGACGCATTTTCCAGGCGCTTAAAAAGTGCGATACTTTGGGTGAGGATCAACAGCCGAAGATGCCCTGCCAACAAACTTAAGAAGCCTTCCTATTCCTGTAATTGCTAAATTGCTGATCCCCTTGAAACAGTTTGAAACAACATAATTACCTGGAACAGCAGGAGCACTGGCGGCAGCTGGTGCGGCCATAACAGCTGGCTGCGCGATCACAGCAGGGGCTACAACCTGAGGAGCAGCTGCCGCAGCAGCCTGAACTGGTACAGCTTGTGCGAATGCGGCATCTTGCCCACCTTGTAATTCGCCAAATTGTGACGCGGTCTGGAAAGCAGCCTGTTGTTGTTGCTGCTGTGTCATGAACGGTTGCTGAAGAAAATCTTTCTTCGCAGCGTCCCCTGATTGCACAGGTGTTGCAGCCTCGTTTTTAGTTGTTGATTCTTTTGTAGCCTCTTTCTCAACCTTTGATTTCTTTGATGAATCTGCATGTGGTATTTCTGATTTCTTCGCAATGATTTCTTCGGGTTTTGTTGTTACTGATTCTACAGTCTCGCCTGCGGGGGAAAGAACATAAAGAGCAGTTAATATTAGTTAGTTTTAGTTAATTTTTCAACAGTTTTCTTGCATTTTTGAAAGAGAAGGAAAACGCCCTAATTCTGAAAATCCTGAAGATTTAAAAAAAATTCCAAAGATACAATTATAGCAAAGAAGTTAAAGTTTCTTTCAAGCTAATTAGCCACATGATTTCACATCCACCTTTTTACACCAATTCAAAGATGATGAACATATGCTTTCTCATACACAACCCAGATTTGTAATTTAATGATAAATTTCTTACCATACTCAGCATGATGAGGTACAACCGATCCTATTTTCATGTTTGGAGAAATCTTTCGCATTTGTAAAGGGAATGATCCTTTCGCTTGAACAGCGGCTGCAGCCGTCCTAACAGGAATTGGGATTGAAGATTTCTTGTCTTCATGTAAATAAACTGTAACACCTGGTTGATTTTCCCAGTCATTTTGCTTCTGTTCTGGTCGACCAGGGATGATATTTTTAACTGAAAAAGAATTGATTTACATATCATTATATATCATCGATTTGATGTGTTATTAATTCTTTGTACGCAGTATTCAAATACACGTATTTCTTTATAACAAACTGCCCATAAGAGACTCAACTCTCAGATCGCCAAAAAATTAAGAAACTCCAGTACTGGGAGAATATAAGTTAAGAAACTATTTATTTGATAAAGGAAATCTTTGACATATTTTTACTTTACTTTCATTTGTTTCCTGTATCATATTACTCGTAAGGTACTTGAGTAATGTCTAAACATTGGAAATGTTCAAAAAATATTGTCTTGAAATGTTCAGGAGGGCACAGGTCGTGAACATGAAGATTGTTATGGAACCTCTAAGAAACTCGTAAGAAACTCTGAGTACTCAAAGTCTGATAATTTTAAGAAACTTTCGGTACTGGCCCAAATTCTTAGTTTCTTATAAACTAAGTACGTGTATCATTGTTGAATGCATTAAAGCCAAAAATTCGCCTTGCTGCAGCGTATCCATTTGATGTGTATCATT
>REGL01000264.1:228999-259626 GCA_004194395.1 Aurelia aurita complex sp. Pacific
TCTATGGTTCCTGTGTGTAGTGGAACATTATTCATTCTTGGGGATGTTGAGCCAATAAACATCAGTCATTATAGCCTTCTTATACGCATATTCTCTTATGGAATATCAGTCGAGGAAGGACGTTGAGAACTTAACAAAAATACACTCCTTCCGACTCTAAAACTTATCCACAAATCTGGTCGATTCGGTAAGAAAATTCCAAAGAACTCCGTTATAAGTCACTTCACCACAGCCACAATGTTACATGTCCCATTTTAGTTTATTTTGTTTTTGTTCTTGTTCTTCTTTAGTTAAGTCGTGTATTTTTAAATGTTTATCTCAAATTAGATGCCATGCAATATTTGCAATAATGCCTTATTTACCAATCCAAACAAAAGTCAACCTGATCGCAGATATTTCTCATGGCATGTAATTTGAGAGAGACCATAGTAGTTTTAGCTCAATGTCTAAATGGCCTCGGGGTAGTCACAGCCTTTTGCTCCTCGGGGTATCGTTCCTGTAGTATTGTATAGTAATTTGTAGGTAGTGTAAGTAACATATATATTGCAATCTTTTAGTGGATATATAAAAAAAACGTTGAGATCCGTCAAAAATAAATCAGCCCAATAAGCCTAATCTGTAGGAATAAATGAAGGCCAATGAGTTCCTAGTTCTGCCACACACGTCAATGGAAAGGTTATGTTTGCACATCATTAATGAAAACGCAAGTGAACGAAAATTGGACAACTGAAAGTCATTTCATATCAGCAGCATAAGTTTAAAAGATTATTACATAAGACACTTAAATCCTTCCAAAATCAACCTAAATTTAAATCGATGAAACGTCCTCCCAAAAAGTCCACAGATTGGAACAGAAGTAGTTGTTTATCACGAGAGACAATCTGTATTAGTTAGTCATCATTCATACTTAAATCGTAAATGTTTCAATTATTCATTACTTTTAAGAAGGCCTTAATATGCCACCTAATTCAACCAAACATGCGATGGGATCAAATGTTACATTTTCATGTCCCTATCTCTGGCACAGACAATTTTTGTTCTACAACTCATGGACATTCTTGATTGAAGGCGACAATCCTATTAGACATAATTTCTTAAAGGATAATTAGCTTCGATAGGAGCTTCAAATCCGACAATTTCAAATCAAATTGGTTCAACTATAAGAATAAATTCCAGTTAAGCTCCAGAATGTGGTATATTTTTCAATCATGGAACATTTGAGCCAATAAACAGTAGTCATTAGTCCTTTTAAGCGCATATTTCCATTGGATTATCAACTTAGGCAGGACTTTCAAATCCGCTCTAAACCCACCGCATTTGAAACGGGTAAAATTCCAGCCATGTCGAAATATGTGGCACAGACGTAATAATTGAAGAACTTTGAACCAATAAAGATGTTTCATTAGCTCTCTAAAGAGCATATTTTCCACTGGATCATCAACTTAGGCGGGACTTTCAAATCCACTCTAAACCAACCGCATTTGAAAGGCGTAAAATTCCTGTTACGTTCAAATATGTGGCACTGACATAATAAGTGAACAACTTGAGCCAATAAATATGTTTCATTAGCCCCCTAAAGAACATATTTTCCACTGGATCATCAACTCAGACAAGGCGTTCAAATCCACACGGAGACCACGGAGACACGGAGACACGGAGACCACATTTGAAATAGGTGAAATATCGGTCACGTTCCAGAATGTGGTACCATCAATTGGTGACAAACTTTGGACCAATGAACACTAGTTTTCTTATTCGCAAATCATTGATGAATAATTGAGTTAGGAAGGACGCTCAAATCCGTTCTTAATCAACACAATCTAATTGTAAAGAAGAAGCCAATAGAGTTTCAAGTCTGCGCCACACACGTCACTAGAAATGTTCCATTAGGAGATGTTCCATTAGGGGCGAAAGAAAATCTTTGAGCAAAGCATAAGTAGTCAATCCCATTAGGCAACATATTGATCTGGTAAATATTTCACAACTGAAGGTGAAGGTGAAGTTGCGGTTCTTAGCGCCAAGCGCTGGGATCGCAAAGTAGAACAGGCCTAATCGAGTCCGCGACCCCTTGTCATGACGCTCAAGTGGTGGGGCTCTACCGGGTATCGAACCCTGTCCGCCTGACTGTTCTGACTGCAAAGTCAGTGGATTACACCACTGCGCTACAACACCTTCAATTTCACTCTTAGGCAATTTAATCCACCATTAATGAAACTGTCCCACAAGCTGGGTGACCCAAAAATGTTCCACCAATGTATGATTATGATTATGATACTAACCTCAACATTTTCTTTTTGCTCAATTGTATCACTGTCCAAGAGAGATCCAGTGATTGTCGAGATGTTTTCCTGCGAGAGAAAGAATTCGGGATTATACTTTGAAACACTCAATTTTGGTCAATAGCATCAAATTGGCAATCCTAGAAAAAGGTTAACCATCGGGAATCCGAAAATAAGAATTTAGGCCAAAAGCCCAGCAATCATCATAAAGGCCTGGAGCCCACTAATCAACATACCATCAGTCGTTTGTAGGCTTTAAAGCATTCTTTATATCAATTCTTCATTCCTGTTCAAGGGCGCCTACCTTGTAGGCAGTGTGTTTACTCCCAGTACTGTAGAGTAATTAATGTCCTGTGACCCAGTACAGAGAGTGTCCCAGAACCGTACCGTGACCCAGCAGTACACAGAGTCAGTCCTCTCAATGTCAAGATGACGTATGAATAACTTTGTGGTTTCAAATTCCAGTGTTGATGTAATACGAGATCAACTGTTATACGAGTTGGCAATAGGGAATCAGACAGCGTGATTTTTGATTGGTCAACACTAACATACGTTAGGATTTGAAAATCCTTGATATACACAGATTAACAGGACTGGGTCACAGGACACAAATTACTCTGTGAACTGGGTCACGGGTTCAGTACTGGGAAAAAACACACTTCCTACAAGGTAGGCGCCCTTGTCCTGTTCGTTGAACAATCCAAGAGATTTAACCCTTCTCGCGTAATTTCATAGCAGCGACCTCCCTCTATTTCTCTTGTCCTTTCTACGTATTGTTTTGTGTTTGTTTTTGTTGTTTTGGTTGTTTGTTTTCTTTTTGGAAAGTGTGTGCTTTAATTTGTAAGTCTCTATGGAAAGTCCTATCTGCATTGGGAACTAGGTGACTGCGTGTCTTTTCCCGCTGTGGTGGGACGAGTAATGTATTGTATATTTAGTTTAAATGTTAAAAAAGTTAACTTTCCATGAGCATCTTAAAAACGATTAGCCATTGATTAAAAATAAATCCTAATCGTTAGGCCCAACCAAATTTGTTCACGTTTATGGGACACCTGGTAGAGGCTACCGTAATCAAATGATCAAAGATAAAATGAAATGAAACGAAACGAAAGATCTCTAGAATAGAAGATATTCGAAAACGACATCGCTAACTCAGTCTATATCAACAGCCGTAATGTTTGAATGACCTTCTAGAGAATGACGCACACAAATGTATCTTGTGCATAATTCAGACACAAACTAAATCACAAGACCTATTTTTAGGCATTTCCCTGACTACTAATTTCAAAATCATATCTGAGGTTCGAAATCCCCTTACAGGCGCTACCAAATTTAACGTATTACGTGGACGTACTAATGAAGTCTTTGTCAGAAGGTTTCAGACTAGCTAAGATATGTTACAAAGTATTCCCATTATCTGTCGCTGGTTTTAAGGAAGCACACTCTCGTCAAAAGTCACACACAACAGACACCAGGTCGCGGTTTCATTTTAACGATGCACTGTTACTATCTTTTAATTAAAACAAGATTCGTATGCCAGAGAGGTCATTTTCCCCCGAAAGATATCAGTGATCTAGCGCAGAGACTCACACTCAAGACTTTTATATACCGCCTCCATACCCGTGATATTTGTCATTTCCTTGGGCCAACCTGGTTAACAGTTTCTATCTTAATGTTTTAGTTTCTTTGTTCTAATGTGGGGGGGGGGGAGCTCTCTCGATTATTTTACCTTCTCAGAGAGCTCCTCCTTAATCGGCTATATTATATACAATCGTGAGTTGCTTTATACCTTTTAGCTATTTTACAAAAAGAGTCTGGACCGAGCGATATTATTATACATTTTTATGCGCAAGGTTCGATTAAGTTGCGTTAGAGTTTCTATCTTCTGAAACTTCTCTGGCCTCGCATACGATTCAACAGTTCACAAACTAATTGGGTCGATACACCCTTCGAAGTTGTAAAATCATTGGTTAAAACTCAAGGACAATTAGGCAGATATTTATCAACCAAAATTGCACAATACTAGCCAAAAAGTTAGTATTGTAAACACTGGGATCGTAGCTAAGCACTTATTGAGTCTCTGACCCGTAATCAGCGTTGTGGCGCAGTGGTATAATCCTTTGACTTGGGAGCGCTGCCTTTGACTTTGCAGCAAAGACAGCCAGGCGGACAGGATTCGATCCCAGGTAGAGTCCAATGACTTGAACGTCGTGACAAGGGGTTTCGGACTCAATTAGGCCTTTTCTACAGTTGGAAGACGACCTGGATGCAGACAGTAAAGCAAGATTTGGCCAGCATCGGAATTAAACTGGATCTTTCAAAAGAAGCACAAACATTGAATAGATTGTCTGGACTGACACAAGATAGAAAGAACTGGCGTGGCATTGTGAGACGCGTTGTGCAGTATTAACTGCGTGTGACGTCTTAGTAGTAGTAGTACTGTTGGATTTCAAGCATAAAAACCGCAACTTCACCATCACCCTTTCATTACGCCCAAGTGGCATGGGTGGGCTCTAACCCTGTCCGCCTGAACTTCTCTGGCTGCAAAATCAGAGACTTACTAATGAATCATAAGTCTTTCAATACCGTAATCTTATTTATGGAATTTCCAATTCCTTTTTATCAAGGCTACTTTGTAACTTTGTCTCCTTTTTGTTATCTCTTGGTAAAAAGTACAGACTTTAGTTAATTTCATTAAGAACAATCTGAATTGAATGAATTTCCGGAATTTCTGGGCTTATTCATTCTTGAGTCTCTCACTTTCTACTAGGCTGTTTACAACTTTAAAAGCCAATCAGCTTGTGGTTACAAATCTTAATAGACCTTTTAGTTATTCTACTAATGAGCCTGGATCGAGCGTTATTTTGATACATTCTTATACAAAAGGTTCGATTGAGTGGTGTTAGAGCTTCTATCACTATTGTGCACATTCAAAAATTCTGCAAAATGTAGCAAAACATCGTTCGACTGATTCTTTTCAGAATAGCTAAAAGGTCTATTGAAACATTCCCGGGCTTATTTTTGTCTGGCTAGAAGAGACTGAGGCACCAATGAAGGCTAAACCATAGAAGGGCTAATCATCAGCTATCTGCTTAGTTACAGTAGGCGAAAAACATTGTAATGGTTCTAATTACAGCTAATGTAAGCCTCCTTTACGTTACATACCAGGTGTCCCCAAAAAAGTACTCTCGCTTCAAATTCACCAAAATTTGATTACTTGGCCAATCTTCAATTTTCTCTTTTTGTCAAGTAGATCAAGAACCAAATTATTTTCCAAGACATAGCTGATCTTGCAATTAATTTAAAAAAATAGCAAATCTAGCTCTTTTTAGGGCAACCTGGCTTTGAATCATACTGCAAAAAAGCACTGAAGCTGGCCAGATCAATTTCTTTGTGCATGTAACACTTTTAGTTTAGTCATAAATGACAGAAATAAATGCACACTATCATTGGAGACTTCAATGATGATAAAAAATCTGAAAATGTGACTCTTAGGCAAGATTGAGTATTTTGCTTAAAAACTATAGCTCAAAATAAGGTTTTTCAACGTGTAATTTGTCTACCTTGCTACGCCAAAAGCAGACATTTTATCGTCTGTGCATATTTTAGGGTCTTTGACAAAGCAATTCAAAAAGAAAATTTTATGAAAGGTTTGATGATCAATTTTTGGTGATTTTTTAAACAGGAGTACTTTTTTGGGACACCCAGTACAATATTGCTAGATAAATATCAAATGCTATATAGTTATCCTGATAGAAGCTCTGACGCCACTCGATCGAAATTTTGGTACAAAAATACACAAAAAGATCGCTTGATCCAAACTCTTTTGTAGAATAGCTAAAAGGCCTAGTGACCACTACTTTTCAGGAAAAAAGGACATCAAATTCTACTGAATATGGCAATGTAGTTTGTCAATCAAATCAGTTGAAATATAGGCACGTGATATTCTGTATACAATAGGAATTCAGCGTTTACTTTTTATCAAAGCGTCCTATGCCGTCAGAGAAACATTCCCGTTTTCGTTTTTGTTTTCGTTTTATTTTGATCGATCTGAAAAATAATAAATATTTGTAAATCTAATTACCAGTTTAACGAAATTAGAAATTTAAGTTTTTTAAACAAAAGAGCCTGAAGAGACGCCATATCTCAAAGTCTAGTATCAGTGTGCCCTTTTGCCATAGCTAAAACCACGGGCGCGATCTTTGAGCTACACAATCTGTTTCCAACATTAGCCTCATTACAAGACGTCAATTCCAAATCACAAAAACAGATTCGTAGTATCGCTTACAACATCTTATCACGTCGATACTTCAAGAGATTTCTTCAACGCTATGCTTTGCTAACCAAATAAGGCTTGTGTTTCATAATCCATGAACCTTATACTAGGGTAAGCACAAAATGGCAACAAAAAACGCATCAGCCATTAATTCAGCTGAATGACGTTAATCCGCTGAGACCCAAACTCCCTTGCCCTCCCTCTTGGTTATTAAACAGGTTGCAACCACGGGGCAAACAAACTGCTAGCTAGCCTAACAAGATCATGATTTCCTCACCACAAAAACAGATTCCTTGATTCCCTGAAGTGTCCTTTTTCTCTAGGCCCAGTGACCTGCTTAGGCCAATATTCCTTTGCCATCCCTAGCACTCTAGGTTATCTAATACATTGCAATCACAGCGCAAAACAAGGTGCTTACTAACACTAGCCTCACAATACCATGATATCGCAACAGAAATTCCCTGGTTCCCTGATACAGCTTGTCTCTTTAGGCCCTGTGACCTATTTAGGCCAACATTTTCTTGCCTTCCCTGACATTGTAGGTTATTCAACAGGTGCACTCACAGCGCAAAACACAAAGTGTTTACCAGCATTAGCCTCACATGATCATGATTTCCACTCAGATTCCCCGACTCCCTGACACAACTCGTTTCTTTAGGCCCTATGACCCGTTTACAGCCGCACTGACCCATTTGTTGGAGTCTCCTACAAAAACAAAGTGCTCGCTCATTATTTATATATGAGGTGTGCGGCATGCAGTTCAGGGGTTAGCTTTGGCAGCATCTTCTACTAAAACTGAGACAGAGTCTTCTACTAAAACAAAGTATTCGCTCATGATTTATGCATGAGGTGTGCGGCATGCAGTTTAGGGGTCTGCTTTGACAGCGTCTGTGCAAGCACTTTGTTTTGATTTACCAAAAGGTTTCTAAAACAGTATCAGCTTTGTTCAAATTCACAACGAATCCTTTGCTTCGTGACTCCATTATCCTTAATAACTCCACAAGCTAAATCACGTCAACTTTCCTCAGATCAAACCTAGCCTCACTACACAAGGACCCTCAACGCTCATCTAATTGAAGTGAATTGATGTTGTTATTATCGTTCCATCAGTCTATCAATAGCGATAACCTACGAACATGTAATCAGTCTTGATCAAACCCTTCTGAAAAAGAATTTGCTTCCTGCGTCCAGTTCAAAGTTTTATCCAATATTTGAGACACAGGTTGCACTTTTCTAGCTATCACTACCATCTGAAAAGTAGATAGAAATTGTGAAAAAATCTTCCGCAAATCCTATGAAAATCTTAAAAATCGTCTAAATCCTCAGAAATCTTGCAAATTCTCGAAAGACTTTAAGAATCTCGAAAAATTTTGAAAATCTCACAAATCTCAAGAAGTCTTAGAAATCTTAAATTTTTTGCAATCTCAGAAAACATCTCACAAATTTTTTGAACGACCTGAGAGATGTTTACAACCACAAAATGTACGGTACCATTGGAATTTTTGAGAATTAAAGCACACGACATTGGAAACTAAAGCAACAAGATGTCAACCCTTATTTCGTCACGAAATGATGAACTTAAAAATCAAGGCCTCATTCGTGACCACAACTAAATTCAGTTAAATTCATCAGTAGCAAAAGAACATTAATTGTAACCTTGTTTACAAAAGATTATTAACTTAGTAAGTAAACAGAATCATCATAAACAACAGATGACGTAAATGAGAAATAAACAAATTATTTACGAAATAAAACAAATAACTTATGAAAGAAACAAGTTAGTTATGAACTTCCTACTGAACATTCCTGCACACCCATCCACAACTGTAACAGCCCAGGGTGCTTCCTTGCAAAACCAAAGTATAGTGAAAGCATCCTTTGATAACAAACGATGTAATGTAGAAGGCAGGACAGTTGGTGAAGTTGGATAATATCAAAATTATCGTAAATAAAGAGGATTCTATAATGGTCTCAGTGAGGTGGATTTCATTTATCTTGTGAATTTACTGTATACAGGGTGGCCTTTCTGCTGAGTGGGATAGCCTATCTGCAAGGTGGCCTATCTTGTGAAATTACTGTGTACAGAGAGGCCTATCTGCTGAACCTAAAAAGTGCTTGAGTTTAAAGAGATGTGAGCTCATAAAAATCCATCAATTCTTAGTGCAGCATTAAGTTTTTGTAAGCCTTGCGTAAGTTTTACTTTGGTTGAACTGTTCTAAAAGTTCCAGGAGCGGCGCCAGCCTTGAAAAAATGGGACGGAAAGAGATAGAATTGATTGCCAGAAGGTAATGCTTTTTATATCGTTTTTGCTTAGGAATAAATACCAACCAAAGAAAAGTGGGGTGGACAAGTCCACCCCAGTCCACCCCGTGGCGCCGCCCTTGAGTTCACCAAGGGCGGGCATGTCACACTTGGAACGATGGTCCTACCTTTGTCCGAAAACCGGTAGTTAATGAAAAATTTTTGTGCCACCTTTGTCCCAAAAACTGGTAGTTCTTGATGGCAAATTTCCACTGCTATTTTTTTCAATTTAGCGGACAATTTCAATATGATTTATCATTGTTTTTCGAAAGCAAGTAGTAACTATAGATATGAAAGTACAAGTGTCCCAAAACCAGGTGCCGGACAATGGTAGGACCGCTTTGGTGAAAATTTTCAAATTCTGGCCTTTTTTCGGAAATTTGCTGGACAAAGGTAGAACCGCTTTGGTGAAAAATTTGAATTTCTGGTCTTTTTTCCGTAAATTTGGCGGACGAAGATAGAACCGCTTATGTGAAATTTTGAAATATTGGTCTTTTCTGCTTAAATTTGGCGGACAAAGGGAGAACCAGCTTACAGGTAAAATTTAGGAATTTGATTAGATAGGAGGTTAGAAAACTTGATTTTGTGGCAAACTGATTGAATAGGCAGATGGATATTCAAATTTCACCTTTGTCCCAAAACTGGTTGTTTTGGACAGGAAAGTCGCACTGTGTGTCAAAAGAACCGGTTATTTTTTCCCATTCCTCTGGACAAACATGGGGTCGAAAATTTTACAGTACTTGCCCGCCCCTGAGTTCACATACTGCATGATCTATAGTTTCCGTTTGGGCCAAGTTTGCGATTCAGACAGTTTGAAATTGCAGCGCGCCCCCAAAGGACCCCTGGGTGACAATGCCTCTTTAAAGCTAGTCAGGTGCAATAATTTACAATCCAAGTTTTTCACGGCATAGTTCACAACGTCACACAACAGCTTCAACACCAGGTAGACTATTTACGCTGTCCTGACATTCATTGCTATTTTACGTACCGGGTGAGTCAATAAAAAGAATCCCCGTTTGAAAGGTCAAGGCTCCTTGGATATCAAGACGATGACATCGGCAGATATGTAGTTTAATGGTAGACATGTTCAAATCCATTTTGAAATTTACTTGACTAAAATCGGTCACTCCGTTCTGAAGTTATTAGGGATTTTCTCGAGAAAGCCTCTTCAAAACGTGCCCAAAATCACAAAAAAACATTTCCCTAACGTTTCTGCCTTACAGCAATGACTCCTGCACGCTTTAGCATATGCTATCCTCTTGGAAGGATAAACAAGTCTTCCCCTTGGAATAACCTACAGTATTCAGGGAGGTTCCATTCTCCCAAGAGGACAAAATACACAAATACATGTGCGTGTCATCATTTTTAGGAAAGAAAACTAAGGAAATTTGCTCATTGTTTTCGCTTGTCTCTGCAGGTTTTTGGAAAGGGCTTTCTGTAGAAAACTTCGATATCAACGAGAAGGAATGGCCGATCAAAGCCGGGTAAATTACTGAACCTAATTGAACACCTTGGCAGAGCAGTGGTCTTACAAACGGGGATTCTTTTTTTTTACTCACACGGTATTTGATATTTTGATATTTGCTATTTGATTTTATTAAGGAGGGTCGCCCTTCAGCCGGGGCTGTTTTACAAGGGGCCCTCCACTTAAAAACATTACTGACAATATAAAATTACCAAGGAATAGATTAAATACATTATAAAAACCGAGGGGTATATCACTCTTCTGAAAAGAAGTACGAGATTTTTTAAAACAATAGGATTTTAGGGATTTTGTACGGATTTTTCTTGAAAACAAAAGGATTTTCGCCAAAGGTGTACGAGATTTTTACAGAGTGATACTCCCCTCGATAAAAACCATACCTTTAAAAATATATTATATTATATATATTATATTTCAAGCAGCAAAATATATCAAAACAACCTCCTTCAATTACCAAAGCATTCCCGAAAATACCACCCATGAAACATCACTTGCCGATTCTTTGCTATCTCCTGTTCTAAACAGATTTAAACCACCACTAACGGTAGAAAACATTATTACCGAAAGCCACAGAAGGCGTGCAAAGGAGGCCATAAGATAAGGGAAAAACGGTCACTATGGGAGGCTTTAATTAAAAGCTTTTTAAAGCTAACTTCTGTGGCTTTTCGGCATCTTACAACAGATGCATTAATCATTACCTCCAATTGCTTATATCTTTTTGTTTCTCTACTAGTAAACATCTTGCTCTACGTATCTGTACCACTACTATGTGTATCAATTCAAACGTAGCAGAGGCTAAAAACTGTGTAATTTGAAATATTCGACAATCTACTGAAGATTGTGAAACAAAGGGAAGAAATTGGTATTTTCTTCACCTTTAACCGTATCATTCTCTTGTTGAAGGTGTTGTGGCGCAGTGGTGTAATCCACTGACATTGCAGCCAGAACAGTCAGGCGGACAAGGTTCAATCCCAGGTAGAGCCCCACCACTTGAGCGTCATGACAAGGGGTTGCGGACTCGATTAGGCCTATTCTACTTCTGTGATCCCAGCGCTTGGCACTAAAAACCGCAACTTCACCTTCACCTTCACCTTCTGTTACCATTTCAAAGCACTAAAATGCGAACACCTTGTGTCTTCATGGCAAAAAGCAATGCGTCAAAATCTAAGACATACTTCAGAACTTGAAACACACATTATTCAAAGCTCTTCCCTTCTTCACAGCCTGCGCACATCCTGAACACTCTCCGTCATCGAAGCTGCGCGCAGGCCACAACCAGGCTTTATAAACTGACTGCAAAGTCGCAAGATTGTTAGGGAGATGAGATATGGTTTGTCCGAGGAAACTTATGTGTCCTCCCGTGCAGTAGGTTAATGCTCATGCGCCCATCAGAGTTCCAACCTAAAACGCTACTGCGCATGAGCATTAACCTACTGCACAGGGAAACAAGAGACTCATCGTCATAAGTCTAGGGGACACATGCGTTTCCTCGGACAAACCGTATCTCGTCTCCCCAAAACGGAGTCGTAGCTATCGATATTGATAGACTGATGGACTCCCAGTTTAAGCAAAAAAAATTGTTGTCGTTTGTGATAATTATGTAGAGTCAACGGTTTTCATCATTCCGCAAAACACACAAAAATTTTTAATTGATTACATGAGGCTCAGTTTTCTGCATTGAATTGAATTATGATTGTGGCTTGAAACTGAGACTCATGACAATACAGCCACAAAACACAGACAAATTAGGCCAAATGCTCTGCGTTTAGGGCGCGCCAAATCAGATCGCTACTTTCTTAATAAGGTTAGACCACGTGCCTATTCTTAGCATCTGATTGCCTAATTAAATCAAAGTTCAACTTTTGAAGCAAAGCAACGTTCGAAACGACATTTCATGTATCGTTTGACGTTCGAAGGATAGAAGACGTTTGATATTTCTTCAGAATTTTTGTAGGATTTTAGCCCGTCTTTAGAATCTGTTTGTTTTTGAGACCTTGTGTGAATGAAAATAAAAAAATCATATTAAAAATATTGAACGAATACAAGGAATCACGTCGAAAGTCTAAAGACATCTCAGAATCGAACTATTGACAAATTCGGCGGTATTCTGTTAAAAATGTATGCTTACCAAATTCCTTGCTCTGTTTCGATCGTCTCTTTCCTTGTTGAGACAAACCCTTGCATGTTTTTGCATTTCCCAGACCTAAAAACAAATGTTGAATAATCAATAGATTTTAATTCAAACATTAACATGAAATCAGAATGTTTGTAGTCAGGTTATAAACTTTTTTACGTTCTTGGAAAGAACCTCGGGCGTCGAATTCATTGACTTTGCTATTGTTTACTGATCAAGCAATTTAGAAGTTGTGATATGAAGCGGATAGGTTCTCTACCGTAAACATACCTCTCTAAGAAGAACTTTGCAGTCAGCTTAGCAAAGGCAGATTTTGTGAAACAGAGTTCCAGGTTTCCGATAAGACAAAGCGATTTACCTTTCACAAGAATTGATTTCACACTTCTGAGTGCATTTAATCAAAACCCTTGCACGTTTTTGCATTTTCCAGACCTAAAAACAAATTTTAAATAATCAATAGATACTAATTTTCAAACATAAACATAAATCACAATGTTTGTAGTCAGGTTATAAACTTTGTCATGTTCTTGGAAAAACCTCGGGCGTCAAATTCATTGACTTTGCTAACCAACCACCATTTCGTTTACTGATCAAGCAATTTAGAAGTTGTGATATGAAGCGGATAGGTTCTCTACCGTAAATATTCTTCTCTCAGAAGAGCTTTGCAGGCAGCTTAGCAAAGGCAGATTTTGTAAAAAAAAGGCCCAGGTTTCCGATAGACAAAGCGATTTACCTTTCGCAAGTATGGATTTACACCTCTGAGTGCACTTAATCAAATTAAAAAACAGAACAAGCAATATGTTATAGTTAGCAGCTTAGAACGTGTGAAAGCTAATTTTTAGGCTACAAGATCGCCTTATTTTAATTAAAACTGCATCCATTGAGATCAGATAATCGACCTCTAAAAAGTGGCCTTTCTGAGAGCTATGCCTCTCCAAGTGAGAACTACTTTGCGTCCCTGCTTCAGGCAAATGTTCTTCAAAATCACAAGAAATGAGTCTGTTGTCTCGTCGTTTCGATCAAACCAAATCAAATTTCGGATTAAAAGTGACAAACCGTTCTACAGTTACCTCCTAGCTATGGTTTAGTTCTTTTGCAATCTTCTCCGAGTCTGTGAACAGCAGAAAGTGACAAAATATGTCAGCTTTTCTTGTCGAAATTCCTCCTATCAGGTCTAATTCCAAATTTGTGGTACGCTTTCTTCTGACAAGCGAAGTTCGAGTCAAATCGGTACAAAGAGCCCTTGGCCTTGATTTATTACACAGACTCTGGCTATGGGTACCACCTTCAAAGTTACTTTAATCTTTCAGACCGGTTTCCGTTCGAGCACATTCACAAATAGACTTTTTAGCTATTCTACAAAAGAGTCTGGATCGAGCGATACTTTCGTTCATTTTCATACGGAAGGTTCGATTGAGTGACGTTACAGCTTCTATTACTATTGTGCACATTCGAAAATTCTACACAATGTATCAAAATATCGTTCGATTCAGATTCTTTGTTAAAAACAGCTAGAAGTTCTATTCACTCAATCATTTTCCACTTGCTCTGAACAGGCCTCTTGGGCTAGACTGATTACGATTGAGTCCTAGTAATCGCTACCACCCACCCACCCTACTCGCTCATACTAGTATTACTAGTATACTACTAGTATGAGCGAGTAGGGTGGGTGGGTGGTAGCGATTACTAGGACTCAATCGTAATCAGTCTACTCTTGGGCTACACTTATGTTTTTTCATCCCTCGTTTCCCTGCGTTCTTTGATCAAAGAATGCAAGGAAACAAGTGACGAAAAGACATTAGTCTACTCTTGAGCCTGGCTGGTTCCCATTAGGTTGTTGCAGTTGTTGCAACCGAAAGACCCAAAAGATTGCATGTAGAAGTGGATAATAAACTCATGCAACGTTGCAACATCGCAAAGTTCGACTCTTGACGGCTCCAACGACGCAGACCCCACTATGCCGGTGCAACTTTTGATCCGTAACAAAAGTGCAACGTACCAGCCTCCCATTTAAACTGCTCCTACTAATCCCTAGACTTGCCCCAAGTCTGTTTCGTCAACTGTAATAAGTCTACCAGAAAGTATATTATTAGCATATTTCGCTTTTTCACTTTTCCCTTCAATTTTTTTAACGAAATAGACTTGGGGAAAGTCTAGCTAATCCTTAGCACTTTTGTTCCTAAACTGATTACACGTTCGTAGTTACTGCTGGACGCTACAACTACTGGAGCGACAACAACAACATCAATTCACTTCAATGAGATGAGCACAAGTTGAGGGTCTTTGTGTAGTCAGGCTACTTTGTTCCTTCGATCCATAGAGTAACAAATTCAATTATTTTTGAAAAAATCATGGAAAATTTTGAAAAAATTTTAATCATCATAAATCCTAAACTAACGGAGGAAACATTATATAACCGTCAAAAAACCATAGTTTATGAAGGTCTACAATATGGCGGCAAGCAGAAATCTGCAGCATTTCTGGTTAGGATTCATAAATTTGATGACGTCATAGCCTCAAAATTAATAAATGCCGCCATTTTGAAGCTAATCAAGATATCAATAAATTTCCACGGCAGATTTACAGCAAAAAACCCTAAGTTCCTTCCAAGCCATTCATTTCAAAGAAAACTGTAGTAGAATTTTACACCGAACTTTTTAAAGATTTGAGCCCTATGGTGCATCAATACAGTAAAAACGTGGTCTCAGTTTTTGCCATTCGCATTTGGTTTTTTAGGCCTCTTGAGAAACTGCAACAACTCAGTGTGAAGCCATGTGAACTAGGCTTTTGTACAGTTAGTAGTGTGTCCATCTTATCTTGCAAGCGTTGCCAAAAAGTTTTGCAGCGGTCGGCTCTGTTTCAAAAGACTTTTGTTTACGACAATGGCAAAAATAGTAAACAGTGTTTGAATTACCACCTCCAGCGCAGCACCCTACTCGGTGAAACTGTTAATTTCTTACAAAAATGCATAAACATTTGAGAATTTCTGGCCATGCAATGTTTCCCGTTTGTTCACGCTGCAAATATTGTGCGAAAAGCAGAATTCGTCGAGTCATGTTCTTGAAAAAGTTCAGTATGGTCTGCATTTTTGGGGGCCGTGGGAAAGCATCGAGAAAGACGCAAGAAGACAAAGCATATGAAAGTGTAAGTTAAACTTCAATAAGACACATACAACTAAAATATTACAACTAAATAAAGACATCTTGCTCTATAATCAATATTTACAATATATTTCTATTCTCATACGACCAACTATTTGGAGCCTAGTCGGGGTCTTAGCACTCTTATCACAAGCCCATTTAAGGGCTTGACGAGCTCTTTACTTTTAATTGTTCGGTTTATGTTGCAAAAGACATTTTTCGTGGCAACTTTCCAAAATACAGTCTTCTTTTCTTGAACTCAAATTTCTCGGGGAGTATAATTTGATGAAAATAAATGCTTGGAAAAATCATTTACAACAATCTGCTTGAAACATGGTCTTGGGTGCAAAACTCGTGGAAAACTGGAGCAATTTGCAGGAAAAATATCAACTTTTAAGGTTAGGGTATTCTCTATGAAACAACGGAAAACAATCTGAGGATACTAGCACTATTTCGGCATCAGCATGTCATTAAAACGGCCTCAGAACCCAGCATTCTTTGCACATGCCATCTCTTTGTTGGCGGTCATTTTGGTGGACCATGAAAATGGCGACAACAAAAAGAATGTAAAAATAAATCAATGATGATGATGACAAATGTACCCACAAAGCATGCCGGTTGCAAAGGCCCCTTTAAATGGAATGACGTTATCTTGGGACACCTAGGAAAAGACGAAACGCAGAGCAGCGCTTAGAGAAATTATTCAATAACTTCATGTCCGTTTCTAGTCCAAGTCCCGTTCTTCGTTCTTCGGATTTTAACCTTTCTTCTTTTTCTGTCGCAAACAATAACTTCGTAAGTTCGGATAGCCAGTAACAGTACAACAATCTTCATGTTCACGGATTTCTCATGCTACAAGATCCTCTGGAGAGACAATGACAAAATGATCAGTTCGAGACTTCCATATTGATAGAGAGGCGACAATTGTGTCGAGGACAAGCGTCTGTTCTGTTGATTTGAAGATAGACACAAGCACAACAACAAGTGACGATTATCGGTGGAAACATCCATACCCTCTTGGGCAGTGGCCTAGTCAATAGATTCAGCATCCAACCAGACTGCTCTAAGCTCTTCTAAACTGATGGTCGTTTCTTGAAAATGTCTCTGATACTCGAATGTTTTCGTTTTGGCTCTGACGCTTGTTGTTGTGTTGCGCTTTTCGACTTCTTTCGTTTACACCTTCTCATTGTTTCCTCGATCGTAAACAACAGTCGTAAAAATACATCACGAATTGGTTCAATGTCTCTTGCTGCCGATATTTCGAAATATGATGCGCTAATTGATTTCGCCAAGTTCATTCCTTCGTTTCGGTTAATTTGCCGCTTGTGACTCAAGTCAATTTTGTTGCCGATAATCGTAAAACTAGCGTCTTTGTTCTTTCGTTTCTTCAAGAATTGCGATAAGTTCGTAATGTATTCGAAACTCTTTCGATTTGTAACTGAGAAAACGAGAATGATCGAGTCTGCGCAGCTACACAGGTCTTCGTTCTGGAAAAGAAATGAGAAAGGGTTTAGAATTTGCAAAATGAGGAGCAGTGGAATGTTAGATCATGTCTCTTTTATCAGTGAAAGTGAGACAGAAAAAATTGTTAGACTGCTTTATTTCAAAGCGGGAAGCGATTCAAAGTCACTACGAAAGAGAAGCTTTACACCGCGGGGTAAATTACTCCGAAAATAGCGTACGAGATCTGAGATTTTCAAAGAATTTTCTGACGGTTTTTTTCACAATGTGTATCATTTGCTGGGGGAAAAATCAGGGATTTTCTTAGATTCTAGAAGAGCTTTGAGATCTTTGGGATTTTTCGAGATTCTTTGCGAAAGTGTACGATATTTTGAAATGATTTTCCTCTTGCATCAAGCCCCGGTTAAAGCAGCAAACATTGTCCGTCAAAAGTTTCGATTTTCTAGTTAGGCCAAAATTTTTCGTCCCAAGCCCCACCACAAAAGAGCTGCTTGACAGCCAAGTTTTTCTTCATCTTTCACGATTCATTTTTAAGTTCAATATCTGCTAACATATTTTTCTTCTTGTTAATATGATTCTCTTGTTAAAATGACTGTAGTTTTTTAATCTTAATAGAAAACAAAATATGATTCTAATTTCAGAACTTTAACCGGAGATTTAATTCTAAAATTTTCAAACCATGAAATCAAATAAACTTACATTTCCACAAGTATCGATAATCTGAATATCACAATCTTCATTCCCTTCTTTGTAATGGTAGATCGTCTCGATTCCGGATTGGTATTCCGGTAGAAACCGTCTCGTTAGAAACCGGACAACAATTGCTGGAAGAAAAAAGAGAACTTGGTCAGATTTTGAAGACCTGATAAAACTGATGAAAATGTTTACAAATCTGCAATAAAATAACAACAAAGACATGTTCAAGCTATTGGAAATATTTTGAAACAAAAAAGCTAATCTTTGGCTAAATCGTGATTAATAACTGAGGGAGAACTTTGGTACTATGGGTAAAGATTGATTTGTGGGAAGAAACACATACTTTCCTTTGCAGCAGTTTTCTTTGACAATTTTGCTCAATTTTTAGAGAAGGGGGGCCTTAACTTTCCACCCCCTCCCTGTGGCCACGAGGCACTAACTAGATGGCAGAATTCATTTTTATACCAAAGAATAGTTGGTAATATTCGGCGCAAGTGAATATTACAGGGTACAGGTTCAGATCATGAATACCCAAACACAAACAAGTTAATTAAACAACGAGCCACCCATATTCATTTTGTCGGTGGTCCAGGCAGGCAGGCATTGACGTGAAATCGTTTGAACAGAGCTNAAACAAAAAAGCTAATCTTTGGCTAAATCGTGATTAATAACTGAGGGAGAACTTTGGTACTATGGGTAAAGATTGATTTGTGGGAAGAAACACATACTTTCCTTTGCAGCAGTTTTCTTTGACAATTTTGCTCAATTTTTAGAGAAGGGGGGCCTTAACTTTCCACCCCCTCCCTGTGGCCACGAGGCACTAACTAGATGGCAGAATTCATTTTTATACCAAAGAATAGTTGGTAATATTCGGCGCAAGTGAATATTACAGGGTACAGGTTCAGATCATGAATACCCAAACACAAACAAGTTAATTAAACAACGAGCCACCCATATTCATTTTGTCGGTGGTCCAGGCAGGCAGGCATTGACGTGAAATCGTTTGAACAGAGCTTTCGCAAGTTCTTGACACACGCTGTTTGTAACGTTAGCTCGGAGTGAACTGACGCAGAATGCTCTACAGGGTTGAGCATTTCGTAGAATACAACCAAAACAACTTCTTAGAGATCTTCTCCTCGTATCAAACCGTGCTACTTCCCGCAATTCCAAACACACAACGAAAAATAATCCCAGGTTTAAAACCGAACAGCAAGCCTTTGTCAGGCCTAAGTGTTTGTTACAACACACACAAAGAAAGAATAAATCTCATTTTGAAAACGACTTTCAGGAAAATAGGCCCATCTTGCTGTGGCAAACTGAAATTCAATTTAGAAACGAGAAAAGTATTAAGATATTAGACTTATTTACATTTTTCAAAATAATCCTTAAATCCGAGAAAAACAAGCTTTATATTTGCCCAGTGGAGCAGCAGGAGAATTGATCTAGGACCACCAAGAAAAGACCATAATTGCGAAACAAATCAAGTCGCTAAGCTTACTAAACGCCATCTTTGTTTAGCAACAACAACAACGAGAATACGAGACAGCGGTAGGCCATACTTGAATCACTAACGATCCAAGCCCACTCGTCTAGGAACTGTTCTACTGCAGAGCTACGGAAGCCAAGCTCATTTAGCCTTCTAAGAGAAAGGTAACTAGTCTACTTTGACATCTCTATTGAAACTGATCATCCACCATAACTGAAAAGCTTTCAGTGTCACGTAGTGCAAAAAGGGAGCAAGCTTCTTGAGACACGTAGCCTGATTATCAATCAACAACAATAACATCAATAAGAACAATGATAATAACATCATACGATACAATAGCAACAATGAAAATATAAGACTATGAAGTTACACTTAGGCCACGATGCAAGCTGGCTCTTTTTAGGGGACTAACGTTTCAGGGAGGTTTGTCCACGACATTAGACACACTCTTACATCACCCTGAGCCCAAACTCAAGTCTGAGAGCAACCTTATAGTAACGAACAATTAACGCCCTGGACAGTAAATACCCGCGTATGAGAACCAAGTGAATTAAAAACCTACACTGGCTGAAATTTTCAAATTCAACCCCATTTTATAAGAAACAACCCATTGTAAATGCATAAATGCGGCTTGCCCCTCCTTCATGTTTGAGTTCTTCACACCAAAGGACATTCAATATGACCTACGAACAAATAACCTCCTGCAGCTCCCTAAAACCAATACGTTATTTTATGGGAACAATTCTTTATCATTTAGAGGAAGCATTTTGTGGAACACGTTATCTGACACGATAAAAGCTGCTCAAAACGCAGAACAATTCAAAAATACGATTAAGAGCTGGAAAGGAGACACTTGCAGTTGCAACATCTGCAGATGATGTGTACATAGATTCATGTATATATTTTACGTTTATATTATGTTTGAACTTTGTATTGTAAATAGNCTACACTGGCTGAAATTTTCAAATTCAACCCCATTTTATAAGAAACAACCCATTGTAAATGCATAAATGCGGCTTGCCCCTCCTTCATGTTTGAGTTCTTCACACCAAAGGACATTCAATATGACCTACGAACAAATAACCTCCTGCAGCTCCCTAAAACCAATACGTTATTTTATGGGAACAATTCTTTATCATTTAGAGGAAGCATTTTGTGGAACACATTATCTGACACGATAAAAGCAGCTCAAAACGCAGAGCAATTCAAAAATATGATTAAGAGCTGGAAAGGAGACACTTGCAGTTGCAACATCTGCAGATGATGTGTACATAGATTCATGTATATATTTTACGTTTATATTATGTTTGAGCTTTTTATTGTAAATAGTTGGTATTTACTAGTTTTCTTTAAAACTATTGCTCCCACCAACTGTAAATAAATTAATTATTACTGTTATATTATTATTGTATTCATTGCACAAGAACCCAGGCTGACTTATAACATTGTACCGGGTGAGTCAAAATAGAATCATTTTTCATTTTCATTTTAAATTCTTTATACACAAAAATCCCCGTTTCGAGGGCCACTGCTCCCTGAATATCAAAGCAATGATATTGAAAACTGTCCTGTTTTATTGTCAATATGTTCAATTTGGTACAGTAACTTACCCGGCTTTAATCGGCCATTCCTTCAAGTGGATATGGGAGATTTGCTGCAGAAAGCCCCTTCCGAAAACCGGCAAAAACGAATGAAAGCGACAAACGAAATGTTCTTGGTTTTCCTTCCTTAAAATCTATCTGCCGATATCATCGTCTTGATATCCAGGGAGCCGTGGCCTTTCAAACGGGGATTCCTTTTATTGACTTACCCGGTAGGACCTTATAGCATAGGTTCCAAATCTTTATCTCGGCGAAAAAAGGTGGGTGTAAAATTCAATGACCTATTTCTTCTGATTGAATGACTTGAAAGAAACTTTAGATACTTATCTATAAATCTACCGTTGGACTTTTCAGAAATTTTGAATATTTTTTGGAAATTTCAGCGTTTCTTATATTTCAACTCATTTGAGAATGTGACGTCATCAAATTTCTAAATCATAAACCATGAGTGACAGACTTTTGCTTGACACCATATTGTAGGCATTTATGAACTATGGTTTCCTTCGAAATTATTTCATGTTACGTCAAACTGTTTAGAAATTACGATGGTTTTAAGTTTTTTTGAAAATTTTTCTTGAATTCTTGAGAAAGAAGAAAAACACCCTAATTCTGAAAATATGAAGATTTCAGAAAATCCCAACGGTAGAATTATAGAGATTTAGCTAAAGTTTCTTTGAAGTCATTCAGTTCAAAGAAATAGGACACTCAATTTTACACCAGCCTTTTTAAAGATTTGGAACCTATGCTGGTTCTTATACGCGAGTTTTTACGGCATTCATATTCACGTGGACATTCGTGTTTCACTTTGATTCAGTTTCCAGACGGCAGCACTCAAGATTTCGGATTTACACGACAATAATTCAAAAATTAGTGGGCAAACCTTAATTGAATTTACGCAAGCTAGGAATTCCATAGTTAATGTAGGCAAGCCACAAATAAGGAATCTAAGCCATTAGGAAGGAAATCTCGTTAGCCTCGAACAGACCACCGGAAAATGGCCTCGTATAGACAGCAAGGATGTAAAGAACAAATGCGTAGTGTCTAAAAGGGGAAAATGGGAAGGGAATTTAGGATGTAAGCCAATTGCATTTTCAAAATAACAATTTGAATTAAAGAAGGATTAGGAAGTTGAAAGAGTGATAAAATGCCATGAATTAGGCATAAGGAAATTTGAAATCCTAATTGGTTGAAGGTAAATAAATAAAGGAGCAAAAAGCATTGAAATGAAACTAACACCCGTCTTAAATTAGATGTCACGTGCAAATGACCGCGAATAAAAATATTTGCAGTGTTGTGGATGAGTAATTTTGCGTTTTCGCAGATCTGACATGACAGGCAAATCTGATCATTTCCTTCCACAGAGGTAAAATATTAATATAAACAGCTGCGGTGGTGCGATCTGCGGAGGCGCGATAGCAACTTTTCTTCATCGAAAAGAACTAAATATTTAAATTTCTAATTCCCTCCCTCTTGTCACGTGCTGTTTTCTAACTTTTAGTTTTCAGTAAATTGCTTCTGATTAATTGCAGCCAGATAAATTCCAAGAATTTATATCACCAAAGAAATGTTCATCTTTCACAAAATTAATCATGTTAAAGAAATAATAGTTCAAGAAAGTGATGAATAATTGAGTAATGAAATCATCTCGTTTTTTATTTTTTGATGAAATTGACGTCCGAATCGAATAATCAATTTTATTTTCCACAAATATGAATTGGAGAAATGTCCTATTTACCGTGTAGAAGGAAAAATATAATCTTGTTTACCACCAAGAAATAATTGCTTATTGATATGATATACATCTAGCAAACAAAATTTTAAAGCCCCTCATCATCACTTTTTGAATGCTCTTGAATGGAGTACATTTCGTCGCAGCTGGTGATTCAGATTTGTATCTGGGAAGATTCACGAAAGGTAGCCTGCGTCCAAACTCTTCAGATTTCCTTTCAGAAAGGCCTCCAGTACACCACTTTGAAGAGAAATCAGTAGAGTTTGTACACATGCTACAAAAAGGGGACTTCCATTGGTAGGTGAGAGGGGACGAAGACCCATAACGAAATAAAAATACATCATTCACCCAAAATCAGCAAATAATCTAATAAACTTCGGAGCACCTGGCCGCAAAATATACTCTGTTGCTCATTTGCAACCTAGTATAAACAATGTGTACACGAAAACATCAATTGGTTGAAGGGAAGGAAGAAGAGGCAGAAAGAGGAAGATGATTCTTGATATGCAACCTCAAAATAAAAGCAAGCCAGTTTGGATTGAGGAAACACATGATGACCTGATGATGACGGTGGTGACGATGATGATGATGATGATGATGATGACCAGATAGCAGAGAATCTAACCGTTGCAAATGGGTGCTAAATGGTGGGATCTGTGTTCTTCCGTATTATGAATATGACCATGATATAACGACGGGTGAAACTGTTCAAACGCTACTAAGCCACCCACAAATATACACAATTAATGCACCAAAAATTGGAGCCAACAAGTATTCCAGGACGACTATTGTTGACACAAAAAATACCCGACTCCATCCGTCTCCCTGTTTACCTACTAATAGCTAGTTACCGCTAGTTACCCTGCTGGTGACCATTCATTCTGCAACACTTTACATATCATGTGTGGTCTTAGGTGTAGCCTATTGCATGACGCATGAAACCGATTCATTTGCATTGCTATAATAACATGGTGCTTAGCATCGCTTAATGCCTATTGAGGTATGCAAATCCTAATTACAATTAGACAACAATGGAGTTCCTCGATACTTATCGGTAAGTCACAAACATCCAGTGAATTCTGAATCAAATGCCATGTTTGTTGAGTTGTCAATGGCAGTCGAGATAAATCCTAAGTCGCCTTCTGAAATCTTACCAAAATGTATGGGTGCCAAAACATTTCCAAAGATCGATGCATGACTGAGCTAACGGTTTGCGTCTTCTAAAGGCGATATTTTCATCGTTGATGTAAACAACTATTGTCAGAACTAGAATCTCCTTTTCCTAATCAAAGACCATGTTGATTGAGTTGTCATTGTCAATGGCAGTCGAGATAAATCCTAATTCGCTTTCTGAAATCTTGCCAAAATCTATGGGTGCCAAAAAATTTCCAAAGATCGATGCATGACTGTGCACTGTAGGACTGAGCTAACGTTTGCGTCTTCTAAAGGCGATATTATGATAATTTCTTTTTCCTAATCAAAGCCCCTGCTGGATGTGTCATGAAAGATAGTAGGGGAAAATCATAAATCGGACTAAACCCAGCTTCTGAATTCTTGCTAACATCATGATATCATGATATTTATAGAAGCCAAAACAATTCCAGAATTTGAGGTAAGATTGAGTCTATATGACACCTAGGGTGTACAGAAGAAATGAAAGACTCGAGTTCTCGTAGAGAAGAGACGATTGAATCTACATAACCACACTAAATAGTATACTCTAAACTGGTTGCCTGTGTTAAAAGAGGCAAACTTCATTTGTGCTTTATCTAAATTTCAATGCGCCAGAAGTTTCGCAGATTTCATTACTGTCATTACTTCAAACCAACAAGGAGAAACAACTAAAATGATGAACGAGGCAACTTTTTCAAAGCCATTTGTGATGAATATTCTATTTCTGCTGACATCACATAAGCAAAATTCAATATCACATTTTATTGCTCTTCTATAAATAGATTTGATTTTCTGAAGTTTCCAGCGGAAAAAGGATAAACAAGAGCTAACGGAGTTGAAAAGGCCTATTCTTAGCGAGCATCTTTTGGATTTGGAAAAAAAACATTTTGGATCGTAAACAGGAAATATTGTTTTAGAAAATGGTCGTCGAACTATAGTCTAATCATAAATTATGAACAATGAGAATTAAAATGAACTAACAACCAATCATTGAAACCATTGTAACTGTGCTTAAACAAACAAGAAATACCTATGACTAATGAATTTGATTACACTAGAAATGCAGAAAATGGTCTGAGGATGAGCTCACACTGTGAAGTTGGCTTGTATCAGGCTAGAACGTGCCTAACTGCACCAGAATTGTGGTCAATTCATTCAAACTTGCGGGGAAATGCGAAGGAGGGCCAACGAAGAATGGTCTGCTCTCCTTCGCAGTAGAAAAGTAAAATATGCACGCAGGGTACCAAAATGGTTTTCTGGAGAATTTTAGGAGAACAGGCTTTCCAAAAACATACAGTGAAGGCACTAAATGACTCTTGTGCTAACAAAACAAAACAAAACAAAACAAAACAAAACAAAACAAAACAAAACAAAACAAAACGTGACTTCCCGAAAAAATAGCAAAAGGGCAACTTTGCACTCATAAAATGTATGGGCCACACCACAAAGTCCGCAATTCTAAAAGCTCATATTTGCTATTGTTCTTGTCGATTAGTGACTCAGGAAATTTGCAAAACAAAATCAAAGAAATGTTACCATGGAAATGCAAGAAACATTGCCTGACATACTTCGTCATAATCATTGCAAATTGCAGCAAACAAAGCAAAATAATTCCAGGGCAATTGGCGGCAACTTTACCCCAAATATTGATGTCTTTCCAAAGCAGGGGCTGTAACGACGTCATAGATAGGTGATTCAAGTTATGATAACAAAAGCAGAGATATTTTAGGCCCACATGACGTAAAATGGCTGCCAAAATCTTTGTAATTTCTTTCAATGGATCGCATGACGAATTCTGTGCACTGAAACTTGAATATTGGCCAGTCTGTCTCATTTTAGAAGTCTGGCGAAAAATATCCATGCATGAAAAATTTAAGTTTGCATGAATATTTTTGCGCATCGCAAATCTCACTTGACATCTAGTATCAAGCACACTGCAATTTATTTATATTCCTGTGTTGTCTTCTCTCTCGAAAATTATCGGATGATTTGCTGTGATTGGTGTCAGATGAAATTTCTTAGCAGGTGTTTGCATTATTTAGATATTCCTGTTATGCTTTCGATCTAGTTCCATGGGCCTAATAATACCAAAGACAGAATAGGGATGAACTATCGCAAACAATATTACTGAAAAAGGGAGAGAAACCGCTTGAAACCCCCTTCAGCTGGATCAAGATTAAGGCACATCGCAGCCCTATTTGCAACGTAGGCTTAATTTCCTGCTAAATTAAAACATGTTGTGATGTCGCTCATGTCAGCAGCACGTCGCTGCGCAGCTCAAGATACTCTTCTCATGCGAGTTAACAGTATTGGATTTGTAGACCCATTGCTATAAACCATTATCCTTCGTGGCGCCAAAGTCGACTTTCGTGTTATCTAAAAGTCGTTTTTGGCCTAAATTCTCTTCGTCTTGCTTTTCATTCTGCGAACAAAGGATCATGGTTGACATTGGGTCTTCAAGTTGAATGAAATCCGTGAAAATAAAAATAATCGTAATACATGCCAGCTGCCAAAGCGCGTTTAAGAACCCCCATCTTTAAGAACCCCCCATCTTTCGAATCACCTTAACAACACAAGCTCGAATCAAAGGACCACCAAGTCAGCAATTTGCCATGATAGCTCTAATGGCTACAACATGATTCTTCGAAAGAGGATTGCGATTACTCGCTTCATTTCATTCTTATTTCGAGCATCACAAAATTAATGGGATCGCACCACATCAGCCTTTCCGATTCTGGATCAACTTGACTCAGAAATTAAGCATCCTGCTTTCTCGTAACTACGCCAGCTACGCTACGTCACACACTGTATTTACGACACAGAAACTCGCAAGATCCTCTTAAGAGTTGTCCAGGTCACAAGTAAACCAAAGGTCGTTACCAAAGTCGTTACCAAGTAAACCAAATTCTTGAAACCAAACTGCTGAAAGCACTTAGCAGTTCGAGCATAAATCAGCAGTTCGTATCAAGCTTCAAGTTTTGCATTTGCTCCGTTAAAAGTACGACATAACTGTGTCACAATTTTGCTACCCGCCTTCACAGCATGCTAAACAAAACCTCAGAATCGAGGTACAACCACATAACACTTTGATAAATGGCCTAAATTTACCAGACCAAAAGGCAATCCGGCCGGAAGCAAACAAAACCGGCTGCAAATAGAAGTGTTATCATGATATCTCATAATTTGTAGCTTGGTTTGATGCATTTAATTTCTGCAAAAAAATTCCTAAACATACTTTGACTCAAACAAACCTGAAAACAGGTACACCTCGAGGCCGAATTACATTTCTGTGAACGGGAAACGGCAAAGACAGGTCAAAAATACATCGGCCTGAACAAGGAGCATCCTCTGAATGAATGCGGGATCTGCGGGATCTGCGGGATCTGCGGGATCTGGGATCTGGCTAAATAAAGTGACACTCTGGTAACTTTGGGAATAGGATTGTCGCGCTGGGACTGGGAATCTGACTCTCCACTTCAGGACCCTCAACAAACTTCTAAATAGTTCACTAACTGCTTCGTTTCGGCACTTTCACAGTGAATCAATAGATCGCATGCTTACAAGCAAACAGTTCCGTTAAAATCGGTTACCTGGTTACAAATCAACTATTTTTAAAATCAAACTCCAAAAAGCTTTCAATTTGTAAACTGATCCGCTATTTTACAAGCCGTTATGCTGTTATGCAAATCAATTGAGCTTATTTTCAGTTTCTTTACTTTAATCCAGGTACGAAAATAGTAAAATATGCCCCGGCCTGCTCAAACACAATTTGTTGAAATATAAATTAACAAGACTTGAATGGTAGGTCAGGGTGTGATGCAAGCTATAAGTCTTGAAATGGACGGTATTTCCAGGTCAGGCGGTATATTTTTGTATACTTTGATATTGTCCCACCGCTTGCTGGCGTGCCGATCGATCGAGCTACTCAGTACTCACTGTGCACATAACCTGGACAGTAACGAGAGTAACGAAGCTCCCAATCAAAACAGACCACAGTACAGATTGCGTGCTTCGTGCAGACGTTCAACAACAAGGTTCAACAATATATGTATCTCGACAACATCAATTCAATGAATGGTTATGAATAGCACGGAGACCCTGCGCTGAAGTTTCCTCAGCTTCTCATTTGCTTTCCTTACTTGCTTGCTAGCGTGCTGTATCTTACTACAGCTAGCTCGTTCTATACTGAGTTTCGATCCTCGATTTTCCCATGAAACTATCAATTATTGATCAAAACATGTTATCCACTTCTTTGACAGTTTGGAAATAGTATCAAGACTATCTCTGAAAGACATCAAGTTCTTGCTCAGAACATAGTCACTAAAATACATGTTCAGAACTTTGCTCCATCATATATAAAGTGAAGTGAATAGAGAGAAGTATATTCCCCTTCGTTCCGATGCTCCCCTCATTCAGATTCAGTCATTCTTAAATGCAGCTGACTCAACGAATTGGGGGTTTTTGCAATACTCTATTTAACGTTGGACCCATATTCTAGCATAATTTTAATAAATACAATCAGCTAACTAATACCAACTAACATAACAACAGCAGCTAACAACTGTATATATACTATGGGTATGTTGTATGTAAATATCCCTTCAAGATGTTATTTATGAAAGTAAAGTTACGACAATGTCGTTTCTGACTTGTCTTGTGTACTTTTCGAATCTTCATGTTCATGCTCAAAGCTGTGCACAGCTAAAAATTTCAGGGAGCAATAATGAAGGAAAATTTCCTCAAATGTGAACAAATCTCTATAATTTCCACCTTTTCATATCGTATTTCGAGATAATGTAGGAACAAACTGCCCTGCTGCTGTTTTGTCCATGCTTCATAAAAATCGAATCGGAAATCTAACTGATATTGATAGATACAAGAATAAAACAGTTTCTTACCGGTCTTTCCAACACCTTTTGCTCCCAGCACCGCAATTCTCGCCACATTCTGTTCTGTCACCATTGTCATTAGTCAACCACTTCAAAACTCCTCGAAATTCAAGAGCACGCGAAAGCACACCACCTTCCTTCAGAGCACAGCAATGCGAGTGGTCCTCCGTCTTTCAAGCACAAGGTTTGTTTGTCAAAACTTATGATTACTGAGAAGATAACGGCACTGACTCCTTACATCAGCATATAATGCAATCGAAATGGGTCACTGATTCTTTTATCTTTATCAGTCGCCCTCTTTATTGACCAGATTTATCCAACATACTTTGACAAATTCCTTCAGAAGCTCCTCTGCAGGGCTCCGTATCAGAACTCCTCCGCAGACATCGTGCCTGGCTGAGCAAAATTTATGGGAACTGTCGTTTGTTGTATCCATGGTTGTATCACGTCCATTCCAGTTGATTTGGGTTCAGTATCACAACGGTATGATGGAAAACAAATGTTTGCGACTTCTTGCAAGATCTTCTTTTCTTTCCTAACTTTTCATGTGAGAAGTAATAGCAAACAGAAGGATTTAAACGCAAAATTTTCGCATAAAAACTAGTTGCTATTCTACTAGCGCGTGTTCCTTGATAGCTGAAATAAGGAACTAAAGAATTCTAATCTTCCAAACAGCTTGCTTCAATTCTATGAGAAGAATCGTCCATACTTTTTAGTTTTTACACACACACAAATCACAGAATCTCTGCCCGCATTCCATTACTCCCTGTACATGTACACTCATTTTTTTTTATAAAAAACCGCTTATAAGAAACCGTAGGCTTAATTTTTCAAAAGCCAAGAAACAACCCTACCTGAATTGAAAAAGCTAAGAAACTTCTGTAATTTACACTTTTAAATTTCTCATCGCACTCAAAAATATTTTGACACTGTTCAGTTAAATCAACTGTTTGGACATTATTTTGAGTGCGAATCATGTTATTTACTTTCTTTGAGATCTTTCTAAAGGAATTTGGGAGCCCTTTAGACAAAATGAAATTAATTCTACACTTCCGGCATTTAGAATATAAGAAACACGTAAGAAATTTTTGGTAGCAAAAGGGCCCAAAAATTTGAGAAACTGCCTACCAGCCCCGGACCTTAGTTTCTTATCAAAAAAATGAGTGTATTTCATTTTTTACTTTCGAATAGTTTATCACAGTCTACTGAAGGAGAAAGCCCTCTGAAAACGAATCAATAGAGTCTGCATGCAGGCTACCTTTAGGTCGAACAGAAACATTTTTATTAGCATTCTACAAGAATGCAGAAATGTTTTCGACACTGTTAGCAAAACGTAGTTGCTGCGAGAAGAATGTTTTTCAGAATTCCGCACCATGTTCCAAAACATACCAACTAACCTTGTGACGGACAGCTTGACAGAGATCTTGTGGTCTTCCTGTGGGCCTGTGTTTGGTGTAAGATCCTTTCTCTTCTCAAAATCTAGAAAAAATCATATAATCAACCATAAGAAAACAAGTAAGGCATTGCACCGGAATAAAAAACTTTTCATTCAAAAATAAAATATATCTATATTCTAAGATTTGACAAGTCTTGAATCATTTCCAACGCAAATTTGGAAATTTCATAAAAATAACAGGAATTTCTTCCGTGAAGGTAACCAAAGTTTTATGGAAAGAATTTTCGCAATAATTTTTGCAACAAGGGAATTACCTGGTATCATTCAAAAAGATAAAACAAAGATTATTCACTTTAATTCTGGAGCTGTCAAAAGATTTATTAACAAACTCATTTGGAATAAATTTGACCAGAATTGGAAAATATACGATTTTGTCTCACGATGGAAGTAGCAACAAAGGAGGTAACAAACTTCGCCCTTACAGGTCATACAAAGCAGGCCCGTAGGAAGCGGGGGCAGGGTGGGCTCAAGCCCCCAAAAAAATTTTGAAAACAATGGTGCTACGTCACACGAATTAATTAGATGT
>REGL01000264.1:260951-289555 GCA_004194395.1 Aurelia aurita complex sp. Pacific
GGGCTACCTGCAAAACTGGAGAGCATTCTTCTTCAGCGCCACAAAACTTCAGTTTAAACTGGTTTAAACGTTCATTGGGGCTACCTGCAAAACTGGAGAGCATTCTTCTTCAGCGCCACAAAACTTCAGTTTAAACTGGTTTAAACGTTCATTGGGGCTACCTGCAAAACTGGAGAGCATTCTTCTTCAGCGCCACAAAACTTCAGTTTAAACTGGTTTAAACGTTCATTGGGGCTACCTGCAAAACTGGAGAGCATTCTTCTTCAGCGCCACAAAACTTCAGTTTAAACTGGTTTAAACGTTCATTGGGGCTACCTGCAAAACTGGAGAGCATTCTTCTTCAGCGCCACAAAACTTCAGTTTAAACTGGTTTAAACGTTCATTGGGGCTACCTGCAAAACTGGAGAGCATTCTTCTTCAGCGCCACAAAACTTCAGTTTAAACTGGTTTAAACGTTCATTGGGGCTACCTGCAAAACTGGAGAGCATTCTTCTTCAGCGCCACAAAACTTCAGTTTAAACTGGTTTAAACGTTCATTGGGGCTACCTGCAAAACTGGAGAGCATTCTTCTTCAGCGCCACAAAACTTCAGTTTAAACTGGTTTAAACGTTCATTGGGGCTACCTGCAAAACTGGAGAGCATTCTTCTTCAGCGCCACAAAACTTCAGTTTAAACTGGTTTAAACGTTCATTGGGGCTACCTGCAAAACTGGAGAGCATTCTTCTTCAGCGCCACAAAACTTCAGTTTAAACTGGTTTAAACGTTCATTGGGGCTACCTGCAAAACTGGAGAGCATTCTTCTTCAGCGCCACAAAACTTCAGTTTAAACTGGTTTAAACGTTCATTGGGGCTACCTGCAAAACTGGAGAGCATTCTTCTTCAGCGCCACAAAACTTCAGTTTAAACTGGTTTAAACGTTCATTGGGGCTACCTGCAAAACTGGAGAGCATTCTTCTTCAGCGCCACAAAACTTCAGTTTAAACTGGTTTAAACGTTCATTGGGGCTACCTGCAAAACTGGAGGGCATTCTTCTTCAGCGCCACAAAACTTCAGTTTAAACTGGTTTAAACGTTCATTGGGGCGAACTTCTTTTGTAGGAGGCTCATTCAAACCCAACCAAAACAGGGAATAGCAGTGATTCATCAACATGCATGAATGCACGAAGAAAGGAAACCTACACACATTCAAAGCAAAGGAGGTTCATTCAAACCAAACAGGGAATGGCTGTATGAATCAACATCATGTATGAATGCACGAAGAAAAAACATACACACATGTTCTTCAATAACGTCAAAACCACATTTTACAGGCTCTTACCCTATTGTAGCATTGCATTAACATACAATGCCTGCCAAAAGTCTTGGAACACCTTTGCTATTCTTGCATTTTTTTGTGATTTCCCCCTCTCCCCCTCAGAACAATGTTGTTATGTGATGATAAAATGAGGATGGGAGGACGATTCGCGACTCTGATGGAATGCTAGGACAATAACCTTGCAAATCAACATTGTTTTGGGGGTGAGGGGGTGATTCAGCCTAATCGCTATGGTTAGAACTGCGGATTGTCAAGAAATGGGCTAAATGTTCCAAGAACTTTTGGCAGGCATTGTAGTAGGTCGAATGCAGGAATAGGTCTCTCAAAGATAAAAATAGATACATGTATGACGTGCAGATATTTTAGTCATCGATTGGATTGAATTTCCCTTCCTTTGATACCTATTGCGACATACCTTCCCTACAGGGTTCCCTTGTTTCTTCAGAGACAGTAAAAGGTACATATTTCATGTCCCTTTAATCAGGATAATCCACTACAAGAATCTTGAAGTAATTTCCCGCATCCCATTAAAATGATTGCATTAAGAGTAACAGAAACGATTTGGGGAAAGTTAGTCCATGATGGCTCGTGTAAAAACTGCTCTTGGAATTGTCCAAGGCAAATCCCCAAAGATCATCCTCAAATGCGCTTATATTAATACGGTATGGTATGCTAGTATTGTGTCGGCATGTGGTATGCCAACAAAGAGCAAAGGGTGTCCAGGCAAATGACCCAGCTTCATGTTGCTATGGGTCAAGATCTTCCACGATTGTCAACTTTATTGATCGAAACCCACAAAAGTTGTCCTGACCAGGTTACGCAGATCCATACTAGACTGATTACATGAGTTCCGTGTATTCCATCAGTGAACTTTCCTCAACAGGGACTCATGGTGAAATTGGGGAAACGCTGGCACGAAATCAATGACTTGCTATGCACAGCTTCCAGAATAACTGACTGTACGAAATTCAAATGTACAAAAACAAACGATGGCAAAGGCTGCTGGTCTTTGTACTCCCTTTAAAGACTAATTTTGAGTTGTATATTTTATTCTGTTTCCTTATACCCACTTCAATGAATTTAGAATGAACGAAGAGTGACTTGAAATCGATTTCTTTACTTTGTCAACAAGAAGAAGTTGTAAAATATTCAATAGATAACTCACTATGGATTTGCTTTCGAGATGTCAGCATTCAGTGTCGCCAATGTGCATTTATCATCAAGAAAATGTGATCATGCAAAAACCAAGGTATTTCTAAATGTACCTAAAAAGCAAATAAAATTTCAAAACAAATCAACAAAATTCCTTGAGATGCAACATAAACCGGGTGAGTCAATAAAAAGAATCCCCTTTTGAAAAGTGATAGCTCCTTGGGTATGAAGACGATGATATCGGCAAATATATAGTTCAATGGTAGACATGTTCAAATCCATTTTAAAATTCACCCGATTGAAATTGGCCACTCCATTTTGAAATTACGAGGGATTTTCTTGAGAAAGCCTCTTCAAGAAACCTTCAAAACGTGTCCAAAATCACGAAAAAATTTCCCTTACATTTCTACCTTACAATGGCCTTACAGCAATTACTTCTGCACGCTTTAGCACATACTATCCTCTTGGAAGGATGAGCTAGTCTTCCCCCTGGTATCAAAAATCTATTTAGGGGGATTCCATTTTCCCAAGAGGACAAAATACATGAATACATATGAGTGTCATCATTTTTAGGAAGGAAAACCAAGGAAAATTTGCTCATCGTTTTCATTCATTTTTGCAGGTTTTAGGAAAGGGCTTACTGCAGAAAATCTCCCATATCCCCGGGAAGGAATCACCCATTAAAGCCGGGTAAATTACTGAACCTAACTGAACATATTGGAAATAAAACAAGACTGTTTTCAATGTTATTGCTTTAATGTTCAGGGAGCAGTGGCTTTCCAAAAGTGGATTCTTTTTTTTACTCACCCGGTATCATTTCTATGCCGGTTGAGGAAAGAAAAAACAATTTCTGTTTGAAAGGCCACTGCTCCCTGGGCATCAAGACGATAATATCTAGCAAATCTATCATTTAATGAAAGACAGGTTTAAAAATCCATTTAAAAAGTTACCCAACCAAAATCGGCCATTCCCTTCTCAAATTAGTGGGGACTCTCTCGAGAAAGACCCTTGAAGAAACCTTCAAGCATGTAGGCAAGCAGTCAAACCAGGCAAACCTTCATTGCTGTAAGCAGAGAGTTTGGTTGTGATTTTAAGCCTGTTTTGAAGGTTTCTTGAAGGGGCTTTGTTGAGCAAATTCCTACTAATTTCAGGGCGGAGTGGCAGATTTCAGTTAGAAAAACTTTCAAATTCATTTGAATATGCCCAACATTAAAAAGCCAATGGTATCGTCTTGATATGCAGGGGGCAATGGTCTTTCTGTTAAGACTGATGACTAATTTATAGTTATCGCTATTGATAGACTGATGGACGCTTGAACTTAAAGTTTGAGCACGTTGTTGTTGTTGTTGTTGTTGTTGTTGTTGTTGTTGCGATATCAGGGACCATCTCGCGAGTCTAGGAGCGGCTTTTTGTGACCCGGTAGCTAGTAGCCTGCGTGCAGACTCAACTCCTATACTTTCGAGGAGTTGAGTCTGCACGCAGGCTAGTAGCTAGCCCTTCATCTATGAGTTGCAGTTTCGTGTTTCAAGGCACGGATTTCTTTCCTAGCAACTGAAAAATAAACTCAAGCTACATCGTCACAGATTTTCATCCCTTTCCAAGAATTTAAGAACTTAATCTAGCTATCAAACAGCTTACTAATAAAAGGCTGAAAAGTATTCTCTTGACCTCAAATAGATGACACTTCAAATAAAATATCTTTACATAACAATGTGCGAAACCACGGGTAAATGTTTAAATAAATTGTATATCATTTCTCAATTAGGCAAACATTTTAGCCTTAAGGCGAGCAAACATTATTTAATGAAAATCGAAATTAAATGACATACCATTTAAATAATTAAAAAATGTAGCCATCTTCAATTGAAATTGTAACTCTATAAGATGTAAAATATTACAATTTAGTGCTAGATGTAAAAGGAGTGCAAATAAGGAGTTGTGTAACGGAGAGGGTTCGAATTCTTTTGCTCATGTCATGTCAAAGGCATGCGAACGGGACAAACACTGTTTCAAATGAGTTGAACAGTTATTTGCCTTTGATTTGATGGTGTCTGTTATAGTTGTTGTTGTTGTTGTTGTTGTNAAACATTATTTAATGAAAATCGAAATTAAATGACATACCATTTAGATAATTAAAAAATGTAGCCATCTTCAATTGAAATTGTAACTCTATAAGATGTAAAATATTACAATTTAGTGCTAGATGTAAAAGGAGTGCAAATAAGGAGTTGTGTAACGGAGAGGGTTCGAATTCTTTTGCTCATGTCATGTCAAAGGCATGCGAACGGGACAAACACTGTTTCAAATGAGTTGAACAGTTATTTGCCTTTGATTTGATGGTGTCTGTTATAGTTGTTGTTGTTGTTGTTGTTGTAGTGCCTCGTATTCATCCACAGGGAAACCAGACAGTAAATGCTGCTTATATTCAGATCTTTCTCCATCTATCCCCTGTGCTTTTTTACGTTTTGTCATTTTTGCACATCGGTCTCCTGCGCTCCGAGATTTCTAATCCCCTTGCGCAACCTATTCACACCAGAAAAATCTTAACGCAAGAAAAACTCTTCAAGTAAGGTTTAAGAGGCCATTGTTACCCAGGGTCCTTTGCGGTCATGCTGCAATTTCAGACTGTCTAACAATCAAATTCGGCCTAAACGGAAAATATAAATTGACAATGCAATAATTGAGCCGATAAAACAGTGCAACTAAAGTAAAACTTCGTGTGGATCGATCGTTGCCATTGTGCACAATCGAAAACTCTACAAAATGTAGCAAAACATCGTTCGATTCTAATTCTATACAGAATATAAAGGTTTATAAGATTTCTTCGTGTGCATCCATGGTTGTCGCTTTGGTCAAATTAGATTTTTGAGACAGTTTGAAATTTCAGCTTACCCGCAAAGCACCCTGGGTGACAATGGCTCTTTAACGAAAACCCCTAGATTCTAGAATATCTAAGCGAATGATGTTGTACAAGATGTTAGTTACACCAAGTGTATGATATAAAAATCTAAAAGAGAACAATTGCTACATCTTCAGAGCATGATTGAAAATTCTCGTTTGAAGCGAGTACATCTCGCAGAAAACAATACTCTTATTCTTTTTAGTACATTTGCCAAGAAAAGGTATTATTACCAATAATCTTAGTACCCTGGGCACTGGAAAGAGAGAAGACTTAGTTAAGGGAGAAAAGTTCAAAATGACTGATGGAACGCTTGAAGGCTGCTATGTTATAGCAAGTTGGGAATACAGTGTCAGGCCCAGATTAAACATCGTTTTTGCCGTGTCGGATTGAAATTAAGATGGTTAAAATGGCAATTTTTCAAAATGCACAAGTGCAGTGGCTGATCACACGTAGAAACCACGGACCATTAGCCTACAATTGATTAATTAAACGCGGCAGAAATACGATGTTTAAATCAAGTCCTTTTTCTGCCGTTTGATACAACAGAGCAAGTGAGCTCCTGCCGTTTTATCTATTCAAAACGGCAGGTGATTTAAACATCGTCTTTATGTCGAATTAAATTGACACTTGAAAGTTTTTAGCAGCATCTATTAGATTCGACACGGCAAAAAAACGATGTTTAAACTGGACCTTGGGAAGATTATTGCAGAGCACTGATGTTCTAGGAATCAATGAGTGACGGAAAGAGTTAATTTGAGTTTTTGGAGGTGAAACACAGCATTTGTAATGGATAAGGCAAGATCTGGTGGGACGACTAGCTCTCAGAGGCCCAGGCGCGATGCTTCTGGTCTCCTGGGAGCAGTTTCCATGACAGCAGCCGTGGATGAAAGCCAAGGACTTTATGCACAAACTTTTCCAAAGTCAATTTAATGGCTTAAAAATTAGTCTCAAAATGAAAGATATGGAATCTCAAGCCCTTGATCTCGTCCTAAATCTCAGGGCAAATTGAAAGTTATTCATTAAAGAGCCAAATTGCAGTTGATTATTAACTACCTAGGAGGTAATCTCGTTACAAGGCCTACGCACTTCAGCTGTGAATATTCCTCTGCAGATGTGTGGGCTATGCATAGATGGATTCGAGGCTGCAACATGGCCAAATTCTCCATAGGGGGTTGCATATTTACCAACCAGGCATGGGGTAATACTGTAATTGGTTAATGGGGGCGGGAAAGTATTTTCACTTGGTGAAATTGATTTGGAAAGTTTTGTATGGCACAAAATGTTAGTTAAATATCGAACTTTTGACACGGTATAAAAATGTAGTTAAATCTGAACATCTTTGAGAAGAATTAAATTTGAAGGTCATCTGTCCAGCTCTAAAATCATACCCAGCTTAACATTCATCATATCACGTTGGTAGATGCTTTGGAGAAAAGCTTCCTCAAATGTAAGAACAGTCAACATAACCTGTTCTTGGTATCACATTTGGCGATTTTTGACAGTTTCTGGAAATAGCTTATGTAGCAAATCAATTGTAACTTTAAAATGAAACGGTTAATTTCAACCGGTTGAATTTTTAAAATTAAGATAAAATCTTGGCTGTTTGCCAAGTCAATTCACTGCATGTTTACGAAGTTATTGTTAACTCTGGTTCGATATTGTAGTTCCAAACCCACCAAAAAAGATTAACCATTATCAAATATGTTACATCATTAAATATTTTTTCTTACAGAAAGGATAATTATTCTTTTTCAAGTAACATACAAACCCTACAAATCTTACTTTATTAATAAATAAACGAAAAAAGTATACTTATTTTGGATAAATCGTTCTGAACGTCAAATTTATTCTTGGGTCTCTGTGGTGATATTCTTTACCGACTCGATGCTAAAGAGAAGTAAAAATTGCTTGATGTAATAACATACCAGGTATTGCAAAAAAAGTAAATAGCTTTGGTCGGGCCTAGCGATGACAATTTAGTTTCGATTGATGGCTAATCATTTTTAAAACGTTCCTCAATAGTTAACTTGAACATAGATACCTTGTTCGTTGATATTGGTACTTTGAGGGTTGAAATATTAATATTCAACATTCAAATTTGTTGTCACAACGAAACAAGAGCCATGCACTTTTGGCCTTGCAAATTCTCGAAGAGAGGCTTTACTCACACCATCAAATTACTTTAAATATAACAATACGCTGTAATTTAAAAAACAATAACAATATACAATATGGCCTAGACTTAATTAATTTCTCGGATTTGTCACAACATGGATTTGTCTTAAAACTTGGAATGAAACATTAAAAATGAACATGATTATCGTCGCAATTCTTGCTCTTTCCTTCCTCATTAAACTTCATTTTTTTTCTGCCAACACACCAATTTCTATAATTTAAAAAAATATTCAAGATTTCTGAAAAGTCCAATGGTAGAATTATAGCATAGTAGCTAAAGTTTCTTTCAAGCCAGTCTATTGGGAAAGTCGTAGAATTTCACAACCACCTTTTTACACCAATTCAAATATTTCGAACTAATGCTGTGGAATATAGGATACGCTTTTCTACCGGGTGTCCAAAACAAGTACTCCTGTTTAAAAAATCACCAAAAATTGCTTATCAAACTTTTGATAGAATTTTCTTTTTGACTTGCATTGTCAAAGACCCAAAAATATTTTTAGATGCTAAAATGTTTGCTTTTGATGCAAACAGGTAGAAAAATTATACATTGAAAAACTCTATCTTGAGCTATACTTTTCAAGCAAAATACTCAATCTTGCCTAACAGTCAAAATTGTCAGATTTTTCATCGTCATCGACGTCTCCAATGATAGTGTGCATTCCTTTCAGTCATTTATGACCAAACTAGAAGCTTTATATGCACAAAGAAATTGATCTGGCAAGCATAAATGCTTTTTGCAGTATGATTCAAAACCAGGTAGCCCTAAAAAGAGCTAAATTTGTTAATTCTAAACCAATTACAGGGTCAGCTATGTCTGGGAAAATAATTGGTCCTTGATCTACTTGGCAAGAAAATAAAATTGAAGATGGGCCTTGTAATCAAATTTTGGTGATTTTTCAAATGAGAGTACTTTTTCATGGGACACCCGGTATCTCAGCCCTGCTCATAACCTATATACATTTCTCAAATGGCTTCCATTAATCCAACAACAAAAGTAGCAGTCATTCAAATGTCCACTATGTAGGCGAATTACCAATCTTATCTTCGTCATCGTCGTCAGATGACGTGTATGTGTACTATTGACACCTCATATCCTCCCTCACACTCATGATTCTGCCCTACTAAACTATATTTCATCAAAAAGCACTTCAAAGTTTTTATATTTTTATTCAAGTTCTCTATCATTTTTCTTTCTTTGCGACAATCTTACATTTTCCATTTAAGCAACCACCTCTGAAGCGACCATCATGGAAATAAAGTCGATTTGGCCTATTTAATGCTATCCCTGCCACCACAATTAGGGGTGTTTTTACCGGTTTTTAATGATTTTTGATAAAATTGTAATGTGCCTATTTCTAGTTTTAAAACATTGTAAATTCTACTTTTATTCAGTGGCAAATAGATACTTACTTACTTACTCAGCAACTATCATTATGCCAAAACCATAACTGTCATTCAGAACATAGGGCTCAAATCTTTAAAAAGGTCGGTGTAAAATTCTATTGCAGTTTTCATTGAAATAAATAGCTTGGAAGGAACTTAGGGTTTTTTGCTGTAAATCTGCCGTAGCAATTTATTGATATCTTAGTTAGTTTCAATATGGCGGCATTTATCAAGTTTGAGGCTATGATGTCATCAATTTTCTAAATCCCAAACCAGATAGGCTACAGATTTCTGCTTGCCACCATATTGTAGACCTTCATAAACTATGGTTTTCTCTAAGGTTCTATAATGTTTCCTCTATTGGTTTAGGATTTACGATGATTTACATTTTTTTCAAAATTTTCCATTAATTTTTTCAAAAATAATTAAATTGCCACCATATTGAAAAAAATCAAGATATAAAAAATTTTCACGGCAGATTTACAGCAAAATACCAGAAGTTCCTTTCAAGCCATCCAATTCAAAGAAAACTGCAATAGAATTTTACACCGACCTTTTTAAAGATTTGAAAGATTTGAGTCCTATGCTGCCAAAACCATAACTGTCATTCAAGGTTATAAATAGAGTATATTGAGTGAAAAGTAATGTCAAGACGAGCGTCAACTTTAATCTAGAATCCTCCCAATAAATGATATTTAAAGCCAAGTAACTTCAAATTCATTCCTTTGGGATAAAGAAAGTTTTGTCTCTCATGCAGAGAATTAAGATACTGCTGATCTCAAATCTCTCGTAGAATGATACAGATTAAGGTTTAGATCTGAAGCCAATTTGGATTTAGTTTCCATGTGATCTAAATAGCTTCAAGAGATGCTTTCAGACACACAAAATGAAGCGAATTGATTGGAAGTCCAGTTTAAAACGTGAATTGAGGTCAAGTGGCTGAGTTGATCCAAACAAAGCAAGGCCACTGTCCCTCTGAAATCAGGACTTAGCCAAAGGTCCTATTTTCATTATTATTATTATTATTATTATTATTATTATTATTATTATTATTATTATTATTATTATCAAATTATTTACAGTTGGTATAATACATAGTAAAAACACAAATTCAAACCAACTATTTACAATACTACGAATTAATAAAATAAAAATATGGGATCCTCACTATCACCTAAGTTTCTTATTTAATTGCAGATCTTGCATGTACAATTTTGCCCATTCCATTCTTTGATCAGTTTTTTCAATATCGCTGTTGAGTTTGAATTTTTTATGGTATCTGGTAGAGTGTTCCATAGGAGAGCGCCTTTGAATGCAAGTGAATTAACTCCGAATGTGTTTGCATTTCTTTTCGGTAACTGCAACAGATTCTTTCTGTTTCTTGATATGCCCCAAAGAACAGCCAAAAATGGCTTGTTCACAATCTTGCAGATTTAGACGTTTTGATGCCCAGCATTGACGGGGAAGCATGATGACATTTCAAGAGCTTTTGTATCATTAGGGAGCAATACCTGAGCTAAGAAAAACATTATTTCACCATTTCGATAGATGAAACATTGATCAAATTGTGCCAATCAGTTATAGTTTCAGCAAAAGCCAATGGAAGCTAGTTTTCAGGAATCCTTCATTGAGAATACACCAAATTAGCACGGGTATTATCTTAACTCGGCAGAAATTTAAAGCGATACGCAAATGGCGAAGATAGCTTCTCAATTGTGCTTTACTTAACGAAAGTTAACATGGTTTTAATTAACACGAAATTTTTCAATTCGCGTTAATGAGTGCACTGCGCAAACTTGATGCAATAAGGTATATGACTTTAATAGTTAAAACTTGGATCAAATTGAGCAAATCTCTTGAGATTAAGATACTGAGTTTTAAAATTATAATAAACTCTCAAAATAAAGATAAGCCCTCAGTTAGGCAACCGATTTGCAATTTTTCAAATTGTGGCTATAGTTTTTGTATCAAAATTTGTCAAAGAGCGTATTAATTTTCCAATTCACCCAATATAATAAGATCATTCGATTCAAACCCTTTCGTAGACTAGCTAAAAGGTCTGTTTCTTCACAATTTTGACGACATTCTGAAATAATAGCGGGTACGCCAAAATAAACAGTGCACGTTTGGCAGGCCACAATAAATCGTACACTGGACCGATTTTGAAGATTTATGACGTAATTCGTTAGCAGAAAGCCTGAATTAGATACTGGGATTTTTTGCAAATTTGTTCATTTTCAGTTTTTAGAGCTAGAAGCGAGTTTCCTAAATTTTTGTTTTCGAAAACACCGAAGACGATCAAAAAACATCGATCAAATTTTATAAAAATCGACATGAATGGACAAAGAGAGAACTTGTTCGTGGTGATTTGCGATCAAAAAGCGACCAATTGTAATCTGCTGTACGAGAGTTCGTACTGAACCCCCAAATCCCCCTGTAAACGTTTTCTCTTTGCTTATTCATGTTGGATCTTTTAAAATTTGATCGACGTTTTTTTATCGTTCTCAATATTTTCGGAAACGAACATTTAAGAAACTCGCTTCTAGCTCTAAGAACTGAAAACGGAAAAATTTGCAAAATGTCCTAGAATCTAATTCAGGCTCTCTGCTAAATATTTAAGTCATAAATCTTCAAAATCGGTCCAGTGTTCAAAATATTGTGGCCTGCCAAACGTGCATAGTTTATTTTGGCGCACCCGGTACATTTCATTTTATTTCATGAAGAAAAGTTTCATAATTGAACTGAATTGAAAAACGTACCAGCCAATCATGCTGCGTTGCATCCAACATTAATAACAAGCTTCCATCTGTTAAAGGTACTTTTATCTTTGGTGAAGATTCCTCATCTTCGTCACCTTCCTGAAAATAAATAAAAAGTTTTGTGTTAAAGGATAATTTCCAGTCAGTGGAATGGGCAACATTTTACACAATAAAAGGTCACTCCGGCATAACTTTGTGATCAATTTCAGAGCGCCATGTTCTCTTTTTTTCGATCAAATCTAAAAATCTAAAAACCACAAAATGCAATTCAACTGTACCAATCATAGCGGAAAAAGACACAAGGTCATCAATTTCCACCATGACTGCACTGGCACTTGCAATATTACTTAGAATTAGATACAATAAGAAAACACAAATATGAAAATGTATTCTCTCGTAAATGCCCGCTCGGAAAATTCCACACTGACTGGAAATCAGCCTTCAGCCATCGAAAACACACCGGGTGACCCAATAAAAAGTGAAACGTTTTGAAAATCATCAAAATCTGATTAAGTCACAGATCAGTTAATTTTCTCTTTATGCGTTTGTGTCAAAAACCAAATGCATTTAAAAAGATGATTGTTATTCTATTCTTTTGGGGGAGAGACTACCAAATTACGGCATGAAAAAGCATGCTTTGAGCAAAGTACTTTACAGAATATCCCGTGTCTAGCTAAAAAGCTTTTCGTTCGATTTCATAAGAATCTTGAGTCTTACATGACATCATAGCTTCTTCAAGGTCATCGGCAACTAATCTATGACTTGGGCAGTGTATTACACGTATTTTTTTTATAAGAAACTAAGAATTTGGGCCAGTACTGGAAGTTTCTTACAACTATCAGATTTTGAGTACTGAGAGTTTCTTACGAGTTTCTTAGAGGTTCCATAACAATCTTCATGTTCACTACCTGTGCCCTCGTGAACATTTCAAAACAAGGTTTTTTAAGCCTTTCCAATGTTTAGACATTATTCAAGTACCTCACGAGTAATATGATACAGGAAACAAGTGAAAGTAAAGTAAAAACATGTCGAGGATTTCCTTTATCAAAATAAATAGTTTCTTAGCTTATACTTTCCCAGCACTGGAGTTTCTTAAATTTTTGGCGATCTGAGAGTTGAGTTTCTTATAAGCAGTTTCTTATAAGAAAAAATACGTGTAACCAAATATGAAAAGTTCTGTTTTGTTATTTGCATTCTAAAATTTTGAAAATTTAGCAAAATGTTGATGATTTTCTGGTATGCTTTTGTAAAGAGGCAAAAGTAATACATTACCTTCACTGGCCTCCGTTTCATCTCAAACATTCGTGTATCACCAAATGATAACGAGGCAATTATAGGATTTTTGCCAAGGCTCTTTTCATCATCACTGTGCCAATCCTAAAATGAGAAATCAGACTTTAATATTCACAAAAGCGCACAAAAGAATCAATATCGGCAAAAGCGTACGTAGAATTATGAGGCCCGCACGTTTCTATTTATGATATTTCACACTGCCCCTCTGCAAAAGCTGGCTTGTTACAAGATATAATTAAAAAAAAACTAAGAAACTAGTTCACCACAAGGATTACCACACGGATACAGGGGACTCAAGAAATCAGTTCAAAGTATGTCTACGGTGAAACTTAAAATGTTGACCCTCAAGTGCAAACTTATAGAGCTTGTTGGGCAGACGAGATACGGTTTGTCCGAGAAAACGTATGTGTCCCCCCGTGCAGTAGGTTAATGCTCATGCGCAGTAGCGTTTTGGGTTGGAACTCTGATGGGCGCATGAGCATTAACCTACTGCACGGGGGGACACATAAGTTTCCGCAGACAAACCAGGGCAATCAAAGTCTCGTATGTCTCGTAGCTGATCACGAAGACAACTCTCGAAAATTCAATCAAAACCAAGCACTTCAAATTTTATGATAATGCATAATGTAGCCAAAACTGTTTCCAAAATTACTTGTAAAAATTGCTCATCATAAATTTCCAACAAATTGCATAAAGATACTGGTTTAAGATAGCTTTCATTTCATAGAGTCTATTTCCTTGGTTTTCTGTTGGAATTTTGATACCAAATAGAATTTAAAAAGCAATTTTGCAGATTTGATTTGAGTTCTTTGCATGACAAAGAGTGATGGTAAAATTCGGTTATAAAATTACAATATTCATCAAGAAAGTTCTTGGGTTATTTTCGTTATTTACAACAGATTCAAATCATATTCATCCAATTCCTACATAACATCATCCGCTTATTTCAAGTTATTTGATTTCCAATCAAATTGGATTTGTCTCGTCTGACCCAGCGTAAGGAACATTGTCTACAAATTGATTTTGGAATGAAGGCTTGCTGCTTCTTTCTGCCACTTCAGGCCAGACGGCAAAGGCGTTGTGGCAAAGTGGCTTAATCCTCTGATTTTGCAGCCAGATCAGTAAGGCAGACAGGGTTCGATCCCAGGTAGAGCCCCACCACTTGAGCGTCATAATTCGAACCCTACCACTTGAGCGTCACGACAAAGGGTCTCTAGAGTTCTAGAGACAGTCGTCGCTCAGGGGCAATTCATTCCCTGAAAAATCTCGCACACTTTTGGCGAAGATCCGTGTGTTTTAAACAGATCTGTAAAAATTCCGAAAAATCCGTTGGTCTTCAAACATCTTGTTCGCTTTTTTGAAAAATTGCTCCTCGGCCATCGCCTTCAGTTTTTTGCCCTGGTGAAGGAAGGTCAATGGGAAGTTGTTGTTTTTAGATCGCAGAAGTAGAGAAGACCTAATCGAGTCCATGACCCCTTGTCATGACGCTGACGTGGTGGGGCTCTAGTTGGCATCGAACCCTGTCCGCCTGACTGTCCTAGCTGCAAAGTCAGAGGATTACACCACTGCACCACAACACCTTCAAACGATCATGGGTATCAAATTGTCTCATCTTGATGAAACTGAGAAATAACGGACATAATTTATCAACCCTTCCCAAAAAAGTGCAAAATAAGGATCTCCTAAAGTTATGGATGCTTGGAGGACATCAATAAAGTTTATCAAGCACATTTTGGCAACGGTTAAGAGAACTAAATTACTTTTGAAGTCCTATTTGGTTTACTCTGATATCAACGATGGGTAAAACATTGGACAGTGTTCTTTCGCCTCGATTTTGGGACGTCTTTTTGAAAAACCTGGTTTCAGCTTTCGTGCCAACTTAAAAGGCTTGTAACTCCGTGAATTCTTAGCGGATTCGCAAGATTCTGGTGTCAAAAAATAATTCAAAATCTTAGGAACAGGATCATCTAAGCAGGAGCCTCTACATTTTATCGTTCTTTTTCATGTTTAATCAAACCTCGAGCAATTTTTCTGGGACACCCTGTATGAAGTCTAAAGTGAAAGACATAGGAACAAATTGAAAGGTTATGGGGCTAACAAGAGCTAACGTAGTAAACGCTATTGTACCTACCACACTGTCTTTATTATCCCTATAAAGATTCGCCAGCAACGAATTGAACACATAACCAGTCTTTTGTTCTATTTTCTCTCGCAATATGTTCAACAGTGGAGACCACTAGAAAATAAAATGGAGAGCAGAAAATTAGCAAGAACATGCTTTCTCGATTATCACCAGCATTGCTAAATTCTNCTTCATTTATCGTTCTTTTTAATGTTTAATCAAACGTCGAGCAATTTTTCTGGGACACCCTGTATGAAGTCTAAAGTGAAAGACATAGGAACAAATTGAAACGTGATGGGGCTAACAAGAGCTAACGTAGTAAGCATTATTGTACATACCACACTGTCTTTATTATCCCTATAAAAATTCGCAAGCAACGAATTGAACACATAACCAGTCTTTTGTTCTATTTTCTCTCGCAATATGTTCAACAGTGGAGACCACTAGAAAATAAAATGGAGAGCAGAAAATTAGCAAGAGCATGCTTTCTCGATTATCACCAGCATTGCTAAATTCTTTCCAAGATAATTACAACTATTTTCACACTACAGTTGCTGTAATCCTTAAACTTATATTTTTGTCACACAGCCAGCAGTCTAAGCCAGCAGTCTGAAGACAAATAGCTTAATATGCTATAATGTATTTATAAGAATAAAAATAACAAAACAAAGTTAAAAAAAACAAACAATCATTTTCCCATAAATAGTTTGGAAAGTTTTTCGGTTATCCTTAAAGCAGTGTATTCTTTATTCTACCTACAAATTCGGATGAAGTTTTGCCGTTCCCAGGGAGAAAATCTTATTGTCGGTCTCTGCGAGCGATATTTTTCATACATTCTTATTCGAAAGGTTCAACTGAGGTTAGAGCTAGAGCTTCTATCACTTTTGTGCATATTTGACAATTCTTCAAAATGAATAAAAATATCATTTGATTCACATTCTTCGTAGAATAGCTAAAAGGGATATTACTTACTAGAGCAAGTTTTAAAGTAGTATTAAAGCATATCAAAACCTCTCTAAAAATCAGGCAGCAGGGTTTTTTTCAAAGTGTATTAACTCAACTTATGTAATTTTCCAAAATCATGGGCGACTTGGCACATTTTATAAGATAAATTTGTGTAAACTAAAAACTAATCACCTTGAATGGGTTTAGTGTCTGCCTTGAATAGGTGTATGGAAAGTCACCAAACCACGCTATCAATCTTGGTTGCATCATTTTCTTTCCTACGTGAAAAGAAATAAAACAAAAACTATATGATTAACTACTGCTTTTGTATACTTGAATTTATTTCATATCTACAGGGTGTCCCCAAAATGTTGTGCCCTGTTTGCTTGAAGATTGCGACAAAACGGCAAAAGATTCTCGCCAAACTTTTATATGATGTTGATCTTCAGATGTTCAAATAACGTTTCCTGCTATCCAAAAAAAAAAAAAAAAAAAAAAAAAGTCTTACTATTTTGCAGCGATGAATAGCTTCATGTGAGGTAAGAAATCAATTCTGTGAGGTAAGAAATAGTTGAAAATTATCTAATGATCATCGCAATTTCACAAGAGCTATGACATTGGAGGCTGCTGTTTTCATTTCATCCATTAAGCAAACTATTGCAGCAAAATAGTAAGACAAAATGGCCGACCGCTGATTTCAGTTATCTGAGGCAAATTTGTTCTTATGAAGGTCATAGCTCCATCATTTTTCAACGGATTTTATGGGGATGGTGTCAAACTTTAATTGAATATCCGAAGAACAACATCATGCACAAGTCTGGCAAGAATCCTTTGCCGTTTTACCACAATCTTCATTCAAATGGGGCACAATTTCTTTGGGACACCCTGTAGAGTACTAGAAACGCATCTAATTTTCTTTAAAATGCATCTTGCCTTGAAACCAATTTGACCAATTTGTCTATTCACACCTTGATTAACTAAGGCCCAGTTTAAACATCGTTTTTTGTCATGTCGAATTTAATAGAAGTTGCTAAGAATTTCCAAGTGTCAATTAAATTCATATCAAAACGACGTTTAAATCACCAGCTGTTTTATAATGTCAAAACGGAAGGATTTCACAAGCTCTGTCGTATTAAACGGCAGAAACATTACTTGATTTAAATATCATATTTCTGCCGCGTTCTCTCTTTTATGTCTTATCAGTTCAAGCCTATGTGTGCTTCTCCTTGCTGTATTCTTGCTTATTCAGATTGACTTATCAGAAGGGAAGAGAGATAAAAATGCCGTGATATTTCTTACTTGAAATGTAGTGATGATAAATCAACTTACCAAAAATCATGATTTCTTTTTCTTGCCATGGAACCTCAGCTGATAATTGTTCAAACATCCATTTGGTTTCGGATGAATCTATGAATCCTTTGAATAATATAATTCTGTAGAAGATAAAATCAACATTTACTGGAAGAATATAAATTAAATACGATAGACCTTACAGCTATTCTGAAAAGAATCAGAATCAAATGATATTTTGGTACATTTTGTGGAATTTTTGAATGTGCACAATGGTGATAGAAGCTTTAACGTCACTCAATCAATGTATACAAATAATGCTCAATCCAGGCTCCTGTCTATTGAGGAATCACAAAATCACAAAATGTTAGTTAATTGCTAATACACTTAAAAATAGCTAAGTAGGATTTTTAACTGAAATAATGGTTAAAGTAACTTTTCGAGATGAGCAAACATAAAAAGAAACGATTGTCAAGTTACAAAGCTGCAGAAAATATTGCAACACGTTTTGTTAAAAATATATCTACAGTACAGGCCTGGCAGATATTAACACGGTTTTCCTGCCTAAGAATTCTCGTTTAGAAAAATTTACAGCCTTTCATCTGGCTCAAGAGTTCTTATCATAATGTAAAGAATTTCTGTCACGTTAATGTGTGCAGTGCCGCTACTGTATACATAAATAGCAGGGAAAAGGTCAAATTTGATACAAAAATTTATCTAATTTTATCCATTTTTACTCCTAAATATTATTCTCAAAGTGTTGAAAGACAAAAAATCTTACTTTGATACACCATTGGGTCCATTGCTAAGTTCGTATTCTCCATCACAACTAAAGTAAATATGATAATAATCAATCTTTGCACTGTCAGATGGAGTTTTATTAAAATATATAACAATTCCACTGTAAGAGATTATGTCTTCAAAGGTATATAAAGCTGAGACAAAGTTTAAAATTGTGCATATGTAGCAATCTGCTCTAATCTAATCAATTCAAAACTTAGCAATGCTTGACACTGAAAAACACTTAAAATACATCATGATATTATTCAGGTCCAGAGATAAAATATTTTGTCAAAAATGATTTATGGTGACATTGCTGCCGCCATTGTAGATTCATAACATCACGAGCCATGGAGGGCTGGGAAGGCAGTAGCCCCCTAACCTTGGAAAAATTGTCAAACCTAACATAGTACTCAAATCTTTAAAAAGGTCAGTGTAAAATTCTATTATAATTTTCTTTTAATTAAATGGCGCAGAAGGAACTTAGGTTTATTTCCTGTAAATCTACCATGGAGATTTATTGATATCTTGATTAGTTTTAAAATGGCAGCATTTATCAAATTGGAGGCTATGACATCATCAAAGTTCTAAATACTAAACCAGAAAACATACAAATTTCTGCTTACCATCAGGTTGTAGACCTTCGTAAACTGTGGTTTTCTTGAAAGTTATATCATTTTTCCTCCATTAGTTTAGGTAAATTTTTACACCATTTTCCATGAACTTTTTCAAAAATAATTGAATTGCCGCCATTTTGAAAGAAATCATGATATCAAACCATTTCCATGGTAGATTTACAGCAAAGTACCATAAGTTCCTTTCAAGCCATTCAATTCAAAGAAAAATGTCATAAAATTTTACACCAACCTTTTTTAAAGATTCGAAACATTTGAGCCCTATGCTGTCAAACCTTGGCCTTTTTCAGGCAAAAATCCACCCTTATAATCAAACAAAAATGTTGGTAAACAATATACTTTTTGTTGGGAAAGCCCCCTAGATTTTATCTTCCCTTATACGCTTATGTGTAGACTTGATGATGAAGAAAATGTTTTTTCATAAATTTGAGTATTTTTAAATGAAATTAAACTTCACCTTACTTACTCTATGATTCTTACTGGTGCTTTGGTCTTCACACTCTAGAATGTAAACAAACAAAATATATTAGGAAAATTACTTTTATAGAAGTTTAACTGAAAACGTTAATTAGATGTACCTTCTACACACGTACATACTAAGTTTGTATTTCACTAAAACATTCATAAGCGTACGAGGCGGGGGGGCCGGGGGCGGCAGCCCCCCAATCTTGGAAAAATTGTCGAAAATCAACCCCAATCGGGCAAAAATCTGCCCTCAGTTGGGCAAAAATGTTGGTAAACAATGGACTTTGTGTCGGGCCGCCCCCTAGATTTTTTCTTACCGTACGCTTATGAAAACATTGTATCAATCAATTGGTTTGACCAGTTGATAGTCACTTGAAAAAGGGGGCAAATCACTCAAAACAGTGAACAAGACTTTGGATTTTCGAAAATCACTTGGATATTTTCTCACATTTAGGGGCCCTTTACATGAACAAACTCAGGATGGTCTGAGTTTCAGATTGGCACGCGTTCATTTCAGTGTCTGGTCAAAGACTTGAGAGTTACATGAGAACAGGCAAAATGAAATTTGTGCCTGTCTGGATTTCACTTGGATTTTTGTCAGATTTACAAAGATTTCTAAGGACCTATTTGGCAACAACTTTTACGGTGTTTGGAAGACCCTTGAGATTTTTCAAGATTTTTGGGATTTTCCAGATTTTTTATGGCAGTGTACAAGATTTTTTGTGTGATTCACCCTTTGCTTGAAATTTTTTAATCAAAAACTATGATTGAAAATAGATTCAAAAAGTTTCTATAAAATGTGTATATTCTGAAACTATTACTAACTGTGGCTGTTGGCTTGAAGACAAGTTGCTTTTCTGGATTCAAATTCTGTTGGAAAACGGTCTTTGTACTGGCGTTACTTTCTGCCTCACTTTCTTTCTGCTTCTTTGAATTTGATGCGTTTCCTGGTTTTGTAATCCTTTTTGGTGCCCATCCTCCCTGAATTCTTGCTGATCTCCTCTTCTCAGACATGGCAGAAAATGCCAGACCTAAACAAAAAACAAATCCAACAATAGTCATCTATGAAGAGGAGAGTGCCGAGGCTCCGGCCAATGGCCGGAGCTTGGCTGGAGCCTGGCCGAAGCAATTAAAAACAAATGTAAAAAGGGTATTGGCCCAAATCAATGTTAATGGTGAGAAACAAAGATCTATGTGGGACTAAAGACTGTTAATGATAAACCACACCAGATATCAACACCAAACTTTGTTCTAGCAGTTATTAAAAAGATATCTTACAGTTTCACATTTCTCTATTGAATGGCTGGAGCTGCCGAAAAAAATACAAAAAGGGCCAAGGCTCCGGCCTGTGGCTCCGGCCATTGGCCGGAGACTCGGCACCCTCCTCTATGAAGTGAGTGAACAATTTTGAGCATTTGTGAGCCTGCAGCATTGTAAACAGTGGTGGACACTTGAGGGCATGGGGTGCAAATCACCCCCAATGTTGGTAAGAACAAAGATCTTTTGTTTGAAAAACAATAGAAATATACAATGCTTTTTAACTGAAATAATAGCTTGGCCTCCAATATTTGGCAAAGTGTCCACCACTGCTATAGTGAAGCTGCAGCCACACAAACAAATTTGCCATGCCAATGCAATTACTATAAATCATTGCCAACACACAGGAAGAACGTTTTGAACCAGCTACATGATGTGCAATTAAATATGCTGCCAAATAACTCGCGGGAAGGTTCAAAGTTCTAAATATTTTTGCAATTATTGAAAGGTGTTGCATTGCTAGCATAAGGGATGCTACATGTGGAAATTTTGCTGGCATAGGCAATGCTGAAAAATAATAGAACACTAGGTCCTCAGTGAACGCTAATGATCTTTGGTGTAACCAGCCTGGAATGCAGCCTGGTATTTTTTGGCATAAAATCTTCTGTCTCCTTTTGCAATCACAAGCTTTTCAGGGTGGTATGTGTTCATTTGCAATCCACATGGGAAATTTGGCCTGAGAGTTGTAGCGAGTGAAATAAATTGAAAGGTGCCAGCTGCCAGCAGGCTTTAAAAGCTGCAAGAGTCATGAGAATAACACTTGTTGCCATATTGATCTCTGATACAACAACATTTTATTCTGGTTGTGAGCAGCAAGCTCTGGTGCAGTGCAGATAGCTGCAAGTGAATACCAAGCAGTGGCGTCGCCACCCATGTCCACCCCAGTTTTCTCAGAGCTCGATTTTCTAATTTCTCGAAATCCATTAAAAAAACTTGAGGGGGTAGATCTTTATTGACTTGGCATTTTTGTAATAACTGTTTTTCCTGTTGAAATCTGAATTCTGTTCTTGAAAATTTTGAGGAGAGTCTGAAATTTCAATTTCAAATCATATCTTTTCCTTCCTCGTAAATTGATATATGACATGTTTTTCTGTTTTGATTTTTGTTGTGCAAAAATGCCCGCTGTTACGAAAAATGCTGCTTGAAATGGTTGCTTTTCCAAAAATATTGAAATAGATCAAAATAATAAAAGGGGCATTTCCCACGTCTTCCGAGACTCTGAAGGGCGTGGTCAGGAAAATTCTAGACCCCCTGGTGTTTTTCCACCCCAGATGTTTTGGGCTGGTGACACCCCTGATACCAAGTTTTCCAACCTGTCTGGCAAATCAATAAAGATGAACAAGGAAATCCATTGATATATGTTTTCAACCAGACCAATCAAACATTCGTGTTTATAAACTCTAAACTGAGAAAACGATGCCAACCCATTTGGCTAACAATCCATGTAACATTTAGGTAGGCCTGTTCTTTTCTTCAAGAAACTTCCTCACATTGCAATGGATGGTGCTTTTTACAGAGCATTTGCTGCAAAATTGAAATTGCAAAGAACAATTCGAAGCAATGCTTTAGAAACTATATCCTGAAATTTGATGCAACTCACTTAAATTTGAGATTTAAAATGCAATAGTTGCTGTGACGATTAGTCCCGCCATTACACAAAGTGTTTCAGCCAAAAAGGAATTATGCTCACTTACATGAAGTATTTCAGAATACGATACAGGAATCAAATGGAGTGAAAATGAAACATCGATCTATTGATTGATTGATTGATTGATTGATTGATTGATTGATTGACTGAACAATCAGATTTCGTAAATGTTCGATCTAAACAATTAACAATCACATAAAATGCAACACCAGGTTGCTAGAAATGTTGAGAACATTTGTGAATAAACATTTTCTACAGATGTTGGCTATATGTTACGGTTTCGAGGAATTGTGGCATCACCAATAGACTTTTACCCATTCTAAAGAGAATCTGAAACGAACGATATTTGCATACATTTGAAGAATTTCTAACGTGTGCAAGAAGCTCCAACGCCACACAATCGATTTTTCACATCTACTTTATCATTGGTACTGAAATTACTTATCTATTATAATAGACCTTTTAGCTATTCTGAAAAGAATCAGAATCGAACAACATTTTGCCACATTTTGTAGAATTTCTTATGTGCACAATAGTGATAGAAGCTCTAACGCCACTCGACGGAACGTCGCATATAAAAATGGATACAAATAACGCTCAATCCAGGCTCTTTTGTAGAATAGCCAAAAGCACAACCATATTTTTATTGAATGCAACTCAATCGAACCCAGACTCTTTTGTAGAATTGCTAAAAGGTCTATTACCAAATTTATCTTCAACATCACAAGACCACTACTGGAAATTTTGCAAAAGATATACTTGCAAAAAGCCCTTGAAATACTTCAACAAATATTCATGCTTCTGCAGTCAATATTGTCCCTCGGAGCATTTCTTTTGGCTTCGCAGCGAAAAGAATCTTCTTCATCTCCCTGGTTGTAATCTTGCAATCGTCCATTCCATCACGGACATTACAATAACTGGCCTTTCTTATGCACCTTTGGACTCTATTAAACGCAAAACTCTAGAAAAACGTATCATCTTTAAACTTGGAACTCTTATCCCTACAGGACTTAATAAACAATTTTCATATCTCTCGTAGTATTGTTACTAGTGCTGCTTCTTTCCCTGCCCCTTCCCATTTTTTTCTCTCTTCTTTTTTGCTTACCTTATCATTTCATTTTATTCACTTTACTGTCACGGTGTATTCCACGTCACATTCTATGCCCAATTCTGTTGGCGTTCTCCTAATCACTTATCTATGTTTCGAAACTACCTATCATTCGATGCTCGCTTCTCTTTCTATCTTTAAACCTGATGAAGAGTTATCCTCGAAACGTCGTTTAAATCTTAGTTCTTTGTACGATGTCGAATTTTAAATTAATTTATGACTGTAATCTTGCAAACTGGACTCATTCTGAAAGTCTAGAGGGACTCATATAACGAGTCTACTTGCGAACCAGGATTGGTTCGAATCCGTTCCTTCGAAAAATGGATTGGTTCGATTCCGTTGCGTCTTGGAATTTCGAGTTTCCCCCCTTCTTCCTTTGCATTCAGCGTTGGGTTTGATTGATAAAAAGGGAATTCAATTAATCCAGAAGCTATTTTGAAGACTTTACAACGATCTTGAACGAGAAATTGCCGAAGAACAAGAAGGGCAGGAGTAACGAAGCGAAAACAGAAATGCAGAATCAAGATGATAGGGTTAAATGGAACAAAATGACACTGAATGAGCTCGCCGAAGCTAGTCTGCAATTTTGCACCAGACCGGCTTTAGCTGCTGTCCCCCGAGCCAATGGAGCAAATTGTACAGATGGCCGGTCAACAGGTACACGGGTATCATTTGCAGAAAATGAAGGCAAGAAAGAGGTAAATACAAGCATCAAACTCCACTGCAGCAGTTTTAGTTGGTGACCAGCTCGTTTGTTTAGATGACTATTAGATGACTATGAGTCTACGTTTGAAGAGCTCCTTCGTAAGAGAGGCGAACACACATGGTGTGAAATCCATAAGATATGCAGGTGCAAAATTTTGGAACAGCATTTCGCATGTTATAAACAAGCTTCAACAGTATTGAGTTTCTCAATTTCTTCGCCACCAACTACCAGTTCTAGAACCAAAAAAACCAGCCAATGTTAGCAGTCACATTTAAAATTTGACATTTTCGACTTAATGGAATCTTTATTATCTATCAATCGAACTCCAAAATTTTGTTTTTAACCAAGGGGGTGCTCTCTCCTCGATTAGTTTACCTATTGAGAGAGCACCTCCTTTAAGAAATTTCCTGCATGCAAATCCATTGTTAAGTTGTTATTTTGTTAGCTTGTATTTCTTTATTGTAAATTGTTGTGATAGTAATTTATCATTTATTTATTTATTTGTATGTAGTGGAATTTTAAAATGAAATGAACTGAACTGAACACAATGCATGCAAGAAACTTGCAAAAGCTAATGCTTGAGATCTGCATACAAATGCTTAACCTCTGGCAATCCCTCCTTCTTATGGGACCTCTTCAAACGTAAACCCATCAATTATAATCTTAGAGTAAAGGATCTCGTCCAACTTCTAAGCACAAGGACTTTGACACAAAACGGGAATGATTCATTGTCATTTAGAGGAAGCATACTTTGAAGCACACTTACTGACGCAATAAATTCTGCAAAAAGCGACAGTCAATTTAAAAACAGCATTAAAGATTGGACGGGATCCAACTGTATGTGTATGATATGTAGATGAAACAGAGCATTGTTAATAGGTAACACCAGACCTTTAATATTAGTTTACAAACTATTCCTTTAGCCAATTATAAATAAATGTATTATTATTATAATTATTATAATTGTTATTTAGTGCACAAGCTCTCTAACAATAGGGCATGCACCTTAGATAAACATGCTGGTAGCCGACCGGCGACCAAAAGTACTGAAAGAAGGGGTCGGCCCTCTGATATCGTAGTCAGGATTTTTCAGGTGCAGCAGGATATATCAGGCAGTTTTAGCTTGTAACACCTATCACCCCTCATATGTTCAAAAGACAAACAAAAACTAAGGGGAATCTTTCATGACCATTGCTCTTTCAGTCAGCACCATTATCATTTCGTTTTATGCTTCTTTAAAATAAGCTCAATGGAGTAGCTCTAGCTAGCTTAGGCCAAAGTCACTTTGCATCCGTCTTGCCTTTCTCACAAATTATCACTAACTGTTGATAATTCCTTTTCCAGGAAATGATACCAACTCACTACACAAAATCCAAGAGATGTCTTGCAAAGTTTACATACTATTTTCGGCACCCATACCTCAGATTACTGGTAGCCTATGGTGTAATATTCTCCAACTTTTTTATCTATGCTGAAGATCCTGGGGCTCACAGCTTCTCTGAGTGTACAACCCCTGTCCTTGGCAATGTCTTCTCGTTTGTGGCAAACAAGTTAGTAAACTGAGCATTTTTCTGATTATCTGGGTAAATCGTTGTCATCGAAATCTTAAGTATCGGTTGAGCCAAAAAATCAAACAGACGCACACGCTTCCGAATTAAAGGCAGTCTGACTTTTCTATGATAACCGTGTTGTATTTTAGCTTTTAAATTGTCTACCTTGTCAACAGTTTCTTTAACGGCGCAAAAAGGTGGGTGTAAAATTCAATGACCTATTTCTTCTCATTGAATGACTTGAAAGAAACTTTAGATACTAATCTATAGTTCTACCGTTGGACTTTCCAGAATTTTTGAATATATTTCAAAATTACTGCGTATCTTACATTTCAACTCATTTAAGGGTGTGACGTCATCAAATTTCTAAATCATAACCCAGATGAGTGACAGACTTTTGCTTGATGTCATATTGTAGGCATTCATAAACTATGGGTTTTTTCGAAATTATTTCATGTTGCGTCAAACAGTTTAGAAATTACGATGGTTTTAAGTTTTTAAAACTTTTCTTGAATTCTCGACAAAGAAATAAAACATTCTGAAAATATTGAAGATTTCAGAAAAGTCCAACGGCAGAATTATAGAGAAATAGCTGAAGTTTCTTTGAAGTCATTTTTACACCAGCCTTTTTAAAGATTTGGAACCTATGCAGTATTTCACTAGTACTGAAAAGGCTTATTGTGTGTATATCATTATTGTATTTGTTGCATGTTTTGTGTTTTTATTTATATTAAAACCTTTGAAGATCAAAGAGGAGTACTTGGATTTCGGGACACACGGATATTTTGGCAAACACTGATGCATCATTTTAGGGCACCCATTATAACAATATTCCAACCCCAACTATAACAATGTTCTTCGTCCACAGATATCCACCAAATTATTATTTCTCAGCCCTGAAAGTTATCATGTACATAATAGCCATATTGGTGGCAATGATCGTTGGTAAATTGGTGATACATGGCTTGCTATTACGACGTCTTCTGAAGCTCTCCATGTTCAAGAATGATCAAGGGTCATGGATGATCATGTTTTTCACGAGCATCCTATCCTTGTTTGTTTTCTCTCTTATTTACAACCAATTTCTTGGAATCAAAGGTGCCATGTATGCTCAGTATACAATCTCATCGAAAATGGGAATAACCAATCTTGCGTTTATGAAGGGTGCAGCCCTTGGCACTTGGTTAGGAGATTTAACACTCTTCCAACATAGTAGGCGCCCTTGAACAGTGGTGCAAGAATAGAGTATTAGCAATCCAACTCAAAAATTACAAAAGGTTTCTATTCTCATCCAGGAAATAATACCATTCTAACCGGAAGTCCCTTATTTCGTAGGAGACATCAAAGTACCCTTCATGGGCCAAAACCCAAAGGGAATGGTGGAACAGAGGGTGGCGCAGAGTGGTCTTATTCTGGACTGTTTTAGTGGTCCTATCTGTCATTGTTTCCACAGTAATAATTACAGATCTTATCTCGTGGGATAAACTTAATCAAGACGTGATTACCACCAGTGAATTTGGNCCATGTTAAAGAATGATCAAGGGTCATGGATGATCATGTTTTTCACGAGCATCCTATCCTTGTTTGTTTTCTCTCTTATTTACAACCAATTTCTTGGAATCAAAGGTGCCATGTATGCTCAGTATACAATCTCATCGAAAATGGGAATAACCAATCTTGCGTTTATGAAGGGTGCAGCCCTTGGCACTTGGTTAGGAGATTTCGTCACGGCTTGGATGGTTACCGATATGATGCTTCAGGTATGTACGAGCAATGTATGTATGTTAAAATTTGCCACGTAAAATAAAACAATTTACAAGAAATAAATAGAATTTACAAGTTTTAAAAAGCTAAAGAATAGATAAAATACGATGACAATATTAAATAAATACATTAAAAACACCCCTAATTGTAGTGGCAGGGATAGCATTAAAAGGTCATATTGACCTTATTTCCATAATGGTCCCCTTAGAGGTGGTTGCAAAGGAAAAATAATAATAATAAACAACAGATGTTAAAGTGATTTTGGATGAAGCATAATTTAGTAAGGCCAAATCATAAATACGAGAGAGAACGCGTGTTTTAATAGAACAGATATACGTTGTTTTCTTCTCTCTGTATATTTTGGAAAAAAATTTTCTTTGATCTTGTGTTTAAACGAGGTTATATTGTTTTTAGTTTTTAAATCAGAAGAAAGGCTATTCCATATTTTTGGCCCCAAGTAGGACAGGCGGCCCCAAGTAGGACAGGGTGATTAGAAAAACAATTGTTTGAAAGGCCAACTACTCATCAGCTATCGAGTCGACATTGGAAAATATATTTTGGTCACAGGACACCAATTACTCTACAGTACTGGGTCACAGGTACAGTAATGGGAATAAACACTCTTCCAACATAGTAGGCGCCCTTGAACAGTGGTGCAAGAATAGAGTATTAGCAATCCAACTCAAAAATTACAAAAGGTTTCTATTCTCATCCAGGAAATAATACCATTCTAACCGGAAGTCCCTTATTTCGTAGGAGACATCAAAGTACCCTTCATGGGCCAAAACCCAAAGGGAATGGTGGAACGGAGGGTGGCGCAGAGTGGTCTTATTCTGGACTGTTTTAGTGGTCCTATCTGTCATTGTTTCCACAGTAATAATTACAGATCTTATCTCGTGGGATAAACTTAATCAAGACGTGATTACCACCAGTGAATTTGGTCGAGGATTGTGGGCTTCGTTTGTCCTTGTTATGGATGTCACGATTGTTATGCAGGTAAAGTTACATTCTCATTAAATTGTTGGGGAGATGAGATACGGTTTGTCCGAGGAAACTAATGTGTCCTATAGTGCAGTAGGTTAATGCTCATACGCCCATCAGAGTTCCAACCCAAAATGCTACTGCGCATGAGTATTAACCTACTGCACGGGGGGGGGGGGGCACATACGTTCCCCAGATATTACTGTTTCTGTTCGTTTTTTTTCCTTTGTTTTATATATTGCGGAGTGAAGTTCCAATTTTACGAGTCAGTACAAAAAACTTCAACACCTTTATCATTCCAAACCATACAAA
>REGL01000265.1:13614-26557 GCA_004194395.1 Aurelia aurita complex sp. Pacific
ATGAATTTCTGACCCATGGAACTCATGAACAGCATCAGGGGTAAATACTTCCATATGACGTCAATCCTAGATCATACTTAATTTAAACTGCATAGTTGCTCAGGATAGAATTACCATGAATAGCCTATCAAATAGCAGTAGTTGCCAACAGACGCTCCACCTTACACGTTCTGTCACATTTCACAACGGGCCTAGGCATGAATTTCTGACCCATGGAACTCATGAACAGCATCATGGGTAAATACTTCCATATGACGTCAATCCTAGATCATACTTAATTTAAACTGCATAGTTGCTCATGATAGAATTGCCATGAACAGCCTATGAAACAGCAGTAGTTGCCAACAGACGCTCCACCTTACACGCCCTGTCACATTTCACAACGGGCCTAGGCATGAACTTCAGACCCATGGAACTCATGTGAGCGAATTCGGCAAATTTCAACAGGGACATGTCTCCATATACAAACAATTCCTGTTGTGAAAACTAATAAATATTCGCTGAAAGGCCTTTTGCAAATCCCTTTTGAATTAAAGAAAAATGCGGCTTAATTAGGGGCAAGGCAGTTCAGCACAGTTTTACAGCGTTCCTTGATTACATATGTATTATCAGACTTGGTTCTACTGTGAGACCTAGACACATGGACTTAGTCGTGCACGGGCAAAGCACAGTCAGGCTTAGCAAGGAAATAATTTTGATCCTATGGCCGTAATTGAGAAAATATTCAAATGATTCGCTCTCTGCTGCACTTTCTGTTTCAAGAACTCCTTTATGGTGAAATATCTGAGCAGAGGCATCAATTCCTTAAAAAACACTGAACGATTGACGATTGGTTCATGTATCTTTCGTTCGATTTAATGGCTTGAAGGAAACTTCAAGGTACTACTTTGCTGTAGGTGGTCATTGGCAATCTTTCATATCTTGACTATTTTCTGATGAACTTGTGACTTGTCCAAGTCTCACTTTCTTTTATCAGTCGATAAAGCCATAAAAATGGAAAAAGGTAAAGGGCTCTGCGTGGGAATTGGGAAAGAAAATGCAGAGGAGAAAGAGAGAGAACTTTCCTCTGTCATTCTCCTCCGCCTTTTCTTTCTCCATTCCCCCGCAGCAACCTTTACCTTTTGCATCTTAATGGCTCAGTCGACTGATGAAAGAAAGTGACTTGGACCAGTCCAATTTCAGGATGATTACATTTTTCAATTTATTGAAAAAATTCACAAAAATCCTTGAAAAACATTGAAATCGTTCCAAATCTTACACGAATAGAGGAAAAACGGTACGACCCTCTAGAAAACCTTATTATAGGAAGGTCAATGATGTGATGCTAAGCAGAATTCTGTAGCATTTCTGGTTTACAATTTAGCAAACGACATCACAACAAGAAAACTGTTTGAAACCAAGAAGACGCTCAAAGATTGCCAATGAACATTTATAAGGAGGCACCTGAAGTTCCTGTCAAGCCATTAAACCAAACGAAAGATGCATCAACCAATCGTGTTCTTTCCTAAGATTTGAGTCCTGTGCTTTTCAGAATCAGGGTCACGAGAATTCTACTTTTGTGTTTGAAATTCTAAACTTCTACGACAACGAGAAGTCATTTCAAAGGGACAAAATTTCCAACAACTTTAACCCAAATAAACCTACCACACAGTCTTCGAATAATTCACAGTAAGCTCTTTCCTTGGTTTCTAAGCTGTCAATATTATATCTAAAGAAAGAGGATTTTGATGGAGCTCACATGTTTGAGAAAGTTTAAGCATCTGGGATACAGAGTTTAACCTACCAATCCAAGGGTGTACAGGTCAACAGGACTAAAACGCACTTCCGGGAAGGCTACAACGAGTTTAGCAATCCCTCAATGGCAAAATTTAAGGCAAAGCTAAGCAACTATAGAAAGAGCATGAAGGCCATAACTGATTGCTACCGTTAGGTCCTAAGAAGAAACTTCGGTTGAACGAAATTTTTGCATTTAAGAATGCCAAAAAACTGAAAGAAATCAGGCGACTTCCACTATTATCCAAATGATGAGAGTTTTTAGATACTATATTAGCTAAAAATAGCTAGAAATCATTCCAGCCTACTTGAAATAATGTAATGTAATGTAATGTAATGTAATGTAATGTAATGTAATGTAATGTAATGTAATGTAATGTAATGTAATGTAATGTAATGTAATGTAATGTAATATGATGTAATGTAATGTAATGTAATGAATGAATGAATGAATGTAGATTACCCTGGGTGGCAGACCCACGTCTTTCTTTCTGGGTGGGTCTGGAAACAACAAGGGTAACTTTAAATGTGCGAGGTAGAAGAAATTGAAGGAATGACTGTACAGAGAGAGAAAGAACTAGATTGATTGCGTGCTACACCCTCAAGAACAACAAAGGCACAATTTGAATGAGCAGACTCCAGCAAAGACTACCAAGCGTATTTCAAGAACTGGGCATTGAACATCAAACATGAGAAATGCCTGAGGATCGAAAAGACCAAATATCATTAACTCCCACAAAAGATCAGCATCTGTTAGGCCTAGCATGCGGTTCTTCAAAACGCTAAATCAATTCTGAAATCTCTGCAAGGTTCTGCTTCTTTTAAGTCGATCGGTATGTCAAAGTAATGTTTGTTTATTCGCGGTAAATCGTCTTAGCCCTCGAAGTTAATCCTTCCTTTTCCTTCAATTTCTTTAGCCTCGAGTGCTTCAATTTCAAGTGGCTTTACCTTTGCCTACGTTATACGTTAGAGATAGGACTGAGCTAAAAGGGGACTGAAAACCTTGGAGTGTTTTAGCCGGTTTTTGCAACAAGTGTCTTGAGTCTCTGCGAAACCAAGAAAAATACGTAAAATGCCTGCGAATAACAACAGTTGAAGTGTTTTGCATCATGAATTTTGCGTTATCGCAAACCACACATGACATCTCATTTGAGACAACCTTGGAATGTTGTCTCGAGGAAAACAAAATTCGCCACTTTTCTTTCCAATTCACATATTTCCACCCAAATTTTACTATTGTTCGCGTTATCAAATTCAAAGAGAAAACATCTCGGGGGAATCAAAACTGTTCATAAGATTACTTTACTTTGTGTTACATCCCCTGAGACAATGAATTCTGCTTTGTTCTGCTCTGCTCTGCTTGGATACCGCACTTACATAACAAGGACAAATTTTGTAACACAGTAGCATCAGTTGCTTTTGATTGACACCTCAATTCAAAGCGATTGGCGACTGCAGACAAAGGAAATTCTCTCAACCAGTAAATCAAAACAAACGAAGCCGCAAAAGGTGCCCTGAAATGAAACCAGTAGGGCAAACTCTCGTCTTGCGCATGCAAAAGGTGGTTTCTAAGAGAAGTTATGTGCTTATTAGGAAAGAAAAAGGGTAAATATTGTTTAATGTCTAACCATTGGAAAGGCTTCAAAACACTTTGCTTTTAAATGTTCAGGAGGGTACAGATCTGATAATTTTAAGAAACTTTCAGTGGTTTCTTAGTTTCTTGTGAAAAAATACGCGTAGTTGCAACAAGACCTTTCGAAACCATTGTCGCTAAGCAGCTTTTCTGAACATACCTGACAACTAAGAAGGTCTGTTTAAAAGCAGCAGGAACGAAGTGTGTGGAATCGCCCTAAGTAAGCAAAAGCATATGATTCGCTAAACGCTGGGACACAAATTTAAGTAGCAAATTGGCCTGTAAGCTAGGATAAGTAGCCTGAACTTGCGGGGCGAAAGCATTGACAAAAATGCTAAACCATACATTTGAAGGAATTTATCCCCAGCATGATAAATGCACTTTGTAACACAGAATTGCGGGAGTGACCAAGAAAATTAAAAATATGTTAATCTACTTTATATCTTGCTGGGTGTATGGGTTGAAAAAATCCGTTTTTAGCAAATCTATAAAGATTTTGATATGAGCAGGAGGGGTTATGTTTTGGACGCGTATGGAGTTATTATAACGTTGCTCGTGGAAACGAGAGTTAATTAAAACGCCCAGGCTCTGAAACATTTACTGCATCTCAATAAAGACCAATACAGGTTTTAAATCATCAAAGACGGTGGTATACGTGGCTATTACATCTTTTTGTGAATGGCTTGACCGTAGACTTTTCTGATATCTTGGACTTTCCAAATTGCAGCATTTTGTATTTCAAATCTTTTGAGGTTATGATAACGTCATCAAGTTTCTAAATCATTCGTCGATACCATTTTGATTTGGATTTTCATCTTTCATATGCTAAATTTTCCTGGAAAAATCTGCCATTTCTCCCAAATATCGAACTTGTCATCAGAAAGGCCAGACGATGAAAGATATTTGAATCATTTACCGCCGTCCGATCTTAAAGGCTGGTGGACACTTGGACACTCGCTACTTGGCGGACGGCTACACGTTTTTTTTTATAAGAAACTTGGATCAGCACTTAGTACTAAAAGTTTCTTAATTTCACATGAAAATTTCGGTGTTTTAGTAGTAAAAGTTTCTTAATTAGTTTCTTATTTTTTGGGCCTAAATTGCGTTATTGTTCGAAGTTGAGCCTTTTTCTCGACAAAGGGCTTCAATTTTGCATTGACATTGTCATCAAGAAGAAACCACGCAGAAACAAGGCGAGAATTTACCAATTTTGCAGTTAAAAGTGAAGAAAAGACGAAGGTACCTTTGTTAGAGAGACAGAAAATAAGAGAAACAAACAGAAATAAAGTTTTAGAGTTTCTTAACTGTTCTTGAGCGTAGTACTAGAGTTTCTTAAATTTTTGGTCATCGTAGTACTAGTTTCTTATAAACCAGTTTCTTATAAAAAAAACGTGTATTGTTCCAAAATCAAAAAGCAGTCTTCGTCACCAATGTTTTCAAACAAAAATATCTCTGTACAAGTCAACATTGGGGGCGACCGCACCCCCCTCGCCCCCAGTGCCCACCTCCAGTCTTTTACGTTGCTGTCTCTTTGGACAGGGGCAATTGTATAGTCTTTTTCTTCCATTTGTGGTTTGTTCTTTCATGTGTTTCATTCTCATTCAGCCCTGCAATTTTTAACAAAGCTGCTTGGACACACCTGCACAGCGTCAGTATTGACACATCAGGAAGCAAAGTCATAGAAGGCAACCCATTTGCTCATATTAGGACACGTCAAATAACCTATCAAAATGTTCCAAACAGTCTTAGCTTGGGTAAGTCTCAGCTATGACTATTTAGACTTTAAGGCCATCAAAGCTGTAATTTCCTGGAGTTACATGTCATAAGAGTTAAAATAGATTTTGATATAATCCAACGAGGCAAAGTTGTTCACTGTCATGCAGAGAAAGGATAATGAATTTGTGGCAAATCATAGGTAACAAATTGAGTTCCTCGGACAAAAAGGCAAAGTTGTTCACTGTCATGCAGAGAAAGGATAATGAATTTGTGGCAAATCATAGGTAACAAATTGAGTTCCTCTGACAAAATGTGACGAAGAAACAGCAAGAATAGGAAAGACGAAAGAAAGAGTTTCCTGGAAAAATAAAGAAATATTCAATTTGATAGAATGAATGACTCGTTCTAAAAGTGTCTTGTTCAACCCTTGTTCAACAACGAGCGGAAGTAAGAGGGACACTTGTAATGAGTCTAGGCGAATGGTGCTTACATATGACACATATGTATTCTAAATTCTGACACACGGACAAAATGAATGAAAGGATGAACGAATGAATGAATGAATGAATGAACGAATGAATGAATGAATGAATGAATGAACGAATGAATGAATGAATGAATGAACGAATGAATGAACGAATGAATGAATGAATGAATGAATGAATTAACGAATGAATGAATGAATGAATGAACGAATGAATGAAAGAATGAATGAATGAATGAATGAATGAATGAATGAATGAACGAATGAATGNGAAGAAACAGCAAGAATAAGAAAGACGAAAGAAAGAGTTTCCTGGAAAAATAAAGAAATATTCAATTTGATAGAATGAATGACTCGTTCTAAAAGTGTCTTGTTCAACCCTTGTTCAACAACGAGCGGAAGTAAGAGGGACACTTGTAATGAGTCTAGGCGAATGGTGCTTACATATGACACATATGTATTCTAAATTCTGACACACGGACAAAATGAGTGAAAGGATGAACGAATGAATGAATGAACGAATGAATGAATGAATGAATGAATGAATGAATGAATGAATGAATGAATGAATGAAAGGAGAATAAAACAAAAAGCAGACAATTTAGTGGACACTTTAATTGACAATTTGGTTAAGATTCCTTCTTTTCACCAGGCCTTTATACTCATTAATACACAGTGCTAGCATCAGAAACAGTGCTAGTATCATATTTTGAGCAATTAAAGTTGACTTGAACACATTAAAGTCTGTCTCAGATTAGAGGTCAGGGGAGATTGCGACAACGCAAAATTTGTAATGCAAAACAATTCAATCTTTGTTATTCGCGGACGATTTCACGCGATATGCAATTTGAGTCAGACTTAGGCTCCTCATTCTCTCCAAAATCCCACCCTACCAAGGTTCTGGAAACGTTATGTTTTGCTAATCTTGCAGGAAACAATCTTGCGGGATCCTCAACTACTAACGAGGATTAATAGGTACTGTATCACATGAATGGTACAATGATTTTGCAGTTCCTTATTCAGTAAAACTTGTGAATGAATCTCTGCTCATAAACAAGGCAGTCTCTTAGTCTGCTTTCTTTCCAAGGATGCATTCCGTACTTACTACAAAAGGACGATTTGAAATATTTCCTTGCACAAAGGGTAAGAATTTCTTTACCCCAGCAGCACACCCCCGTACATCTACTGGTTTAGTGCGCCTTCCAGGGGGAAAAGGGTGTGATATTCAATACGTTTTCAATCTTTAAATTGCTCCTCTTTTAAAACATTAACAGAAACAACTCGCCCCCTGGAAGGGTATGAAATCAAATGTCAAGGGAATGCGTCTAGGCTTCAGAGTAAACTACCCCCGGACACTTCTTGTCACATTGATCAACAAAAATTTTGCTGAAAACAAAGCAAAGTCTTCCAAATCACCAAACCCATTTCTTTCATAAAACCATCGAAAGATTGATGTTGCAAAGTGAAGAGATGTATTTTGTCAAATTGCGCGGGGATATTATTGATAACTCTAGGCCGCAGACATGAAAAACCATAAATTGGATTTATACAATATTACCGTCTAGGTTTATTACTATTTTCACGCAAACAGCTAAGCTTCCAATGATTCGTTGAATGGCCTAAGCTTATTATAAACTTTATTAAAATCCTAGACTTAGTTTCTGATTAAAAATTCCCGATTGATCATAGATGGAGAAACCAGACCTCATTCTTAATGGTCAATGAAACTACGTGTTTGTAAAACGTAAGATTGCGCTGTTTATTAAGTCCTACGATTATAACTTGCACCCTGAATATGAGAATTTTAATTCTTTTCATCTTCTATATCTATCGTCTTGTATGCAACTGCCTTTAAAAATCCTAATAGTTCCCCAAATGAACTAGGGCAGATTTTGTAATACGATAGCAACAGTTGCGATTGATTGGCACCTCAATTCAAAGCGATTAGCGACTGCAGACAAAGGAAACTCTCCCAAGTAATTCAAAACAAACAAGGGCGCAAAAATTTCCCTGAAACTAGCAGAGCAAACTCTCGCCTTGCGCAAGCGAAAGGTGGCTTTTAAGAGAAGTTATGAGCTTAGGGGTCAGCCATTTATAACTCTGGGTACCGGGGCGGGCTAGAATTGCTAAACTAGCTAAAAATGTTCATACCCTGTCCAATTTCCCCTAAAAAATTTGGAGCCCCATTGGAAAATTAGAAAAAAATTCATACCCTACCACTGGCCATATATCAAACTATTTTCAGATAACCATATCACAGAAGTTCTGTTTTTGTAAAAGAGATAGAAAATAGAAAAGGCAATGTCATTTGAACTTAATGAAGTACTACAATGGAAGGTCAGTGAGCTGGAATTTTATACAAATATAATGGGGTACAATGGATGATTTGAAGGCTGTCATTAAGAAGCTAGCTAGAGTTGCAGTTGAGAAGATATGGTATTCCATAGTCCTTATTGTGTCATTGCAATAATTTTCTAAAGAATCTGCCATGAAAGTTTTCGTACCCCCTCTAAAATTTCCAAAAGAGTTTCATACCCCCCAATTTTCCTTGGAATAGTTTTCATACCCCCACCAATTCTAACCCGCCCCGGCACCCAGAGTTATAAATGATTGACCCCTTAAAACGAAAAAGAAGGGTAAATCTAAAGTTCTGCCTGGCGGATTTTGTTTATTTGATTCAGAAACCGAGCAGAAGGCATTGTAATTCTCGCGTAGTTAGGGATTAAATGAAACCATTACAAACAGGTCCCGAATCAAATAAACAAAATCCGTGCGGTAGAACTTTAGATTTACCCTTCTCCTTTCGTTATAAGCTCATAACTTCTCTTAAAAACCACCTTTCGCTTGCACAAGGCGAGAGTTTGCCCTACTAGTTTCAGTGAAACTTTTGCGGCTTTCTTTGTTTTGAATAACTGGTTGAGAGAATTTCCTTTGTCTGCAGTCGCCAATCGCTTTGAATTGAGGTGTCAATCAAATGCAGCTGTTGCTATTGTATTACAAAATCTGCCCTTGTTAATGGGAGGCTGATTCGATACACTTTTGTTACGGATCCAGTTTTGTACCAGTACAGTGTAACCGCTAGAGTCTAAGTCTCCGCTAGAACCACATATTTTAGAATAAATATATATTTTAGCTCACTTCATTTCTTGTATGATGGTTTCCTACAAATAAGATACAAGCAGAGCAACGACTTCTTTCTGTTGGGAACAAAGTTCAATCGCTCTCCTGCATTCTTCCAATGCACAGATGGAATCCTTCATTTTGATAAGCAACATCAAATTACAAATCACATCCTAGGCCTACTGCGCCCGGATATGAAAGCAATAAATCAACCATGAACTACACGATGCTTTAAGCCAACACAGAGATGATATATTCTTAACTAAGTTTAGCGCATTTTGACGAATTAAAAGAGTCACAAATTCATTGAAGAAGGAAGAGATCATACAGAGTGAAATATGAAAGAGATGACATGAAAGCTTCCTTTATGAAATGTAACTAAAGAATTGAAGAATGCTTCTTGGTTGTGTCACGGTGGGATGCGAACCCATTGTGCCAAGTTTAGAAAAACCAAATGGGGTGTTAGAAAAGAGACTATATCCGGTTATGCCACCTCAGGGCTCAAATCTTTAAAAACGTCGGTGTAAAATTCTATTGAAGTTTTCTATGAAATAAATGGCTTGGAAGGAACTTAGGGTTTTCTGCTGTAAATCTGCCGTTGCAATTTATTGATATCTTGATTAGTTTCAATATGGCGGCATTTATCAAATTTTAGGCTATGAAGTCATCAAATTTCCAAATCCTAAACTAGAAAAGCTACAAATTTCTGTTTGCCATCATATTGTAGACCTTCATGAACTATGGTTTTCTTGAAGGTTATATAATGTTTCCTCTATTAGTATAGGATTTACGATGATTTAAATTTTTGCAAAATTTTCCATGAATTTTTCAAAAATAATTGAATTGCCACCATTTTGAAAAGAAACCAATATAGCAAAAAATTCCACGGCAGATTTACAGCAAAGTACGATAAGTTCTTTTCAAGCCATCCAATTCAAAGAAAAATGCAATAGAATTTTACACCGATCTTTTTAAAGATTTGAAAGATTTGAGCCCTATGCTCCTCAGTGGATGGTAGCAAAATACAATTTGATTACTGTGAGTTTTTTGAGGAAATGATTCAAACGGTCCTCGAAATCGAGACCTTTGAAAAGGTGGAATCGTAGTGGCAGTAGTCCAAAAGAATTCACTCTATTTTTTGCAAGAATGGCATCCAACCACAGCACAGTTTCAATTTATTATTGCTGGTAAATTTTGTCCCTACGCGCCATTTGTCACAAAATTGAATTTTGTGCAAATATCACCCTGAAATCACTCCAACTATGAGCTGAACCTTTCTTTCAGACTTGAAAACAACTATCCTGCAGTATCAATATACAGATGCCGGTAGATAGAATGAATAATGACTCCTTGCAGGTAGAAATAGTTCATCCCATCCTGTGCTACATAAACACAGTTTTCTCCTGGGTGTAGGGGATACCCAAAGTTTAAGGGGGCTGAGCATGGATCTTGTCCGAATATGATGGCTTCATTGAAATAGAACTGCCCGAATGGAGCCTGGAATGCGATAAATTTTGCCTGATTGGAGGGGCTGCAGCCCTCCCAGCCCCTATGGCTCCTACACCTATGTTCTTAGTGCCCTTATCTGTTCTGCAAATTCTGCAAATTCTGCCTAACGGCACTATTTTGCTATGGCTAGTTCTGGACAAAGAATGCTTGTAACTACCCTGGGTACCCTGGATACAGAGTAGTTTATAAGATAACGGCAAATAACACTGTAGGTCACAAATACATGTATGATCTAGACTTGCCTCAAGTATACTCTCAGATAGACTTATTACAGTTAACGCAATAGACTTGGGGCAAGTCTATGTATGATCAGGAAATCAATAATTTTTAACTAAGCTCATGGAGTTCATTTTTAGGCCTTATACAAAACAAATATCTTGACACAGTTAACAATGATACACATACGGCCGAAAAGTGAGGAGTTAGTCTTCTCTTCTTCAGACAAAACCTACAGACTTTGCTACAATGATTTTGCAAGATGTGATTATCATGATTGATCATAATACTTTGATTCTCACAGAATTTCAACACATCTTACCACATGAAATACGCTTATCAGCCCAGCCGCAAGCTAATGCAACATGGTGCCGTGACATGGGTCCATGTTATAATTGAAACGCAACACATCGAACATAGATCTTACCTGCTTTGATGTCATATCCAAATCTCAGTGCTCAAACCGAAATAACAGCCCTGTATTTAGCGTCTGTTGAAAATTTTCTACGGCGTGGTTCTGTCTAGCATGCGCGCAGTCCCATTGTCCAAAGGAGGATCAGGATGGTAGCAAAACACAATTTGATCACTGTGATTTTTTGAGGAAATGATTCAAACGGTTCTCGAAATCAGGACCTCCTTTGGACAATGGGTCTGCCCGCTGGCTAGATTCTGTCACACAAAACAACTGTTAAAAGCAAAGCACTAAAATGAATTTTCACCTGATTTGAGATCAAAGCCATATCTTGGTGCCCTGTCGATCGATGAACAATCCCAAGTTCTTTGGCGAAATTGTTCTTTGCATTCCATTTTGGTTAATCTGATACTTTCTTCGACAAATCTCATCATTTCTATGTTTCCTCGACATATTTTCACTTGCTTAGCAGTGCTTAGGCCAAATCTCTTCGAGCATTCATCTTTACGCCATCTTTTCAGGGAGCCTGGACGTATTCCACTAAAATATAATAGATTGAATTTGTTCGAATTTGAAAGAATAAGTGTTCGCAAACTGAAGATATTTGGAAATGAAACAGTAGCAAAATATTTGTTAGTCGGGCTCTCTTGAAAATGCTTTAGTTTCTTTTCGAATTCTTAATAAGAGCCTTTTTGCAGCATAGGTTCCAAATCTTTAACTCGGCGTAAAAAGGTGGGTGTAAAATTTAATGACCTATTTCTTGTCATTGAATGGCTTGAAAGAAACTTTATATACTTATCTATAATTCTACCGTTGGACTTTCCAGAAATTTTGAATATTTTCGAAATTACAGCGTATCTTACATTTCAACTCATTTGAGGAAGTGACGTCATCAAATTTCTGAATCATAAACCAGATGAGCGACAGACTTTTGCTTGATGTCATATTGTAGGCATTCATAAACTATGGTTTTCTTCGAAATTATTTCATGTTGCGTCAAACGGTTTAGAAATTACGATGATTTTAAGTTGTTTTGAAAAATTTTCTTGAATTCTTGAAAAAGTAGAAAAACTCTCTGATTCTGAAAATATTGAAGATTTCAGAAAAGTCCAACGGTAGAATTATAGAGAAATAGCTGAAGTTTCTTTGAAATCATTCAGTTTAAAGAAATAAGAAACTGAATTTTACACCAGCCTTTTTAAAGATTTGGAACCTATGCTGTTCGCAAACTGAAGATATTTGGAAATAAAACAGTAGCAAAATATTTGTTAGTCAGGCTCTCTTGAAAATGCTTTAGTTTCTTTTCGAATTCTTAATAAGAGCCTTTTTGCAGGCGACCGATTTGTGTCGAGCACTTGTAACGTAACGGTTTACGAATCTTCAGATATCCAGAAGAGCCAAACAGAAATTACGCGCGAAGCTCGATTTGAAATTAGATAATACTGTTAACAAAGCTGAACATTGTATTGGTGTTGAGACCCCTCCTGTACTCTGCTGAAAGAGTTTTGTGTTTTTTCTGTGGGACAACATTCTATATTTCAGCTTTTCTTCCTCCTTCCTTGCGCAACGAATATTCCTGGATGAATGAGAACACTTGCTGAAATTTTGTTCAGTCAAGTCTTGATTGTGACAAACCTATATTGCCTTTCTTAGGGCCTGTTTATATGAGGCGAGCCAGCCCGCCTGACCGGGCTGGCTCGCCTGGGCGGGATGATTTTAGTTTGTGTTTATATGAGTGAAAACTATCCCGGCCAGACGGGCTGGCCTCGTAATGCTGCATGTTATGACGTATCAAGGGACTTTGAAAGACAATGGCCAGACAAACTCTTTCAAATTAAACAATGCAATCTCGCCTACGCAAATCAGTTACGCAAATCAATCAATCAATTTTACCGGGCCAGCCCGCCTGACGCTGTTTATATGAGCTCGCTTCACCGGGATCCCGCCTACCCAACTCACAGATCTCGGCTGACCGGGCTGGCCCGCTGCTCATATAAACACAACTTTATTTAACAAAGGATGTCTTTGTTCACTCAGATCTCACCTAGGCGAGCCAGCCCGGTTAGGCGGGCTGGCCCGC
>REGL01000265.1:26644-37014 GCA_004194395.1 Aurelia aurita complex sp. Pacific
GGCGGGCCAGCCCGGTGGGGCGGGCTGGCCCGCCTCATATAAACAGGCCCTAAATATGTGCCCATACCGAAATTTTTAGTTGACTGCAAGGGAAATTGATTCGGTTCTTTCTTTATTCAAAGTCATCAATAAATCAATAAATAAATAAATCAATCAATCAATCAATCAATCACTCAAACGGTATTCAATCGCTCAGTCAGTCTGTCAGTCTGTCTCTTTGAAAAGAAAATGATAATTAGCCAAATTTCGACGAAATCTCTAATAATTTTGGTTTTCACGGGTAGAAATGGATGCTTTTAACGTAAAGGAAGCTCTACTCTGTTCTTCGTGTAAACGACCATTCTTAGAGGCCCCTTAGAGTCTAATCGATGCAGGAAAGCGGCCCCCCGTGCTTTGAAACCTCGCAGAGAAGACTAACGCAGAAAAAAGAAGTTTAAGAGGGGTCAACAACATAATGTGAAGTCAAGTACTTTCATTTGATCGAATGATCGCATAATGAGCTCGATAGATTGCACTTTTTGATCTGCTAAAAATATTATTTAAACCATAACAAAATTAGGGAGATGTGAAACATTAAACTAGCTTGCTTTCCAAACTAGGTCACGATCAAATTGAGCAGCTTATTTTGGAGATGAGAAGGGAAGCGAGCAGTGACTAAGAGTGGTGTGAGTGGCGGGGTGAGTGGCTGATACACGTGGCAGTAATTGATTTGTACCATAGTGGTACACGTTTTCATCTTTTAATACCACAACTCTCGCTCCAAACAAGCTTTAGTTGCTATGCAAGAATGCAGTTTCAGGTCAGAAAGGAAGGGAAAGTGAGTCATCACAAAGGCTACCCTTGTGGGTAATTGACCAGCTCTTCGGTGGTGCAATTTGTCATCTGTTAATACCACCACAACTCTTGCTCCAAGCAAGCTTGAGTTACTATGCAAGAATGCAGTTTCAGGTCAGAGATAAAAGGAAGTGAGTCAGCACAAAGGCTACCTTTGTGGGTAATTGACCAGCTCTTCGGTGGTGCAATTTGTCATCTTTTAATACCACAAATCTCGCTCCAAGCAAGCTTTAGTTACTATGCAAGAATGCAGTTTCAAGTCAGAGAGAAAGGGGAAGTGGGTCATCACAAAGGCTACCTTTGTGGGTAATTGACCAGCTCTTCAGTGGTGCAATTTGTCATCTTTTAATACCACAACTCTCGCTCCAAGCTAGCTTTAGTTGCTATGCAAGAATGCAGTTTCAGGTCAGAGAGAAAGGGGAAGTGAGTCATCACAAAGGCTACCTTTGTGGGTAATTGACCAGCTCTTCGGTGGTGCAATTTGTCATCTTTGTGGGTAATTGACCAGCTAAATATAGCTCTCTTGGGTTGGTTGATCGATGAAAGGGAGAGGTATGATTTTTCGAGAAGAATAGGAAGGTAACTATGGAATTGAGACAGAAATGAGAACAATATTTGGTTGAAAGCGAAGAAATAATAGATAAGATAGTCTCAACATTGGACACAAAATTGCTCCCAAAGTAAGAGGTGAAAAACAATGACGCAAAAGAAAGCTAAATGGTTAAAGTTATAAACAGAAAGGGAATAACATTTAAACTTGAATATTGCATTTCAGTATTTGTATATGACCAAGGATGATACCCTTTCTAAGATTTCATGTTTCACGCATTTTGGGGGAAATTAGCCTCATATCTCGTAAACGGCCCCTCGCCTGACCAAGGGAACATCGAGATTCGCATTATACACCCCAAAATTTACCAAAATTGTTTGGTCTCCAATTAAATCATGTCTTTTGGTGGGAATGCTCCCCCCTCTGCTACCGGACCAGCTGTAACCTTGAAGAAGAATCAAATTCAGGTAGCGGGCGTAGGGTCTCTAATACGAAGGAAGAGTTTTTGATAAAATTAGATAAAAGGGTGGGGTTCCAGTGAATGGAATACCTTTTGCAAAGAAAGGAGTATGAAGGAGCAAACACAGTAAAAAGGAAGGGTGGACACCAGTGGGATTCATTTATCAATTCATTCTTTGAAAAAACTATACAACTTTAATATAGTTTCTTTAAATTCATTAATGACGTGTAGCAGCAGGGGACATCTGAAAACCTTTCATTTCTTGCAGGATTTGCTGCAGATTGACTTTCCGTAAAGTCAGATGCTCTTTCGCGGTTTCTGAAGTAGTTTGTTGAAAGATATACCCATTGCACGCTTCACACATTATAATCATTAAACGCTTAATGATTCTTTGAAGATTAGGTAGAGCTGACCAACCTATAATTAGGGGCTTTGTAGCCACAGTGATTTCAATCAAGTTTACCAACTTACAATTTTTCGATATCGAAAAACCTTAACCCGTGCAAAGTGTGCTTCTCGTAGAAATGTCAGAGATGTAGGAATCAGAGGCACTGGGGGTATGTGCCCCCTCAAACGTTTTACAATTGTAACGAAAAAGTGCCCTTTTTGTTTCAAGAAGTACCCCTTTAGCTTGATGAAAAAGCGCCCTTGAAGTGTGTTGCCCCCTACTCTATCAATCTATTCTAAATTGTGTACCCCAAGACTACCATAAAATCTATTTACGCATCAGTGTCCTTGCAATTTAAAATTCAAAACTGATGTTTCCAAATTTTATCACCACAATCCTTCACAAATTTATCATTGGTTTAGAGAATTTTGGAAATCTTTGCTATTTTTTAGCGTAAAATTCATCTTGAAAAGATAATTTCAAACATTATGCATCAAAAATAAAACTGTGACATTTTCTATTGTTACATTCAAGAATGTTAAATTATTTCTCAAAGATATTCTGTTTCGAGACATTTTGTCTGTCTCTAGAAAATCACAGAAGCAATTTTAGAATTAAACAACAAACAAAACATTTTTTGGACAAAGTTAGCAGCATTGAAATGCAAGCTAAAAATGTATGAATATCAAAATCTCAAGGGATATGAATTAAAGTATTTCAATGTAAAATTTGCAGGGTATAGAATTTAGGTCTTGAAAACTGCTGTCTCACATTCAGGAATCGGAAACTTGCAGCTGAAGGAGTGTTCTGATTTCCCAAAACTTTCAGGGCAACTTATTAAATTTTCTTTCTTATCATTGCACGAATTAATTAATTTATCGAAAAAGTACTGTGTTACAATTAAATCAAAGTTTCTAAATAAATGCACAGTTCGAAACTCAATTATAAGGAAAGAAAATGTTTCAATTTAGCACAAACTCATAGGTGCCGAATCTTTGAAGTAAAGATAACACACAACGAGGGTTTAGCTGAAAGGAGACGCATCTCTTCTGAGGGAACGAAATTTCGAGACGCATCTCTTCTGAGGGAACGAAATTTCGAGATGTGAGAGAGTCTTGAGCTGTGTCCAATTTCAAAATAGAAATTTGTCTAACTTTTAGAACTAGTTGTCTTTGCGCTCAACTTCCTCAGTTAGTCTAGTTCTATTTACATACACTCTTTTTTATAAGAATACTATACATTTTGTCCAGCCACGATATTAATATATTCTGAAAGTATTCTTATTTTTTTTCAAATCTGGTATGTTTTCATGTTATGAACATCGCAAAACAGGCAACTGCTGAAAAATGAGACACAAAAATGCGAGCTGAGGCTGAGCAATATTCTTATAACATTCTTAAAAATTGGATGATTCTGAGTCTGAATATTGTTATAAACATTATTCATCATCTGGCATGACTGTTTTCCATAACGTTGAATTCGCTTTAAAGCGAAAAGAATTACTGTGCTTTGAAAATTCGGGCAGATCAAGGATAAACACAGTCAACCTCTAATACAGAGTTCCGGTTGAACTATAAATCATAGCCCAAAAATAGCGTTGTTCGTTTCATAAAAATGTTTGTTTTCTGATTACAAGTTTCAAGAAGAAAATTTGATATGTCGAAGGCAAAATTTACCTTCCCATTCACAAATGATAGATTTGAAATCTATGAAAGGGCACTATCTCAAGATTGGGCTTTTGGAAAAGCAAACAGATCTATCCATACTTCTTCCGAAGTTGAGCTAAAAAACACGCTGCGTATTACATAGGAATGACGGTAATTCACTAAGAAATTTTAGAAGGAAAATTTGAAATTGTGAAAGCTGGATTCCCTTAAATTCCTCATCAACAGAATTTCTGAATTACTTGAATTTCAAGTTTCTTGAAAGGGGAAAATTTCAGTAAGGCAAGAACAGGCTCTAGGCATGACTACATACATCGATCTTTCACAGAAATGTCCACTTCTTAAAAATCCTAGTTGAACGAACCTTGCTTGGAAGGTTCTCTTGTTAAGAACCTCAGTACAAAGGATTGTTTAGCACGGAAAACTCCCAAAAGACTCCAGCAAAATCATTTACATAATACATTGTCAAATCCCAAATGAATCAAACTTCCATGTTACATGTTACTTACAGCCATTGGATTCCGGCCGCCCCACTAGAAGCTGTGACAGCACCAACGATTAGAAACACCAAACTGAAAACAGCGATGATTTTCAAGGAATAATCCATGTTTCAAATGATGTCAAATCGATCCTGAACGTTTTGTGGACGCAAATTCTTGAGTTCCGTGTACAGGAGAGAAGCAACAACGTATCAGTGGAAATCTTCTTCAATAGCTAAGTTGGTCGGATCGTACGTGAGTCCGAGAGTAACTAACGTAGCTTTTCTTGTACTTGTCGTAGCAGAGTTCTGCGAGAGTGTAATGTTCTCCAGTTGAAAACCTTTTGATCTGAACTAATTAATACCAATAACGGTTAAATTTGAAAACCAGTGAATCTTCTTAGAGAGCTCCCGCTTTGTGAGATTGGGGTATGATTTATTTACTGCGGGCACACGTTTTATCTCTTAAGTTTTAGAGAAACAAAGGCCCGGTCATCTGGTCTTTGTTACCACCCGCTTCCAATAATGCGCCTCCAAGAGTTAGCGGAATGGCCTTCTCTAAATATACAGCCAGCTTCTCAAGTATATATCAAATTCTTTCTATTATAAAAATCCGAGTGATTCCAATCGCCTTTCGTCATCGGCTAAAGAAGAAAATCACAGAAAAGGATGCAATGTTTGTTTAAGAAAGAATAAGAAAAGACGGGGGGTTGTGTCACTGTCCAGAAGAGCAGAATGTGCCGAAGACACTGTTATGTTCATTAGAAACAGCGAGAGTTGCATGGAGTTGCATTTGCACGTATTACGCGTGTTTCCTGTCCCATTGGCAGGAGTTTGGAGCATCACAACTTCAACAGAGAAAGACGAACGAGACAGTGAAGAATTTCCATATATAGAAAAATTCTTGATTTCTCATTTCATCTCCGGTATTCTATCACACCGGTCAATTGCAATTCAAATCAGAGAGAAAGATACACTGGGTATCGGAACCTCCAAAATAGAGATACAAATGTGTACAGCCGGAAAGTAGACGGGAAAATTGCAAAACAGGGTAGTGTAAGAAAAGGTTGTTTTATTGGCGTAAACGCCAAAAGACTTCGGCGTGCATAAATACAGACAACCAAGTGTCCTAAAATAAGTTTAAAGGCAGAAACACCGCAATACAACAAAAAAACAACAGCAAATGGTTGAATAAATTGTGTGCCAATATTTCGTCCTGCCACCAATGTTTAATTACTTGTCCTTCAACATCCTTTTTGGCGAGTAGATTAAGAACAAAATCAATTCCCGGGTACAGCTTATCTTTTGATTTATTGATTGATTGATTGATTAATCGATTGGTTGATTGATGATTGATAGATTAGCAAATTTGGCTTGTTTTATGGCTGCCTATAGACTGATGATATGGTCGTAGTTATCGCTATTGAAATACTGCCGGACGCTCCTAACTACGACTCCTAATCAAACGCCATTATTTTGAAATGACTATGACTGCCTCGTTTCGATAAGGGCCTAGGCGCAGAAAAGCACAAATATCTGTAGTTTTCAACTGAAACACATTGATTTGAAAACTTCACAATAAATCAGTTAATGCTTAGCGAAAGCAGCAAAATAGTACCTACGTACAAAATTTGATATTGTCGCCAACTGTTTTCATGGTATTCTTGTTCGTAAGACTTTCTTCTTTCCGGCCAAGCTGCTTGAAACTCTGCTTTGAGCTTCGAGTTCCGTTGGTCAACATCAATCAATCGAATTTGCAGAAATTCTAATGGCGTTGTCTTTGTTGTATACTTTGTACATGACTGTGTATAGCAGCCTCGTTCCCAAGGGCGTTCAAAAGTGAAAAAAGTCAGTCCAAAAATATTGCCGTAATATTATGAGTCCCAGTAAGAGCGGTCTCGGTCTGGTGTAATAGCCTCGTTTTGAATAGCGATTACTGGGACTCATTGTAATCAGTCTAGGCTGCCTAGTTTTGAAACATACTGCATAGAGTCTGATGATTATCAAATCAATCTCTTTGTATATCAAGCTTCTACCTTAATCATAAATGACCTACACAAAGTAACGCATACTATTGTTGGAGACTTCAAGGATATGGAAATATCTCAAAATCCTGGCTTTTAGGTAGACTAATTATATGTTCGTGCGTTATAGCTATTGATAGACTGATGGACACTATAACTGGAGCGACAACTGGAGCGACAACAACAACATCAATTCACTTCAATTGGATGAGCGTAAGTTGAGGGTCGTTGTGTAGTGAGGCTAGCTTTCAGGAAAGATGTAGTATATTTTGCCTCTGTCAAGTCGCTTTGAGAGTATGGCTTATAAGACCGTCTTCAACGTGTCATTTCACACCATTTAAGTAATAAGAACATCGATTTCACCGTCTTTTAACATGATTGCATCATCATTGTAACAGATCAGAAGGAAATTTTACAGGTAGGTTTGATAACCGTGGACGACGTTTTTGTGTCTCACGGTAGTAAGACGCCTCTTTAGGCCAAAGTGATCGGAAACGCCTTACACTTGCATCTGATCAGCATATTAGCAGGGCCGCAGGGATCATCTTAGACTTGGGGGACACGACACTTCAGGGGCACGCCTTCATTAAGCTAAAGGGGCACTTCCTAAACAAGAAGGGTATTTCATCATAACTGCAAAATCTTACGGACACGTGGCCCCAGTGCCCCCCCCCCAGTTCCTACATCTCTGCATTGCATATAAGTCAACAGCTAACGCCTTTACAATCACGTTATGTTTGGTTTGGCCGTCACTGCATTTGAAATTCGGTCACTGATATCTCAATGGTCTCTGATGTACGCTAATGATAGACCAAAGACTAACATCCTAACAGCGGTTGCGTTACCCCTATGTTCATTTATTCTGGCCACAGTTATAATCTCTTTCTGAAGTACAGGTGTACTTCCATTTACGAAGGATCAGACATTCTAATCGCTTCAGAACATTCATTATAAAAAGGTTATAAATGGGCCTGAGATGGGATTTGAAGAACTGGGCATGAGACAAATGAAGGATAAACCTTTACTGAGAACAGATTACACGGATTGGAGCTTATAAGTGGTACAGGGGTAATGAATGATGGAACCATTAACTTCGAATTATTTAACATCGAAGACATCTCACAGCCTAGCAGTCAGTCATTCTTACGTCTTTATAGCTGGTAGGACAACATTTGTTAGTCCATAAGTAACCATCGGATTCTATTTCTTCATACAAGAAAGATAAATACAATGTGTCCCAAAAATTGTGCCCATTCGTTTGGCTGTTGCGGAAGAGCTGTAGGTTTTGTAGTCCCGTTCTTGATACACTTCAAGAACGGTAGACTTCAAAGATAGACTTCAAGAGCGAACGGTAGACTTCAACTTAGAATATGAGATTTTGTATTAGCCAGTTGGACAAGTTGTAGATGATTTATGGCACACAAAAGTTAAAAAAAGTGATCGCTTGAAAAACAGCACTTGAATACTGTAAGAAAGGGTTCTATTGCTATGTTAGAATTTCCCCACCATTCTAAAAAGGTTTATGGTACTGATTACTGATAACACAATACGGTTCGTACGGTTTCCTTGCCAACGATGATTTAGATGTACCATAATGGTTCCCACACAGCTAGTTTGGAGACTGGCCTAACTGGCCTGACCTTGAGAACAAGTTCTACATATTCTGGAGAAAAGAGAATTAATCGTAGAAATAGTCAACAAAAGGCAACTTTTAGAGTCAATTTTGGAGTCTTGGAACAGCAGATACCTTGGATTAGTTGATAAGTCCCTTGAAGTCCCATTCGTTTCAAACGTCCTTGCTGCTGTACAAAAATTACAAAAATTACAAAACAATACCATAGAGAGCATAGAAATACATAGCAACCATACGGCCATTGCATTTAACATAGAAACTCAAATATCAACACTTCAATCAAATATTACATACCACAAATAACAGCTACAACATTTCGACCTTTCGACCTTACGACCTTCCGCTACCTATGGCGTAGGGTAAAACTGATACCCTGTTCCCTCTAGACACAAAGTTTGCAAGGAGGATGACCCAGTTATGGGCCCATTAATAATTTCGTGTAGAATTTTGCGTGTTTATCTCCCGTGCTCAACATCTACCTAGTTGAAATATGCGCCTCTTGTAAAATAGCAGATCCCATGCAGAAAGAGAACGCCGCCAGTGCACCCACTCTTAGTCACAAAGCAAAGCAACGGCGAGATGTAATAGAAAACAATGGGCCTAATCCGCGTATTGATAGGCGGAAAGCGGGCAAGGAAAATTGGACTAGTGTTGGTTGGAGGGATATGATTGTTTCCAAACCAGTGGCTATGTTGATTTAATTAGAGTGTATTGAGATCAAACTGTTTGATTCAAGCATGATGGCAAAATTATGTGAACTAACGCTTGTTGTGTCTAAATCGCGGCCTCGTAAAAGGAGCAAACTTCCTCTAAAAATACTTAGTGATTGCTAATGGGTGAAGTGCACTTTCTAAAAACAACATTTGTGAATGAAGTGCAGTCAGTATGATGGAACTAACGATTCTTGTAACGATTCTTAGTCTTCGTACATAGTCTTATTTTCAAAGAAATTACTGTGTTACTGGTCTGTTTGGTCAATTTAAAGGCTGAAAAATAATGTATTTCCTTGAGCTAACAAAATGAAATGGAATTCTAGGAAGAATCAAACATAAGAGCTATTCTGTTGCATGTAGGTATTGTTTGACTAAAGTTAGGGAATCACAAATTGACATTACGAAGTGACCCCTTTCTACAAAATGGTGAGAAGCATAAGAAAGGTGCTAGCACAGCAAAGCATGGCATCTTGTTTTTTATCTTTCAGTGCAATCCTTTGAGCTTTTAGAATCAAGATTTATGAAAGCAGGGGAAACTGAGAAAGTTCATATGATACGGTAAGGATGTGTTTGAAAAGAATTAGAGCATTAAGGGTCTTATGAACTAATCCAAGGTATTTGCTGTTCCAAACTCAAAATGTTGTCTTGCCTTTGGCTGTTTCCAACGGTTTCCAAGATAGATCCTCTTTCCTGAGAATGTCTAGAACTTCTTCCAAGATAGGCCAGTTAGGACCGTTTGGAAACCAGAAATGTGGGAGCAATTATGGCACGTCTGACTGATAACTGGCAAGGGAGCCGTCGCATTCGCACTGTAGCCTACCACTTATTACATCGTTGTATGTACCGATGCCTACGAGGACCTCGTCGGCCTTCTTGAAAAGCAATGACTTGAGTAGATTCCTGCTATTACGTCAATCTAACTTCAGCTAGCTCAATACAGTCTGGTATAGAATACATTCAGATTACTACTCCTACAACGAAGTTCAACGGCAAGAGAGGACGGGGAGGGCCAGCCAAGATAAACTTAGTTTGACAACATGAAGGAATGAAATGAACACGTATGTACTATGCTGTGCGCTATGCTAAAGCCACAAGGAAGGCGCAACATAGAGAGAGGACTGGGCATCAATGACAGCCAACCTGCTGAGAGCAGAAGGAACCTGATGACGGCAAGGCCTATTGGGCACAGAACTGTTCTCTAGTGAAGGAACTTATCCAACGGAGTGTGTCGAAATTGAAGTGGATGTGATAGATCCAAGATATTGCGTCATTTTAATCTGATATAGCTCAGTAGAGTCTTGTGTGGCATAGCTACAGATTCAAAACTTTGAATTAGCTAGTCCTTAGGCCTATTGGGAAAGAACTGTTCTCTAGTGAAGGAACTTATCCAACGGAGTGTCAAAATTGAAGTGAATGTGATAGATCCAAGATATTGCGCCATTTTAATCTTACATAGCTCCGTAGATTCTTGTGTGGCAAAGGCATAAATTTAAAACCTTAGCTATCTAATCCCTAGGCCTATTGGGTAAGAACTGTTCTCTAGTGAAGGAACTTATCCAACGGAGTGTGTCGAAATTGAAGTGAATGTGATAGATCCAAGATATTGCGTCATTTTAATCTTACATA
>REGL01000265.1:38326-54386 GCA_004194395.1 Aurelia aurita complex sp. Pacific
TCTTGATTAGTTTCAATATGGCGGCATTTATTAAATCTGAGGCTATGACGTCATCAAATTTCTAAATCCTAAACTACAAAAGCAACAGATTTCTGCTTGCCACCATCTTGTAGACCTCCATAAACTATGGTTTTCTTGAAGGTTATGTAATGTTTCCTCTATTAGTTTAGGATTTACAATGATTTAAATTTGTTCAACATTTTCCATGAATTTTTTCAAAAATTATCAAATTGCCGCCATTTTGAAAAAAATAAAGATATCAAAAAATTTCCACGGCAGATTTACAGCAAAGTACCATAAGTTCCTTGCAAGCCATCCAATTCAAAGAAAAATGTTATAGAATTTTACACCGACCTTTTTAAAGATTTGAGTCCTATGCTGCGTAGGGCAAATCAGTTTTTGTATTCTGAAGGATTCCACTGAATAGTCCTTGATCTCTGAGCTATCCTAAAAATTTAATGAGTACTTTCTCTCGAGGCATACCTCGGTTTCCACTCGTCCCAATGTTTTCACTCCATTCCATTTCTACAGTACGACCACTGCAGCAGAAATACGTTATTGCGCAGGAGCATAAGATGTCGGTTCATTCAAATTCAATTCAATTGTAAAAATGTTGTTGTTGTTGTAACTGGGACGTTGTATTGAGTCTACCTTGGTATCTGTCCATCGAGTTTTCATACAAACTTTCGAACAACATCATTGATTAAAAATAGTTATGAAACACTGGTCAAAGTAAATCGTCTGACACAAGCTACTGTAATACAGAGGGACTAACATGGTAAACTGGAGAGCCTAATTTTTTAATCATAGAAAGCCCATTTTTTTCTAATGTATGATCAATTAAAGGTGCTCTATTGCGCAATAGAAAGGTGCCCTATTGCGCAATAGAAAGGTGCCCTATTGCGCAATAGAAAGGTGCCCTATTGCACATTAGAAATCAGTTCAATTGCGCAATAGAAAGGTGCCCTATTGCGCAATAAGAAGGTGTTTATTGCACAATAGGATTAAGGGTTCGACTTTTTGTGTGAATTTTCATTGGCCGCTATGGGGCACCGTAAAAAGGCATTGAAAGAAGATGGAATATAAATGAGCATACCTCTTAAGCACCCAGTGATGTCAGTCAGTGCCTTGTCATCTTTCCCCCATTCTCTTGTCTGGTTCTATTTCTATATCAGTCATTCATATTCATGCCGTGAGTTCCATGGAATCGCTTCATCGTCTTATTTATCCACACGCAAAAAGCCTAGGAGAAACGTCAGTGATTAAATAAAACAAAAAATTGTCGTCATCGTCATCAGCATCATCATCATTATGATGATGATGATGATCATCATCGATTTACATTAACGATGGTTTAAGTTTTCTGAAAATTTTTCTTGAATTCCTGAAATAGAAGGAAAACACGCTAATTCTGAAAATAATCAATACTTCAGGAAAGTCCAACGGCAGAATTTTGGCGAAACAGCTAAACTTTCTTTGAAGACATACGTTCAGTTCAAGGAAATAGGTCATTGAATTTTACACCAACCATCTTAAAGATGATGTCCATTCGATTCGAAAGTTATACCGGGTGTCCCAAAATGATGTATTATTGTTTGATTGCTTACATGTCCATAACCAATGAACCGATTTTCAAACAGTTTAGTTCATTTGATTGCCTAAAGGCTAAATTGTATGTTAAGAAAAAAAAAAAAAAAAAAAAAAAAAGTGGTTTTACCAGTTTTTGAAAATCGGTTCATCGGTTATGGGCACATAAGCAATCAAACGATAATACATCATTCTGGGACACCTGGTAGTAGAAAAGTGTTGGTTCACGATGCTTGTGTAATTCAATAAAAATATGTTCGTTGCGTGTGGTACTATAGCAATTGAACGATAATATAATAAATAAATGATTTTAGTATCAAAAATAGCTGAGATGTTAAAAACACGATGCTTCGAGCGTATACTCCTTGTCAACTGACTCGAAATCAATCGAAATCAATGGATTGATTTTGAGTCGCTTGATAACGAGTATACGCTCGAAACGTCGTGTTTCTAACATCTCAGCTATTTTTGGTACTAAAATCATTTATTTATTTATTGTACTATCGTCACAATGCTTACAACGATGATGTATTTAACTTAGAAGGCCTTCATTAGCTACAAAGCCTGTAATTTTTAAACTGTTCGACGCAACATGAAATAATTTCCAAGAAAACCATAGTTTATGAATGTCTGCAATATGGTATAAAGCAAGAGTCTATCACTCTTCTGGTTTATGATTTAGAAATTTGATGATGCCACATCCTCAAATGAGTCAGTATATGAAATACGCTGTAGTTTCAAAAAATATTCAAAATTTCTGAAAAGTCCGACGGTAAAACTATAGGTGAGTAGCTACATGTAGTCAAGAAACCCAATGTGCCCTCCCGGTTATCACGATTAGGTGAGTAGCTAAAGTTTCTTGCAAGCGATTCAACTAGAAGAAATAGGTCATAGAATTCTACACCCACCTTTTTATGCCGATTTAAAGATTCGAACCTATGCTGTATTTTGGTATAAAACACACAAAGCGAACTGAAGACGTGCTGACCTGAACACAAGCAAAATTTAGATATATTCACATCCAGGAGAAAGTAAACATTATGCAACAATTCTCTCCCTCCTTTCTATTCACAATGGAACCAAAAACTTCAAAATCTGACCCATAACATTGAACTTCTTATAAACCTTGATAGAAGACGATAATGTTGGATTTCATGTAGATTAAAGGATATGAAAAAGGCTCCATTTTATTTGGTTTCGTTTTTAGACTGGATTTCATCTCGACCATCAAAATCAAATATAGTGTTCTTTTCCCACGCCTCTGTTCTTTCAGACCTCTAATTTCATCTGTAAGTGAATTTTTCTGAGTTTTTAGAAAGCGGCAAAATTTAAACTGTTAAGATTCAAAGGGCTTCCCTTTGTAAATTCCTTACTGACCACACGACAGGGGGATTGTCAAACTGTCAAAATTAAATAGTCCCAGAGGCGATGCTAAATTCTACTAAAAGGGGTTGAATTCAACTGAAGGGAAATTTTGCGTTTATGCGATTTGTGAGAAACTTGATAAAGAGTTATATTCTACCTTTGAAGTCCTGTCTGTAAATGTTGCGACGCAGAAATGAAGTTACATTCATTCGCTTATGTTGATTAAATTTTGCAATATTTGGAAGTAAACATAGCAGAAAATTCGGTCCAGATGTCTGTGCCTTTGCTTTTTGAAATCTAATGTTGGTTTGGTGAGAGTTTAATTGGCTGCTTTTGCTAGATTTCCTCCACTCATCCAATATTTTCACTCCACTCATTATGAAACACAATCAACTGTATAGAGCAAGCCAAAGCGGAGAAGAAGAAATTCTCGGTTCGTTCAAGCAATTAGAGGCGTTACTTTTTGGCTGAATTCTTGACCTAAGAATCGTACTAGTGCTGCATGGCCTGCAATTCTCTAAATTTAGGCATGTATCCTCTCAAAACCAAAGAACCCAGTCCAAAGTGCTCTCCATTAGATTTATTACGTTGAGTCCTAATAATATCTACCAGCCACTCACCCTACTCACCACTATTAGTATAAGTGAGAAAGAAATGGGTACTAGCAATAACTGGGACTCAATGTAATGAGTCTAGCTCTTCGAATGGTTTCAAGTCAATCAGACTCGATTTCTAGCAGCTTACCTTTGAGAACACTCTGGTATTTGTTCCACCCAATGAGCAACCGTCTCATAAAGACATATAATCTGCAAACAAATTGAAAATATACTTGAGTGAACAAGCAATGTTAAAAGCAGTTATAAAAGCAGTAGATTTAGTGGCCAGATATCAATGTTAGGCCCTAGATAAGATGCAACAACTGACCGAAACAAGTGGTTCAAACACTGTTTTTGTTGATATATCTAAATTAGAAAAAAATGGACTTATGGAAACAAATTCTCCTTGGCCCATGCTTTGTTGCTAAACAGTCCAATTAATTTTACCTGAGCACCAGATCTTCATATCCCGATCAGCTGTACGAAATTTTGACCCTTGAAACCTTTGAAGATCACATGGTAGCCTAAAACTGTCCCTGGGGGCAATTGATAATCGGTTGTGTTTAAGAATCCCTTAAAAGTACCCTATTTCAACATCAAAATATTAGCCTTACGGACAGGAAAGCTTAGAAATTAAGCTCAGAAGAAAGTTTGGGTGGGCTACAAAATGGAAGCAACCATGTTTCTTTCTTGAAATGTCAATACCACTAAAAATTTCTGATAGATAGAATTTGACCTGTTCAGTATGACGAATTAGGCCTAATGATATCAAGCTGTGTAGATAATCCCAGATGATAGTTTTTATTATCGACGTAATCAGAATTTAAATGCAATGGACTAAACGATTTGTTGGTTGTCAGGCTTTGCAAAAATGATGATTTAATAATGCAAAACTATAACACTGTAGAGCAAACTTTATGCATAAATAATCGTCCTAAGTTTTGGCGCGAACTCAACTCGATCCAAACCTCTAGACGTAGGTTACAAATGCCTCAGCAAGCACAAATTTTGTTTGCCAAATACAATCATACCATCGAGGTTGAGAGCATCAACCTGGGGATAAAGAGGTTGCTACGACTCCCCTTAGTTATCCTTCCTTCACAAGAACTGAAAACCAGTGAAGCGCTAACCCAGTCCTTTCAAAGCAATGGTTCCAACCAATAGGTTCACTCCTTTATGGGGTATTTTTCAGCTTAGGCCTAGAAGATTTCTCAAGTGAAGGTCACTCAACATCCCACTTTTTACTGATAGACAGGCGAAATGCAGTTACGTATTGTTTTGTGTGAGGAGATTCCTTACGGTTTTATCAAGTATTTTAGGCCCTTTTTTCAGGCATTTTGCAACCAAAAAATGTTCACGAAGTCATACTAACCTATATTTTCAGTGCCATAAAACGCGATAAAAATCACAAAAATACTTCAATCTTTCGGCTTATAACAAGAGTTTGAATCAGCCAAAAATTCTCAAGCCAAAGGGGGTACTTCATTAATAAGTGATACTGGACGTGCCGCTCACGTGGGAGGGTTTTTTCCATCTGAAATTCCCTACATATAGGTCTGTCTTTAACCATAATTCTGGTAGATGGGCAGTTTTTTAGAATTTTCTTATAAATGGGTCCCATAATAATAATCCGCGGCAAATAACTGAAATTTTCCTTGTATTTTGCTTGAGAAGCGATAAAGTCAAGAAAGACATTTTGTGTAGCAACAACGACAACAACAGCGTCTAGCTAATCAAAGATGAAGATATTTGTATAGACCTTGCGTCTTCAAATCGACAAATTCATACACATGAGTCGGAAATTTCCTGACATTCATGCAAATGAATATGCCGTCATACAGATGGGTCCTTTTTTCAAAATCCAGATGCATCTCGAATCACTTGGTGCTATGATTTTTTTAAAAGAGGATACTTTTCTGGCCCACCCGGCACACATAAGCACAGGGAATAAGCGTAATTATCCCAGAAACAGACTCTTCCCTCTGTTGTGGCCACTCTTTCAGCTGAAAACAACTACCAAAATATTGTTAGTCCGAAGTCATGCTGGGAACTCGCGCAAATTAGGTTGATTCCATACTCTTGGAATTCTAAAATTTCAGTTGTAACTAATAAAGTAAAATATTATGGCTTCGGTAAAACTAAGTGGAAGGTAAAGACCAAGTTTATGAAATTAAAATCAAAGGGTGTGTGACTAACTTGATTTCTTATTCAATGAATAAAGTTTAAGGATAAGAAAATTAACTAAATTTATATAATTTCACTTAGTCAGACTAATTTAATTCGTCACGTGAGACAAATAATAATGAATTTTGTTGGAAAAGGTTCTGTGAGATTACGAAAATAGGGTTTTATCGAGAAATAAATGCTAAGGCGACTATCAAACTTGGAATATGAAACTTGGAATATGGTTCTCTGAGTTTGAAACGTTTTCACTATGAACGAACGCGAACTGCGCAATTCAGACCTTGTTCAGACGAACTAGTAGCGTGTACGCTTGAACCTTCCAGCTTTTGACTACCATTCTTTTCTTTGGAGCTTCTGAGTCCATCTTCTAAATGAGAAAACAATTTTTAACCTGGTAGAAAACACAATTTTAAACAAATGATTCAGCTGCCAGTCAAATCCTATTTCCGTTTTATTTTGCAGCCAATAACCACTGTCTTGGTGGACTTGCTGTCTCTCCCTTCTCACCGCAAGTCACAAGGTGTTCAACTGCCTACACCTGTCTTTTCTTCTTCTTCCCGCTCTGCGTTTATCTTTTACTGACAAGAGAGAGACTTGTAACAAGTCTACTGTTTCGGTGAATGCACCGCTCGATCTCCGCCGGTCCTCGTCCAAGCAAAGATTTCAGTGGAAGAAATTCCTTGTCCATTTCTAGCTAGCTTTACTTCAGATTCCTATCCTATCAATTCATGTTCTTACGAAGCAACAAAACCTCGAGAAACCCATATGGGCGGCACATACCCGTACCCTGAACATGTTATGTACCTCCTCCGGGATCAGTACCGAAGGATAAAATGGGTAGGGGAAATAAAAATGAATTCGAAGCATTCTCGAAACGAAAATGGAGGTGCTACAGTTTACAGCAATTTTAGGACAAAGGACAAATTTTACCCGCATAAAAAGAAGCGCAAGTTACCTACCCTTTCATGCTGAATAAGCCACTTAGATAGTTGTGCCATGTTGACAGTTCTTTCGACTTTCTCAACACTGTGAACAGATAGATAGGAAAGAATTTATCAATAATAGAATGGATTGTGGACTAAATACATTAGATTAATAAAGAAATGACCAGGTTTGCCATATGCAAGGAAATAATCGAGAAATTCAACAACTGTAGTAAAAATGAATAAAGAAATGAATGAATCGTCTGCTTTGTAAATGGATATAAACATGGAAACGCAATATTGTTTTGACTGGAATGGTGCCTACGGCTCCAATGGGGCTTTGGCGTTAAAGAAGAAGAAGAAACAATCAGAAATGAGCCATATTTTGCATCAACAAAGCTTCATCTACCAGTGAAATAAAATATTTTAACGAACTAAATTAAATAGCTAGTTAATTAAATAATAAAATGATTAAATAACTACCAGTGAAATAAATTAAAAGGAAGCCCAATAGATCTTGAAGAAAAACAATTCCAGCAAATCACAAAATAGTGACCGATCACCTCCAAGGGTTTACAGTTATATCTGCGATATGTATGCATGTATGTATGTATCATTTGCCACAATTAAAATGTATCTACAAGTTTATAACATAAACAGATTTTAATGTAATATAAGGTTAAAAACATAAATAAAAACACCCCTAATTACAGTGGCAGGGATAGCATTAAAAATCAAGCTGACCTTATTTCCATAAATGGTCCCCTTAGAGGTGGCGGTATAACATAACAAAAAAAACACAACAAAAGGAAAAAACATGGTCTGTAAGATGAAACCAAAAAGTACTTTCAATAAATTTTGGTGTGGCACATCTTTTACGGGTTCTAACAATGTAAATTATTGAGATCATTCTCACAGAAACTTTGTCAAAAACTCTTAGCCATCCTTTGATAGGATGACGGAAGTGTTACCAAGGTTTAACTTTTGAAGGGAAGTTACAATAGAAATATTATTGGACAAAATAACTATATCCCTTTATCAATATTTCATCCATTAGAAATTCTTGGGCAGGATAATCACAAGAGGCAGCTAGGTCATCCACACACTTAATGTTTTACAGCATAGGTTCCAAATCTTTAAAAAGGATGGTGTAAAATTCAATGACCTATTTCTTTGAACTGAATGACTTCAAAGAAACTTTAGCTATTTCTTTATCATTCTTTCTTCCGTTGGATTTTTCTGAAATCTTCAATATTTTTAGAATTAAAGTGTTTTTATTCTTTTTTCAAGAATCCAAGAGAAACTTTCAAAAAAACTTAAAACCATCGTAATTTCTAGATTGTTTGACGCAATATGAAATAATTTTGAAGAAAACCATAGTTTATGGATGTCTACAATATAGTCTGTGACTCTTCTGGTTTATGATTTAGAAATTTGATGAAGTCACATCCTCAAATGAGTTGAAATTTAAGATATGCTGTAATTTCGAAAAATATTCCAAACTTCCGAAAAGTCCAACGGTAGAATTATTGATAAATATCTAAAGTTTCACTCATGCCATTCAATCAGAAGAAATACTTCATATGATTTTGGTGTAACAAATGAATAGGACATTGAAACATTGGTTTAATGTTGTAGGGGCGGACTGGCCCACCAGGATACTAGGAAATTTCCCAGTTTGTCAAGACAATTAAGTCATTTTCTGCCCTGGGCCCATTTGACACTAATGCTAACTGGCAGCCAGCCCATCATTAGAAAATTCTGCAATGGTAAATGATACCTCAACATGATTCATGCCAACATTAGGCAGCTTTGCACACCATTCTTAGGCACCCATTACATTACCTTTACAAGTAAGCACTTTTCTTGGCACAAGAGGTTGCTAAATGAAGTGGCACTTGAAATGCTCAGCTCACTTCACTTTATCTCTTTCCCATTGGCTATGCCCTGATCAGAAAATAACAACAACCTATATTTTTGTTCACCATCATTCAATCAAAATCATCAAGTTATTGTATTTTTAGATGAGATTACATTTCAAAATACAGGCCAGATTGGAAAGCTGTATCGTGTGTGGTGGGGAACTCCACAAAATGATATTTTGGAACACACAGGTATAAAACACTGATATGTCACTGAACAATCATATTATTTGTCAATGCAAGTCTTACTGCTTTTAAAACATTAACAATGATCTCTTGTGTTGCATTTTGATATACACATAATAAGGCAAGTTTGGAATATTCAGAATTTGAGAAGCTATAATATTGTGGCAAACCAATAAGCAATGCTCAAAAAATCTTACAGCATAAAAAACGTGACAATGAAATGAATAACAAACGACGTACTCATCTGCAACAGGTGCCATGCATTATTTGAGCAGCTTCTTCGAAGCTAGAGCAGTTAGGCCGTCCGCCATTGAGAACTTCATTTTGACTTTGAGCTCCGGAGCCTCGTTTGAGTCTATGAGCGACCTGAAACGAGTCTATACAAAAATGGGTTTCAAAAACAACAACATGCACAAGATAGCTGCAAAATCCTGCAAAATCAAGCAAGAAAAATTTCTGATGAGAGCATGATATGCCTTGGAAATGAGTGGAAATGACGAGGAGCGTACATATCAACATGGCGTTGTGTTTCAAATTGATCTTGTGTTTTTATCTACAGGCTGCGTCATTTGCACAACACACAACGATGAATCACAACCATCATCCAAGTAGCATAATTGATGATAAAATTGTGATACAAGTTTCTGCAAAGGGCCAGTCCTCACCATCAGCATCCTTAGCTTCAAATGATGTAACTCAAATGCAGATTGGACTAAATGCTACTCGTAAAGCTGCATGTTTTGAACATAAAGGCCCAGATGGGGCTTACAATAAATGGTGCTTGTTATTTGAAAAGGTAGAATAGCTTGTAACTGACTGTCCCACGGATCGAATCTGATCGAATTGGGTGCAAAGTTTAGCACAGATCATCAAGCTAAAAAGTTCCTTGCATCGACTTACATCGTTGTAAACAAAAAGTATTAATTCCTGGCAAGTTTTAACATGTCCTGATAACACAGTCTGTGGTATTCCTGCAAAAATCTTATGAATGGTAAACCAAAAAAGAGATTGATTTCAAAATAAAGAAAAAATGAAATGTGATGCTTAGATAACAATCTACTCACCATTAATTGTCTGTTCCTCGTTCTCTTATTGGCCACAGAATGGCACTGTCACTATCTAAGATATAAACATCTCATTGGCATAACATCCCCCCCAATGTTGGAAGAATTGTCGAAAATCAGCCCCAGTCGGGCAAAAATCTGCCCTCAGTTGGGCAAAAATGTTGATAAACAATGGACTTTGTGTCGGGCTACCCCCCTAGATTTTTTCTTCCCGTACGCTTATGTTTCTTTGTACAATTCTTGTAGGGTCTTCAGCTTTGGAAAAGCATTGCACTTGGTGAAACGGACCTTGGAGATCCACCTTTCTATTTCATGTGTTTTGTGAGTGTTCTAACACCAGAAGAAATTGGATGGCAAAACATTATCTTCCAGAGTTATAAGGTACCCAATGAGGAAAACAAAATATGTCGTTGAGATCTTAAGAATTTTTACAAAAAGCATTTTCAAGGATTCTTGAGAAGTTGTGAGAAGTACAAAACACTAAAAAATTTAAACAGGAATTCATATTAGCAAAAACTTTCTCTCAAGAATTTGTACAAATTCTCAAGACTTCTTAGGCAGGAAAGCAGTATTATTGTGCACAAGGCCTGTACTGTATAAAGAAGGTGATCAACTGATGTAGGACTTTCATAACCTGGTAACCTCTCTCCCTTAGAAAATTCTCCTGAAACCGAAGTAGTTTAGGGCCAGGGAGAAAAGGTAGTTTAGGGCCAGAGTGATTTCTACGTTTATGCATCATACACACATTTTTTTATAAGAAACTAAGAATTTGGGCCAGTACTGAAAGTTTCTTAAAATTGTCAGATTTTGAGTACTCACAGTTTCTTATGAGTTTCTTAAAGGTTCCATAACAATATTCATGTTCACTACCTGTGCCCTTGTGAACATTCCAAAACAAGGTTTTTTAAGCCTTTCCACAGTTTAGACATTACTCAAGTACCCTACAAGTAATATGATACAGGAAACAAGTGAAAATAAATGAAAAATTGGTGAAGGATTTCCTTTATTAAAACAAATAGTTTCTTAACTTATATTTTCCCAGTACTGGAGTTTCTTAATTTTTTGGCGATCTGAGAGTTGAGTTTCTTATGGGCAGTTTCTCATAAAAAAATACGTGTATGACAACCTGCAACGAAGGAGTGCACATCTACCAGATTTACAACTATGCAAATAAATTGTCTGTTGGCTTTCGTATTGTAACAAACAGAGCTAACATTGTCTACATTTCTTCCAAAGTTTGATTCTACATCAGTGCAGTCAGCTGAAATAGACCTTCAAAAATCAGTCAATGTTCTCAACAGAAAAATAGAAGCAAAAAGTCTTGAAGAGTATTGGGAAGATTTGAATGGGTATTGCTCAGGCACAGAGCTGATTCATCTGACACAAGATGCCGTCAAACAATTAGCAAAAGGTAGTTGTATCAATTTTAAATTCTACATGCATGACTTTGAATACTAACAAAGTTAACTTGTCAGTTCAAGTTATGAATCTGGTGAATTTAGGAAGTTTGCATGGTTGAATAGCAAAACATTTTTTCAAAAAATCATTTACCTCAGAATTGAAGAAATAATCTGAAGAAACATGAAAAGTCAAACTCAGGAAAGGCCAATTTTTGTAAACTTTACAACCAAGGTAAATCACTTCACCTGAGCATGGAATCAAAAGCTAAAAAATATTCATGTAGATGGAAATAAGCAGTTACTTTTCCAATTTTCAAACCTACAAAGCTGAGCTTTATGAAACTGGCTGGTTTATAGTTGCCTTGGCAGTCAGTAACTACAATGCACTTCTTTTGTAACCTACAGTAGCACCCTTTTTAAAAGTCTATGAAATGCATAAAAAACATCTTGTGACACCTTCAGAATGTTTCTAAAAATTTTTCAAGATTATTGAAAATTCTTATTAATCCTTGAGAATTTTTAAGAATTTGTGAGGAATTTCATGTTGGATTCACTGTATATTTACGATTAATGTATTAATACTCAGGTAGAAAAATTCTTGCCCAGCAAAAAGGGAGAAATCAAATACAAAAGCACTAAAAATTGGGAAAAAGAAACCTGTCAGTGGCAAGGTACAGAAATTTCTGTTGAAGCAATCCCTTCAGACTTCCAGGGTTTTAATGTTTTTCTACAAACCTTCGCTAGATTTCTAGTTGTGATCATAATCATTTGCATGAATATCAATATTTGTTATCTAAGAAAGTTATTGGTCCAGGTGTAATGTCTCATTCACCAAACATTAAAACTACTTTCAATCTCAGATTGCACTCACACCTGCTGCAGTCATATTTAAGTCTCTGACTTGATCACTTGTTGAATATGTTGTACTTGCATTAAATTCTTCATTCATTTTTGATAAATTTCTTTCCTCTTCTTCGTCTTCCATCTCACTTTGGCTTACAACTTCATAACTAACCAACGTTGTTTTGGTACCTCTTCTTGGAAATTTCAGGAATTTCCTTCTGCCCTCATATGTTGGAGTTGGACGTGCTTGAACAGAAAGCAATGGGAATCGATCCTTTGAAATTTGAATTCTCTTGGCAATACACCTTGTGATTGCATACACAATTGTTAGGAAGAGAACTGAGAGAAAGATACCCCCAAAAAACACGGCATAAAATTGCAATCTTGCTTCCGGATGCCATCTTATTTTGCCAACTTTGAAAAAGTCTAGGGGTTCCCCAACATGTGGATGATACTCAATGAGGACCTTATCTTCTGAAGAATACTCTAAAGGCATGTTGCATGATTCTTGAACACCATTGCTTCTGCATCTGTGCAATGCCTTCGAGGTATTATAAAAAGTGCGGTTGAAGCTGAGCTCTAGAAATACATGAGTGAAGAATCTCCAACCAACAGATGATGAGAAAAGGATGTAGAAAAAATCACTGTCTTTTTTTGCGTTGATTCTGTAATGATAAAACTGTGACTGCTTTTTGCAGTTTTTCTTTGGGAATATATGTTTGACAAGGTGATAATGAGTAAATAGCGTTGTCTGTTTCCATTCAAGGAATTGCTTTTCACCTTTTATCACATAGAACATTAGGTACTGATCAGCGCATATGTTCACATCAAGATAAGAACCTTTCAGTAGATACATTGTCCAGTTTTGGAATGACCATGAAGGCATGTAAAAACTTCTTCCGGAATTGTAAACCAGTCTTTTTGATGAGAATTCTGGTGTGCCTTTGTTCACATAGGCATGGAACTGAGTGTTATTATCCATGCTGTAGATTTTAACACCTTTGCAATACCATGTTGATATATAATTGATGTAAGTGTCTCCTTGTGCTCCTGTGTGAATTTTCTCTCTGTAAATCCCAAAACGGGCCACAAGTGCTGAACCAAGGAGGCCCAGCGCAATCACAAAGACAAAAGTTATTCTCAAAGTAAAGGTCCGAAGTGCTTCGAAACATGAGGAGGATTCTTTGGTTGAATTTCTGCTTTCCATGTTGACGTCTCAAGGTGAACCTCAAAACTTAATTCGAGCACAATTTGAAGCTTGTACAGCTAGCTGCCTGTTTGTGATATTCCTTGTATTGGAACCGTATGGGGTCCTGCCAAATCTTGCCTTTGCTTTGTCTTTGCTTGTGGACTGCCCTCGAGTGTTGGAAGCCAAAGTGCAGAACAACTTTGTTTGTGCAAAACCGGCCTAACAGACGAAACAAAATGGTTGCAATGTAATTGCCAAATATGTTACTTTCTTACCAAATTTACTGTCTTTTCAACACCTTGGCATATTTTTCATAATATTATATCTAGGGCTCCATAAATCGCAATGTTCCCCAGAAGACTGTTCCTTTTTGGTGCAAACTGTTTCTTTTTGGTGCAAAGCTGCGTTCAACCTGTGAAACTAATTTAGGCCCTATTTCTTCTTCCTTTCTTGTTGTTGTGTTACTCTCCTCCGCGTCTCCCCGAGGTTTCCTTTGAAAAATTACAGACAACGGAACCATGGACCACGGAATTGCGGAACTAATAAATATAAACAAAGAAACCTTGCAGAGGAGAGCAGATTGTATTACAGTTGACGAAATAGACTTGACGACGTTTCTTGCGTTGCTGTCAACGCACACCTTCGCAGCAAGAAGAAGCTGAAGCAAGCACCACCAGTTTCTCATCCAATCTGAAACGGTGTCTGATCTTTATTTCTATTCGATCTTCGCAAACAAACGTTTGTGAAACCTAATATAGTGAATAAATGATTTTTTTAGTACCAAAAATAGCTGAGATGTTAAAAAACGCTCGAAACGTCGTGTTTTTTAACATCTCAGCTATTTTTGATAGTAAATTCATTTATTTAATATATCATCGTTTAATTGCTATAGTACCACACGCAACGACTTGTTTTTGGCCACAAATGCATACCAAATCTAACGTCGGACTAACTGACAAATGATCCAATAGAATGCTTTAGACTGTACCGGTGTACACTGCACCGGTAGAATTTTGATCCGCTACAAATTTGTTACGGTTTAAGAGGGTTTACATTGCTCCAGAACAGAATCTTTCTATAGAAAGAAGGAGCAAAGATGCTACGGATAACGGATTCACAGGAACGATATAAACGTGAGGCCGATCCGATGCACTTTTGCTTCGGATCCAAATTTGTACCGGTACAATGTAAACGGGGTTTTAGGTTCCGGTAGCTGACGACAACAGAAACACTTCATATATGAAGGAAGAGGCTTGGAGGCAAACGTGTGGTTTGTACACTCAACGTCCTGAAAATCCAGGACCACAGAACTTCCAAAGTTTGTGAAAAACAAGCACTGCATTTTGAAAATCACTGTACGTGTAGCCTTGGTAGCAAAAGATATGTGGAGGACGTACCATGGAAAAGGTTGCACATTCTGAAGAAGTACTGCATGGCAGGACGAAATATCAATACAAATTTTGAATTTAAACATGTTCGCACTCGTATTTCGTTGTGTCACAGTGGTCCTACAAACAAGTTTCTATAATTTTCTCCGGATCTGACGAATGACGTTAATATAAGTAGATTTTCCTTTCTACATATGTTTTATGAATAAAAGAGTGACTTTCTTAATTTTAGGAAAAGAAGAAGCGATGATGCAATCAATGCTAAAAGCTGTGGATCCTCTTCCAACGAGCAATAACTCAGCATACCCGTTGTGTGAAGAGGCAGCACCCATGTGGGAATTAGGTTGCATTTGCAGAAGAACAATGTGTTTTCCATGGTTTCCCTGTGGCTTAAAGTTTTGTACAAGCGATGAGAATAAGGAAGGAGAGACAGCAAAACATTATTGCGGGATATCGACGTGTCAGAGATGTAATTTATTTGAGTTTTATGTGCCCAGGAAGAAGATTTGTTTCTGGAATATAAAATATTAGCCTTGCTTAGAACATAGAAATTTCATATTAAAGGGTTTGTGCAAGGTTATAAGATTGCCTTTGCAAAGAGCAAAAAAACTAAAAATAGCCTATTCACAACGATGTCCCATATGTGCTGTCAACAATTGATGGCCAAAGAAACAATACTGTGTCTGACTGTTTTCTTTGTTCTATTTATAGAGAAGCCTATATACTATTGCACACTCCCTTTAATACCCTGGGCCGGGTTGTTCAAACCACGATTAGCGCTAATCTTGGATTAAAGGCATGATTCTGTAGTCATTTGCATAGTCCTAATCCGGTATTAGCCTAACACCAGTTTTAAGAAAAATCTCTCTTGTCCTTTTCTCAATGTTCCTTTCCTTGATTTTGAGGATCTGGTATCCAGGGTATCCCTTTAACAAGGCCTGATATTCTCACAAGAATCTACGATTATCATTAGCGTAGGGGATGCCCAACGTTTAGGGGGGCTTGTCATTGATGTTGCCTTAATATGATGGCTTCAGTGAGTTAGAACTTCCTGAATGGAGCCCGAAATGCGATAAATTTTCATGATTAGAGGGGCTGCAGCCCCCTAGCCCCATACCTCCTATGCCTATGCCTTTACCAGTCTTTTTAAAATAGATGCCACAAAAATCCCCACAACAGTTTTGAACATTTGCCATCCTTCGTCCAACTTCAACATCGTTTTTAACAGTTAGTTGCAAAATTTGGCTAGTAATTTTGCTCTCAAATGTCGCTTACATAAAAAAGTAAAACGTTCTACGAGTTTTGGAAAATTAAGTTTAATTTTATGAAATGTTTGCTAATTCGGATGGTAATTGGTAAAGGCATTTTTTAGGGCACGTAGCGCCTGTAGGCATTTCAGCTACCAGTACAAAA
>REGL01000265.1:55172-85266 GCA_004194395.1 Aurelia aurita complex sp. Pacific
TTAGGGCGAGTACGACGACAAAAAACATCATGTTCATTGACTCATATTTCATATCAATAAGTTAGAAAATTGACAAGTCCATGTTATAATTAGAGTGACATAAATCAAGTGACATAAATCAAGTGGCTAAGCCATATTAAATTAGAACGTTTCGAACCTTCCTAGGTCCATCCTCAGCAAGTTGACTGGGTGGAGTAACGATTAAATACTGAAAGAGATAACGAAGAAAAAACACATTAAAATAAACATATTAAAACAAATGAAATAAAACGAGACTAAGTATTATAGTAAGAACCCGCAAAATAGAAACCAGTTTTTTCAAAACAGCCTGTTTAGTTTCCTATTAAAAGGTCATTAATCTTGAAACAGGCTGAAAGGTTTCTCATCACGAGGTTAAGAAACCTTCAGTTATTTCAACGTAAATCTTTACAGAAAACCGAGAGCAAACACTATCAAACAGTATTTTCTTTTTACCTTGCATTCGCTTGAAATTTACTCAACCGTAGCTTACATGTCAAGTATATACGTAGATTGAGATGCTTTTGATGAAGTCTCCAAAAACATGTTTAGAGACTTCATCAAAAGCATCTCAATCTACGTACATACTTGGCATGTAAGCAACAATAAGTATACAGTAAGAACCCGCAAAATAGAAACCACTTTATAAGAAACCTCAGGCTGATTTTTTTGAGAAATGGTGCCCTCATATAAGAAACTTCTCAGCCTGATTTAGGAAGGTTCTCTATAGGAGGATCCCAAATAAATTCATCTCTAATAATCTTTGTTAAAATCTGATTTATATTATACTGGGTGAGTAAAAAAGAAGAATCCCAGTTTGAAAGGCAACTGCTCCCTGAATACCAAAGCAATGATATTGAAAACTGTCTTGTTTTATTGCCAATGTGTTAAATTAGGTCCAGTAATTTATCTAACGTTAATAGGCAATCCCTTCCCGTGGATAAGGGAGAATTTTTGCAGAAGCCCTTCCAAAAACTGCAAAAACGAGTGAAAACGATGAGAAAATTTCCTTGGTTTTCTTTCTTAAAGATGATGACACTCACATGTATTCATGAATTTTGTCCTCTTGGGAGAATGAAATCCCCCTGAATAGGTTATTGATACCAGGGGAAAGACTTGCTCATTCTCCTAAGAAGATAGCGCGTGCTAAAGCGTGCAGAAGTCATTGCTGTTAGGCAGGAATGTCATGAAAATTTGATCGCGATTTTAGGCCTGTTTTGAAGGTTTCTTGAGGGGGCTTTCTCGAGAAAATCTCTCAAACTTCAGAACGGAGAGGCCGATTTTAGTTAGGTAAATTTTAAAATGGATTTGACCATGTCGAACATTGAATTATATATTTGCCGATTCATCGTCTTGATATCCAGGGAGCCCCGTGGGTTTTAAAATGGGGATTCTTTTTATTGACTCACCGTCTCACTTGGTACTATTCCTGGTCATTTTGTGATCATTGAGGTTGCTATACTGTACATGGTTTGAAATAATTTAAATTAAGAAGTGGACGGATTTTAATCGTCGGTGACATCATTTGCAAAAATATGAATTGCAGAAAATCTAACTAAATCTCCAGAAATCTTGCCATATGAAAGCTGCAAGCAATAAACACCTCTTGTGACCACATGAACAAGTCAATAGGTCTTAATTTGTTAGATGCTCCAGATCAAACAAACGTGAACTCGTTGAATTTCTATTTCCTAAAAAGTGTTTAACTTGTATTCAACTTGAAGCATCTTCAAATCATTAAAAAAGATATGTTAAGTGATGAGAAAGGGGACACGGACATCTACTTTATGAAGGGACGAATAATCAAAACACACGCCTAAAGCATGTTTAAGATAACTTTCAAGTTAATTTTCTTACAAGAAAATAAAAGGCTTACCATTAGGATTTTTGTAGAAGATGCAGTTATTTGCACATGTATCAGGATGTGTCTCCATTAATGTATTACCACATGAACAAACTGAAGGGAGCTGTTTATCAGTATCGCTTGCTTTCTCCTGAATCAGAATTCTTAAAGCCTTTATGTACCTAGAAATGAAGAAATCGATGTAAAATCGAGCATTTGGCAGTCGTGGACAACAATTTCTTAGGTACAGTATGCAGAAACAAAATATTTGTTGCAGCTTGAGATATGCATGGCCATTTGGTTGCTTTTAAATTCATTCGCAACTATACACCTTTCTTTTCCAAAATGTTGTCTTCATGTATTACTGGGTGATCAAAACAAATTTCGAGGTTTCATAGAAACGGCACGATTTTGCTTTGCTACTAATATTTCGAATCGCTTTTGTTAAGTTACAAGATCGGTGAAAAAAAATTGACATTGGCAGAATCGTTGAATTGATTGCAAAAAGGTGAATGTTATGCCCGGGGGGGGGGGTACTTAGAATATTTGTCCGACGGGGATGTGCCGTTTTTCAGGGTATCGTTTTCATCAAATTTTTTCTAGCTCGGGGCATCAAAATAAGGCAATTTTTCTAGAGCAGGTTGTCAAAACATGCGAAAAGGGGATATTTTGTTAAATCGGGTCATTTTTTGGTCAAATTTTCACGTTTTGGAGTAAACGTTTCATCAATTTGCTCTAGAATCGGTTATCATTTGGAGCGAAAAATTCTGGAGCAGGGTAGAAGAAGTTTTCGTAGGCACACCCTCGTACAAATTTCAGTCAAGCACCCCCGGGATGTTTTGTCAACATACCTATTCATTTCCTTCTGCTTCGAGTTGTTTCTAGTATCATTTTGCCGTTCACGTCTCCGTTGATCAGTTGCACCTTCGTTCTGCAAGTAGTTGTTGTAAGTTAATACCATAAAACATCGATATCAAGCCATTTCCTTGACCTAAGCACCTAAGCACCTACAAAATGACTCCTTCTTTCACGAAATATCATATATAAATGGTATTACTTAAGATGTTTGATTTTTGTAAATGTGCAAGTTTTTGTATTGCTACTGATTTCAACTTTTTCAGTTGATGCAATTATCTATCCCAAAGCTGAAAACGTGATGAAATTCATCATGAATNGGTAGAAGAAGTTTTCGTAGGCACACCCTCGTACAAATTTCAGTCAAGCACCCCCGGGATGTTTTGTCAACATACCTATTCATTTCCTTCTGCTTCGAGTTGTTTCTAGTATCATTTTGCCGTTCACGTCTCCGTTGATCAGTTGCACCTTCGTTCTGCAAGTAGTTGTTGTAAGTTAATACCATAAAACATCGATATCAAGCCATTTCCTTGACCTAAGCACCTAAGCACCTACAAAATGACTCCTTCTTTCACGAAATATCATATATAAATGGTATTACTTAAGATGTTTGATTTTTGTAAATGTGCAAGTTTTTGTATTGCTACTGATTTCAACTTTTTCAGTTGATGCAATTATCTATCCCAAAGCTGAAAACGTGATGAAATTCATCATGAATTCACTGGCCTTTTTCAAGCTCTTTCGGAAACAGCTTAAAAAAGAAAATCTGTGGTGATAGACTTTAACGATGGTATGAATGATTTTCGTGACTAAAACATAATTTAGCCTTTACGCTACAAAATGGCTCATGAAATTGGTAAATTTATTCACCCTTGTACAAATTTGAGAGACTGAAATAGCTTTTTGCCTCACCCGGGAAAAAGCGCAGTTATTTCAAAAAAAAGTTATTTAGGAACACAATATTTTCTTCCGCTTCTTGTAATTCTTCCTCTCTAAAAAGACTTTCTCGTGGAAATAGACTTGATCATTAATCTAAAGAGTTTTGGTGTAAAAACATCCACAAAAAAGGAAACCAAATTGAATTACTTTTACCTTCATTTCAGAGATCTTCTTCTCTTCTAATTTAATTGGTAAGCATACTTCGACTTCTTTTTCTATAACATCTCTTTCTGATTCTTTTTCCTGCTTTAGCCTAAAATTAAAAGAATCAGTGTATTATTTCCTGAAAGAAATCTTCCTGTGAACTAAAACAAGGACAGGTTTTGTAACACAATAGCATGAGATGCATTCGTTGACACCTGAATTCAAAGCGATTAGCGACTGCAGACAAAGAAAGTTCTCTCAACCATAAATTCAAAGCAAACAAAGCCGCAAAAGTTTCTCTGAAACCCAAGTAGCTAGCACGCTCGTCGTGCATTCCAGAAATTGTTTTTAAGAGCAAACATGAGCATATATCGAAAGAAGAAGAATATATCTACACATCTACCTCAAGCATTTTATTTCTTTGGTTCAGAAGCCGAGCAGTGAGTGTTTTCATTACACCCAAAAAATATAAAAGAATTGAATCACCTCCCAATCGGCTTCTGAACCAAACAAATTAAATGCCCGATGCAGATGTGTAGACGCATCCTTCTTCTTTCGATCTATGCTCAGGTTTGCTCCTAAAAACAATTTCTGGAATGCAGAACGAACGAGCTAGGTACCTGGGTCTCAGAAAAACTTTTGCGGCTTTGTTTGTTTTGAATTACTGATTGAGAGAATTTCCTTTGTCTGCGATCGCTAATCGCTTTGAATTGCGGCGTCAATCAAAATGAACTCGTGCTATTGTCTTACCAAATCTGTCCTTGTTGCTAACTAAAATGCAACATTTTTTCAACAGAAAAGTCACAACAACGCTTTACTTATACACCGGTTTGAAACTTGTGTCGAAAACTCGGCAGGGACATCAGTAGTTCGTTATTGACATTACTAATGATTGAAAGCTTTCATTCGCTCTAGTAGCTGAATATCATACAGAAATTTAAAGGGACTGGATCATAGATACGTAAGCAAAAGATGTCGCATCTTGGAAAGAAGATCCTGAGTTAAAGGACAAAAAATCACCGTTTCCAAATTTCGGTCGAAACGGTGATTTTGAAGTTTGTTGATGGGCAATACCACACAGACGTTTACCTGTTTTTTCGCAAATGAAAGCATCATTTAGAAGATCAATCTTTGTACTTTACAGAGAAAACAACCAAACATTCATGTCTTTTATGATTGCTTGGATATAAGTGGATTTTACACGGTAATTTTTTGATGGCTTGGGTGAAGCCACCAAGCAAACTGCAGAAAACAATGGAGAACAATGGACACGTGCGGTGTTTACAGATTTGTTTACAGTTTGGCGACGGAGCCCCTTTAAGTGGTCAATGCAAGAGAGATTCTTTCATAAAAGTTCAATTTTTTCCAAATGCAGATCAGTAAAATCAAGAGCTCAAGAACTTATCTTAATGACCTAACAATCTATGGAGAGTTAGTCTCTCTCATGATGTAGTGCAAAGATCTGAGTCAAAAATTTATGAACTTAACTACAGTAAAAAGGTCTCATAAGTTCTTTGTAAGTCAATGTATACCTTCCAATTTCATTTCAATTCCATTCCAATTCGATCACGTTAGCTTTTCGTAAAAGCATAAGAAGTATACAGAAAAACTCAGAAAGTTGTGCGAAAGTATCAAATCTAAGGAGCAAGCATTGTTTATTCATTCCACGTACAACGCTTAATACTAATTACCTCGAAATTACTTTCTTGTGTCTTTTCCTTCGCTGTGTTTCTCGAACTTTCTCCCTTTCAATACCCATGAATAGTTTTCTATATGTCCAGTATTGGCTGCTGTTCTACAATGAAAAAAATGAGTTAAATTTACATATATTCACTGGCAACTTTCAACACATTTACACTTTCAATCAAACGAGGGAATCAGAGTCTGTTACAGGGTTTTTGCAGTATGATTTCAAATATTGGATAATTGTACAGACTTCATTCATTTTCATTTCACTTTAAGTTTTTTATCCATGGTAATCCACTCAATAATTCAAATATTTTTTTACAGGGACCATGCACTGTAGACGTAGGACAGGCAAATTTTTGCTACGCAAAAATCTTGAAGAAAATAGTTCGCGACAAAAATAAATGGGACGTTTTTTCTGGTTGACTGTGAGAAATTTTTATCAAAATTTGGGTGATTTCAGGGATAGCTTACAATGTCCACATATTTCAATTTTTATGAGTTGACTTCTTGCATCTGTTAACAAATGTTGAGTTCTTGAATTAAAGTTTTCCTAAGTGTTTCTACCGGGTGAGTAAAAAAAAGGTCCGGCGTTTGACAGGCTACTGCCCCCGGAATATACAGGGTGTCCCAAAAAAATTGTGTCCCGTCTGCCTGAAGATTGCGACAAAACGCAAAAAGATTCTCGCCAAATTTCTACATGATGTTGCTCTTCAGATATTCAATTAAAGTTTGCTACCATCCCCGTAAAAATCCGTTGAGAAATGATAGAGCTATGACCTTCAGAAGACCAAATTTGCCTGATGACCAGCGGTCGGCCATTTTGTCTTACTATTTTGCAGTGATACGTATCTGCACGCGAGGTAAGGAATATTTTCTGTGAGGTCAGAAATAGTGGAACTCTCCGAGGATTATGGGAATTTTCACGAGAGCTATGACATTGAAGGCTGCTGTTTCATTTTCAATCCATGAAGCTATTTATCGCTGCAAAATAGTAAGACAAAATGGCCGACCGTTGGTTTCAGTGATCGGGAAAAGTTGGTCTTCTGAAGGTCATAGCTCCATGATTTTTCAACGGATTTTCATGGGGATGGTAGCAAACTTTAATTGAACATCTGAAGAGCACCATCATGCAAAATTTTGGCGAGAATCTTTTGCCGTTTTGTCGCAATCTTCAGACAAACGGGGCACAATTTTTTTGGGACACCCTGTATATACAATAATATTTTGCAATGTTTGATTGAATAGCCAACATGTTCAAATATTTTTGAAATGTTCCCTGGCTGAAATCGGTCACTCCGTTCAGATTTTACAAGGGATTTTCTTAAAAAATTCCCTTCGAGAAACCTTAAAAAAAGTGCTAAAATCGGGAGCACGTTTCCCCGATATGTTCACCTTACAGCAATGACTTGAGCATGCTTTAGCACGCTTAAGATTTCAATATTACTGCCTTGATATTCAAGGAGCAGTGGCCTTCCAAACGGGGATTCGTTTTTTTCTCACCCTGTATCATTTTGAGATTTTCATTGTCCTTCTAGTCTACAATTATATTTGCTTTTTTCTGACATTGAAGACGAAACTACAAGATTAATACAAACAAACTTAATCTCGTAATCATAATTGCTTTCTTGCAGAACGCTTTAAAATCAGGCAGCCCTTAAAAAAGCTAAATTTGCTAATTTTGAAACCAATCATAAGATCAGCTATATCTGGGTAAATGACTTGGTCTCTGATCTGACCTATTTGCCAGAAAAATGTGATTTTGCAAACAGGAGTACTTCTTGAGACATCCGGAAGCATTTGTCCCAATATTCTGACGTTCAAAAACTTTAAATTCTAGCTTACATCGTTCAAAATTAAATTAGTTAAAAGTGAAGTGGATAAAAAGGTGAAAATGCTTTTCAAGAATGAATAAGATCAACAAACCTCTTTGGCACTGTCTTGAGAATCTTTGCCAGCTGAAATCCATGCTTGATTGCTGTTGCTCCTTTTTTGCACCTCTCTTACCTGGTCGGCAAAAGATTCACCTGCAATGACAGTTGGCAACATTCTTTCAGAACTATTAGCAACTTTAATTGCAGAAAGATAGCCCTGGGAAGCATGGGTTTCAAATCTTTAAATCGGCGTAAAATGGTGGGTGTAAAATTCTATGACATATATCTTCTAGCAGAATGACTTAAAAGAAACTTTAGCTGCAGCTACCTATCTGTAATTCTAACGTTGGACTTTTCAGAAATCATGAATATATTTTTAAATTACAGCGTGTGACATCATCAAATTTCTAAATCACAAATCCACAAAAGTGACAGACTTTTGCTTGATACTATGTTGTAGACATTCATAAATGAAGCCTTTCTTGGAAATTATTTCATGTTACATCAAACAGTTTAGCAATTACGATGGTTTCAAGTTTTTTGAAAAATGTTCTTGAATTCTAAAAAACACTCAAATTCTGAAAATATTGAATATTTCAAAAAAATTTCAACGGCAGAATCATACCACAATAGCAAAAGTTCATGAATTCATTGACTGATTGGTAGGTCATTGAATTTTACACCGACCTTTTTAAAGATTTGGAACCTATGCTGCTCTTGGAGGGGGTTTCTCGAGAAAATCTCTCATAATTTCAGAACGGAGTGGCTGCTTTCAGTAAGGTGAATTTTAAAACGGATTTGAACATGTCCCCATTAAATGATATGTTTGCCAATATCATCGTCTTGATATCCAGGGAGCAGTGGTATTTCAAACGGGGATTGTTTTTGTCTTTACTCACACGATAGAATAGCTGAGGGTCTTTCAAGCAGGATCGGAGACATGAGAATTCTCAAAACGAGAGTCAGCCAAAAGTACTCAGAAAATTCTACCTCTTCGCGTATCTTGCTGCAAATCTTCTTCGGGTAGCTTAAATCGTATTTTCCTTTTCTCTTTATCTTTTGCTCTTCTAATTCCACTATCATCTTCGTTTTCCTTGTTTCCTTGATCTTCGACATGCTTGGCTTTCTCATTTCCTTCATCTTCGACATCAAATCCTTTCCACATATCGTTCAGAATACCTCCACGCTGCCTGCGTTCTTCTCTGTGACATTCTTTTGAAATGTCTTCCAAAGGGTTTATCTGCCGTTCTTCCTGAGGTAAGGCAAAACATGTGTTAGATCGTATTCAACAGATATTTTACCAAAAAGGGGAAACATTTTCAGCAACAGAGCAAAACAATGGCAGATTTTGTCATACGAGCAACAGTTGCGTTTGATTTACACCTCAATTCAAAGCGATTAGCGACTGCAGGCAAAGGAAATTATCTCAACCAGTTATTCAAAACAAACAAAACCGCAAAAGCTTCCCCGAAATTAGTAGAGCAAATTCTCGCCTTCTGCAAGCGAAAGGTGATTTTTAAGAGAAGTTATTTTCTTATAACGAAAAAAGAAGGGGAAATGTAAAGTTCCGCCGGGCAGATTTTGTTTATTTGATTGAGAAGCCGAGCAGAAGGCATTGCGATTCTTGCGCAGTTGGGCTTAAATGAAACAATTACAAAACGGCTCCCTGAATCAAATAAACAAAATCTGCCAGACAGAACTTTAGATTTACCCTTCTTCTTTCGTTAAGCGCATAACTTCTCTTAAAAACCACTCTGAAAGCATGACTTCTCTTTGAAAGACCTCATTGTGCCAGAAATTTGTCTGTTTCTATGCGTCCGTCTCCTCCATAGTATATACTACTTTACCTCTGAACGATCTGCAATCACAGAATTGTTGTTTGTAATCCTTTTTGAGCCCCAGATACCACCAGGTAACTGGATCTGAAAAGAACATAGATTCAAATGTTAACTTTTTAAAGCCAAAGGGATATTCATAAAAATTAATATATATAATATCCAAAATTAATTCAGTAAATAAAGTTTTGTTACACGTTTCTGTGTCATAAATTGCTCGAAAGATTTAAACAATGTATATAGGGAAAGCTGATTGTAAATAACGTGATTGCTTTATGGATTTTCTTTTACTGTAAATATTTGTTTCAGATTTTAAGGTTTTTATTGACAGCTATAAATTGTATTAGGTTAATTTAAGTTATAATAATATTTAATTTTTGTAAGTTTTGTAGTGGAGGGCCCCTTGAAAATCAGCATTGCTGAAGGGCTACCCTCCTTAAATATTTGAAATGAAATGAAATGAAAAATAAATATTTGAAATGAAATGAAGGGAACATATGGCCTTGTACTTGTCAGGGAGATGAGGTATGCTTTGTCCGAGGAAATTTTTGTGTTCCCCGTGCAGTGGGTTAAAGCTCATGTGCAGTAGCGGTTTGGGGTTGGGGCACTGACAGACACATGAGCTGTAACCCACTGCACGGTGGGACACATAAGTTTCCTCGGACAAAGCGTTAACTCGTCTCCCCAACAAATTACTCTCCTCCGCCGGTTTCTACATACTTCCGTAGTCCAAGGTGGTTCCGTAGCTCCGTAGTTCCGTAGTCCATGGTTGTGTGGTCGAAAGAAACCGGCGGAGGAGAGTACCAACAAATACTGTAGCTGTACCATGAGGATTTGTAAATCTTGATTATTTCCGACATTAACATGAAAATACTTTCCTCATTCCAGCGTGGAGGCAAGCAGGCAAGATATCATAAAGAAGAAGTTATGATGAAGAAGTTCTTATGATATCTTGATGGAGGTTATTCAGCACAGTGGAGGGATACGTTCAGTACTGTTAGAATTTTACTAAGGATACTCTCGAGAAAGCCTTTTCGAGAAAATTTCAAAACAGGCCTAAACTCACGACCAATTTTCTAATATTTGTGCCTTACAGAAATGACTCTCAACATGTGTTATTATCCTCTTGGGATGATGAAATCGTCGAGAATAATGTTGGTGTGCTCCAAGGGCGACACTGTCATCCTCCCAAAGGGATAACACGTGCTAAAGCATTCAAAAGTCATTGCTGTAAGGCAGTAAGTTTGGTTTAAGGCTTGTTTTGAAACTTCCTTGAAGGGGCTTTCTCAAGAAAATCCCTCATAATTTCTGAACGGAGTGGCCGATTTCAATCACATAAATTTCAAGATGGATTTGAACACATCTACCACAGGGGAACCAATATTCTGCTTTCACTTTGTTGCTTTTTATCGTTTAAACGCTGCGTAGCTTCTGCGGCATTGCGGTGGTGGAATTCTTCCCCTGCGTATCCACCGTTAGACTGATTATATGTTCGTAGGTTATCGCCAACAACAACATCAATACACTTCAATTATATGAGCGTAAGTTGAGGGTCCTTGTGTAGTGAGGCTAATCCACCGTTTGATAATGAATTTCCCAATACTGTCATCTTGATAATCACGGAGCAGTAGCCAATCAAAATGTGGACTGGTTTTTACTCACCATTGTCTTTTGAGTTAGACTGCATTCATAGAGTTAAGAACGATTGAGATTAGTCTACTGGATCATTGCTACAATTTCACAAAATGCGCAACTTTTCTTCTTTCTCAAATAAGCACTAGATTATTACAAAACGCTCTGATTGATAACTTAGAAATAATTTAGTGAGCCCTCTCTAAATAAGAATTTCTCTTTTCTCTCAGGAAGCCTACGACTGCCTTTTAAAGACCCTCCTATAACCATGAGGCCTTGCGCGCTGTTGCTGCCAATGATGCATTGCGAATGGTTTTTAGATTATCTGAAAGTTGGTGATGCTAGGCTAGCGTTTTGTTTTAGATTGCTCGTTCCATATCGAGTGAAAAGTCAAGTTACAATGGATACAGAGAAGAAAATGCGTCGACCAAGGCTCCCAGAGGAAAACGGAAAACAGAATGGTCTGTTCTGTGTGTCCTTCTTCGAACCTGATAGGAGAACCGTAAACATTTACCACCGCCAGTGTTCAGCTTGTGTTTGTGTTGTTTTCCTCATGTGCGGCGTGCAACGCCTAACGGTTAACAGAGGGTTAAGAGCATGAATTCACAATTTGTCTAAAACTTCAAGGTCAGTGGATCAAATCCTATCTTTGCTGATAAACTTGTCTTCTCTATTTCGATCATTGTGCATCCTTGATCGTCAAAAGCTAGATGATAGACATTTTGTCATTTTTGTGTGATTTAGTTTTCAATCGTGAAAACTTGTGGGGAAGCAAGATTCAATCACCATATTCAACGCAAAAGACTTCATATTCTAATACTTCTGAACATTTCAAACGTAGTCAGTGTAATGTAGTTAGTGCTTACAATGGAGTAGAGTTTACTGGTCGTAACGCTACCCCATTCTCTGGAATTGTTATAATTTCTTCTTGCCGTTTCAGTTTCAAAACTTTGGCAGTGTTTTCATTGTGGTATCTTTCCTTGTCAGCCACCATCTTTCTTTTGTTCTTCTTAACAAAGAGGCAGCATTTCACCCCAAATATGGCGTGTATCAACAAGAACGAAGCAAGAGCTGCTGCAAACGAGGCCCATTCAGAATGGTAGAGAGCTGACGGTGATGTTACCATGCCAGACACAGCATTGTAAATTGCGACAAGGAATTGGAAGACCATACAAGTCATGACATATTTGTCAAGAAACGTCAAATATGAAACCGTTGGCACAAACTGCTGCGCGTAATACTTGAACGCAACAGAAGTCAACAACAGCGTAAGGGTTATTTGGATGCGATCGCCTACCGCGTCCGTTTTCACCGCGAATGACGTAAACGTCAATAAGGTGATAAGGCACATGATAAAAGCAACATTGTACANAAACGTCAAATATGAAACCGATGGCACAAACTGCTGCGCGTAATACTTGAACGCAACAGAAGTCAACAACAGCGTAAGGGTTATTTGGATGCGATCGCCTACCGCGTCCGTTTTCACCGCGAATGACGTAAACGTCAATAAGGTGATAAGGCACATGATAAAAGCAACATTGTACAGATAAAATGAATATCGACGCATCACATTCAGCCTGATACGGTACTGCGGGTAACTGTTGGATGATGTGCCTTCCTGTGGAGCCAATGTTTTGCTCTCCGCTAAAACGTGGCGTTGTAGGTCCCATTCTTGCTGTGCGGTAAAATTCCAAATGTGTATATTGTCATCTTCCTCGAGATCTTTTGCAAACGTGACTTGATCTGCATGCCAATTTGATGTCAACATTAAAGACAGATCTTGGTAGTCAAACGGAAAATCGTTCACTTTTAAGACCTCTTTGAACGTACCTTTAATATGATAGTACTGAATAACATCAGGGGGCTCTCCGTGTATTTTTGCCGCGCGGAGTTCTTGATGCCGCTCATGAATATCAAAATTCACCGCATCAATGATGTAAACACCAGGATCCCACACTGAATCCCAATTGATTTGATCCTCGCTCGTTTTGCCTACAAGACTTGGCTCTTTCCAGCGTAAATTCATGTAAAATTCACATTGAAATTCTTGTTTGACAGCATCTATATCTCCAATACCAACGAAACTCACGCGCACGAAAACTGTAATATGTTCATTACGATCTTTGTACCACACCATGTACTTTACTCCATCCTTAGAGTAATACTCTTTGTTGTGGAAATCATTGCTTCGCTTTAATTCCTCGTGGATGTTTCGAAGAAGTTGAAGACCTTCTTCGCTTTGCTGTGCCTCAATCTTTGGACTGTTAACGAAATAAGACATTTCCCGGCTTTGGCTAGGCCTATTCACATTCATGTTGTCAAACACAGAACCATTCATGCTGCGAATGTTTCAGCAACGCCCAACTTTGACACGTAAGTAAAAATATGTTCTACGATGTAGTATCAAGATTTTTTATTTTGAAAATCGTCCTTCCTCTGTCGAATCTCCACAGAATCTGACAGTAGTGAGTCAATTTGTTGACATCATATTTGATTGAAGATAAACACGTGAATTGCACTGCGCTGCGTACGGATAAACATAGGCCGTGCGGTAAAGCACGTAACAGACAAGCATGGCTTCAGTTGTCTACTAGATTGAATTGAACAATAAACAATAAACAATTGAACCTGTCTGAATTGATGTCAATCTCTGCGTGAATCATCTGCTAATCGATATTTCAAGAAATTTCGGTCCTGCTCATGTGACGTCTTGATGTAAAAAAAATGTTTTACACACCTTCCTAAATAGAAGAGCCAGAATTTGACCGATGATTGCTGACAAAAATCCGCAAAAGTCACAAAGAGCTTCTAATTTGTTTGGTTTACCTTTACATGAAAACTGCATGAGTAAATTCACTTCTTACCGTGTTTGCATCAAGCCTCTTTGAAATAAGACCAGCTCTAGCTTGACTTGTCTGATTCTTTATCTGGCAGCAAGAAGAAATTTTGTTAGTTCTCCGTTAATATCTAGAAGCTGAGCACGAAGTGTTTAAATGCACTAAAAAGAACTTCACACATTTCGAAAATTTGTTATGCAGAGAACCACAGGTAATTGGAAAAATTAGTACAAAAGTAACACGTACCTCTCTTTTTACTTCAGTGTTTCCTAAATTTGCCAATTTTGTCTCTATTAGATAGGCCAACCCACGACAATGTCTGTTTGTANTACCGTGTTTGCATCAAGCCTCTTTGAAATAAGACCAGCTCTAGCTTGACTTGTCTGATTCTTTATCTGGCAGCAAGAAGAAATTTTGTTAGTTCTCCGTTAATATCTAGAAGCTGAGCACGAAGTGTTTAAATGCACTAAAAAGAACTTCACACATTTCGAAAATTTGTTATGCAGAGAACCACAGGTAATTGGAAAAATTAGTACAAAAGTAACACGTACCTCTCTTTTTACTTCAGTGTTTCCTAAATTTGCCAATTTTGTCTCTATTAGATAGGCCAACCCACGACAATGTCTGTTTGTATCACAACATACATTGAGCCCTTGCTTGCCTGTTTGTATCACAAACATTGTCGTGGTTGGCCTAATCTAATGGAGACAAAATTGGCAAATTTGACAAACATTAAAATAAAAAGAGAGGTACTTGTTACTTTTATACTAAAATTTCCCCGTTACCTGTGCAGAGAAGGCTTAGAAAATAGGAATCAAAGTATTGTCGATCATGGGCGTAGGGGGAGATAAAAGTTGGGGGGGCCGCCCGATAAAAATTCATTGTTTAAGAAAATTTTGCCCGACTTAAGACAGATTTCTGCCCGATTCTGGCTGATTTTTGCACATTTTTCCGACGTTGGGTGGGGGGGGGGGCTGTAGCCCCCATAGCTTCCTATCTCCTACGCCTATGTGGTCGATAGCTGAAAAGCTGAAGTACTCTTAAGATTTTGTTTAGTTTCTGAGGATCGGAAATATAGGTAAAAATTGAATTTATGAACATTCCTTTATTTCAATACTTGACAAGGGCCTAAATCACACAATAAGATTGTTTACAGAATCAAATCTCTTAGAATGATATGCAGATACATAAAATTTCCTTCAAGGGTTAAAAAATATTGAGGTATCTCAAAACTAATCACGCTAAACTCGTCAGTTACTTTTCTTTGGAGGACAACGAAACAAGAAAGTGCTGTTTTTGAAGTAACAACTGTTTTGATATCACTTTTCCGGACAAGGACTCAAACCCTAAATTGAAGAAGTTGAAGCCTATGCTCATCCTATACGATTGTGTCAAGAACAGCACAATAAAACGCCAAGCTCCTCCGCAGTAGACATACAAATGAGCCCAGTGTTTCTTATACACCCACTCATTTTTTTTATAAGAAACTAAGGTCCGGTGATGGTAGGCAGTTTCTCACATTTTTGCGCCATTTTGCTAGCAAAAGTTTCTTATGTGTTTCTTATACTTTTTATGCCAGAAGTGTAGAGTTCATTTGTTTTATCTAAAGGGCTCCCAAATTACTTAGTAAGATCTCAAAACGAGTAAATAACATAATTCGCACTCAAAATAATGTCCAAACAGTTGCTATAACTGTACACTGTCAAAAAATTTTTGAGTGGGATAGGAAAATTAAAGTTTCTTAGCTTTTTTTATTCAGGTAGGGTTGTTTCTTAACTTTCGAAAAATTGAGCCTACCGTTTCTTATAAGCGGTTTCTTATAAAAAAAGGAGTGTATACCAAGTGACTTACCATTTCAGCTTTTTGGTCTATTTCATGAACAGATCTTAAAACTCTTTCAATGTTGTGATTTGTATCCAAATTTGATTCCCCTGTCATTATGTTCTTGATTTTGTCAGCAGTAATAACGGATCTGAATGAACATGGGTTTTTCTGACTTGTAGGTATTTGCTTGGGGAAAGCATTTTGGTACATAACTTTGCTCTCCTTGTCAAACTGCAAAGGTGAAAATAAGGCAATTAATATTCAACAGCCAAGGCAATTAATCAAGAGCTTGTCGATTTGGACCATAGAGTTAATCCTATCAATTAAAATTTGTGTTTATGATTCTAGATTCAAATTTTCAGAGTTTTTTCATTAACTCGAAATAGCCTAACAAAATTTTAAATATAAATAGGTTACAGCTACTTTAAGAAATACTGTAAAAACGGATAACAAACATAACATTATGAACTAAAGAGAACCAAAGGAGAACTGAAGGCAAGGGAAACTGAATATATTTGCATGTTGCTCAATGTACATGGAAATTACTTCTCTCTTTTTCGCCTATTTTGAAGAAAAGGAATTTAAATGAATCAAATCTTACCTGTATTTGCAATGCTCATAAATATAGCAGAAAAATCATCAAAAAATATCTATCAGCATTTTGTCTATCAAACAAACTTTGACTCATCCCAAAACCTCAAGGATTATCCACATAAAAATTTNGTCTATCAAGCAAACTTTGACTCATCCCAAAACCTCAAGGATTATCCACATAAAAATTTTTCAAAAATATGAAGTTATTTCAGTCCACCTCGAAAACACACTCACCCTGCAGATAACATTTTTCCACACAATGAATTTCAGCATTTATAGCGCCAGGGGGAAGCACCCAGTAAAATTTTGGACAGAAATGCTCTATATATTTGGGTTTAAAAGTTGCCTATCTACTAATTGTTGGGTTGCTAAAAGTGGTGGGGCCCTACCGGGTATCCAACCCTGTCCGCCTGACTGTTCTGGCTGCAAAATCAAGAGGATTGCACCATTGCGCCACAACACCTTCATGCATACAAGTTTAGTAAACAAAACATTACATTATCAAAGATGACAGAAGATATTTGTAACTAACAAACCTCTTCAATAGATTTATCCATTTGTTCTTTTTGCTTTTTTATTCTCATAAGTTTGACTCTTTTGTCAACTTCCTGCTGGAACTGTTTCAGCCTCTCTCTCCTGTCCTTTTCTATTTGATCAATTTTGGCCTGGATTTCCTCTGCATCTATCTGAAATGACAACAAAGGAGCAATACAATTTTCAATTTCAATATTTTCATCTCCTATTACAGGACTAGTAGATTATAATATAGATATAAATCTACGAAATTTAACATGAAAGTAACAGTAACATAACAATTATATAGTATAACGGTCTAATAACATGCGAAACAATTTGTATATAATCATAAGACTGTTTTTTTTTATAAATTTATGCATAAATTTATGGATTTGGTTTTTGACACAACATTTTTCTATTATATTCGGACAGATAAACGAATTTTGCAAATATCCTGATACTTCCTTCGTCAGATATATCTAACAATTCTTGTAATACTTTAATTTTTTCGGAATTGGTTACAGATTGATAGGTATTGCTTCCTATACCCAATTTTTCAAAATAGTTTTCCCTAATATCCTTGTTATTTGTGCAATCAAAGATGAAGTGTATTTCCTCATCAATAACTTTTTGACTTGGGCAAAATTCGCAGAATCTTTGGCCAGGATCTATTTTTTTATTTCTACCTGTCTCAATGTGAAGTCTATGGGAACTAGTAAGGAATATTCCTTGAGACCGGACGGAAATGCAATTTACATAACTGCACAGTCTGCAGACATACTATATGCTATGAATCATTGCGCATTAAATCTACTAGGCATGGCTTTCAAGGAAAATTATAGCTTTTCTCCCTGCCACAATCCCAGCCAATATGATATGTCCAAGGAAGATGATCCAGGTTGGAAAATTTGCATTCACTTACAACTATACAAATTTCAATCTGCCGCTATAACAAAAGGTTATTGTATATAAGAATAAAAGGGTCCGCTGTTACTTGTGTGATTCTTGCTATGCTCTCATAGCCTTTAAAAGTCTACTGGCAGCTCATACCTTTTAATTTATTTCACTTGTCTACCAGACCATGTGGGCCAAATAATCTATGCTTTCCGATTTGCAGGATGAAATATATATCCACTCACTTGAACAAAATTTGCAATCTTTCTTAATTTTCCAGATTGGAAAGTTTGCCTCATGCACTGAACCTTTTTCATTTTCACAATATTTGCTCTGGTGTTCAGTTTATCCTACAAAGTCTAGTGTAGTCTATACTTTTCATTTTTGTGGATGAGTCTTTCAGTGTTCTTCCTTAAATTTCAAATTTTGCATATGATACGATTAATTGGCAAAAAGAAATGTTCATTTCTCTGCACATCATTGCGAAAGGCGCAATCAACCTCCAGAGCATTTTGAACTATCAAATAATTTTCATAAGCGGTACAAACACATGGAAAGGGTTGTGAGACAGGATAATCTATTTCTTATATGGGCCTAAAATCATAAATACCTGTGCAGGACCACCCGACACCTCATCAGCTTCATCTGTTGTGCTTTTAAAACACTCAATCCATGCTGTGAAACTGCTTGGATGAACACTTCTACTTGAGATGAAGCCTTTAGATTGCTGGATGGATGCATCTCTCTTTCTTATTTGCTTTAAATTCGAAGTTACATCACTATTACTGCAGGTCTTCTTCAAATGATAACCGTCCGCTCTGTCCGCCATTTTCATGTCAACAAGAAAAGGATTTTGATTTGCGCGCCAGGAATTGTGGGAACCTCCACCGCAGGGCAGCTAGGAAAATCCAAAATAGTGGACCAAAGATAGCGAAATTTTGACCCTGTCTTGAGCCTAATACGTGTTGTTTTTATAAGAAAGCGCTTGTGAAAAGTAACTCAATTTTCAGATCCCCAAAAAATTAAGAAGCGCTAGAAACCTTTCGTTATTGGCTCGAAATCTTACTTCCCTTGTAACGGTGTATTCAGAATCTGTATNTCTTCAAATGATAACCGTCCGCTCTGTCCGCCATTTTCATGTCAACAAGAAAAGGATTTTGATTTGCGCGCCAGGAATTGTGGGAACCTCCACCGCAGGGCAGCTAGGAAAATCCAAAATAGTGGACCAAAGATAGCGAAATTTTGACCCTGTCTTGAGCCTAATACGTGTTGTTTTTATAAGAAAGCGCTTGTGAAAAGTAACTCAATTTTCAGATCCCCAAAAAATTAAGAAGCGCTAGAAACCTTTCGTTATTGGCTCGAAATCTTACTTCCCTTGTAACGGTGTATTCAGAATCTGTATACACTGTTTCCGTTACCACATGAGACTCCAAAAGGCTCGATAAAAGAGCCAGTTATGTTACTCCTGGTTTCTGATTCAGTAATTTCGGTTAGTTTGGTTTGTTATGTGCCCCATCGAACTCTTTGACTCTATGTTCACAAGAGCAGAGTGTAAGAAAGCTTCTAACAAACAAAGTCATCGAGGCAAAAATTCAACTCACTATTTAAAATCAACAGCTACTTGCTATCTTAACTCAAAAACACATATCTTACAACACTAGTTCTCAGTTTTGTCGAATCGATCCCACTAGTCGTCGTTTTCTCCGTTCAGCCATATTCCTAAATATTTTGCGAGAGATAACTGCGTAAAATTCCTTGAGGTTGGTAAAAGTGGGAGGTAGATAGGAGGCAGGCAAACGTCGAGAAAATGTCCAAATTTTTCGTCTCAAGCCTAAAATTTCCCACAAATCCATTGATTTTGTTAATATTTCTGACTTTCGGTTTATTACTCATCGCCTCTGTCTACCTCTTTCTAGACTTATCAACTCATGTACTTCTCAACAGCAAGAATATTGAATAGAATAAATATACCAACTACGTTTTGAATCTAAGGAGGTCAAATTTGACCAAATAAATACGATGTGAGTGCATCATAGAGGTTCTTTCTGATGGATTTCCATATTCTTGGTCATTTCCAAAGAGAGTCATCTCAGCCTCCGAAAAACCCCTTTATCATCACTTTGAAAGTCATGTTGGCGGAATTCAGAGCAAACGGGTGGTTTTAGCTACCGGGTGTCCCCAAAAAGTACTCCTGTTTGAAAAATCAATCAAATTCCATTGCATGGGCGATCTTGAATTTTATCTTTTTATCAAGTTGATCAAGTACCAAATTAGTTTTCCAGACATAGCTGATCTCATGTTTAGAATGACAAATTTAGCTCTTTTTAGGGCTACCTCGTTTTGAATCATACTGCAACAAAGCACTGATGATTACCACATCAATTTCTTTGTGCATGTTAAGCTTCTAGTTTTGTCATAAATGACAGAAAGGAACGTGTACTAACAGGGACAGATTTTGTAATACAATAGCATGAATTGCGTTTGATTGACATCTGAATTCAAAGCGATTAGCGATCGCTGACAAAGGAAATTCTCTCGACCAATAATTCATAATAAGCAAAGCCGAAAAAGTTTTCCTGAAACCCAGGTAGCTAGTTTGCTCATTTTTGCATTACGGGAATCGTTTTTAAGAGCAAACATGAGCAGAGATCGAAGAAGAAGGATTTATCTACACATCTGCCTCAGGCATTTAATTTGTTTGGTGCAAAGCTGATTGGGAGGCGATTCACTACTCTTCTGTTTTTGGGTGTGATTAAAACACTTACTGATCAGCTTCAGAGCCAAAGAAATCAAATACCCGAGGTAGATGTGTAGATATATCCTTCTTCTTTCGATATATGCTCATGTTTGCCCTTAAAAACAATTTCTGAAATGCACAACGAGCGCGCTAGCTACCTGAGTTTCAGAAAAACTTTTGCGGCTTTGTTTGTTTGTTTGTTTGTTTTGAATGACTGGTTGAGAGAATTTCCTTTTCTGCGATCGCTAATCGCTTTGAATTCAGGTGTCAATCAAAAGCAACTCATGCTATTGTCTTACAAAATCTGTCCTTGTTATAACTATCTTCAAATTTATCATCTTAAATATTTTTGTGCCACTGACAAAAAAGTCAAAAAGATAATTTCATCAAATGTTTGATAATCAATTTTTTGGTGATTTTTAAACAGAAGTACTCGGGTATTGGGACACCGTTAGCTCCCTCTATTTACTTCTATTTATTGTCTCTTTTGTGCCTTGACTGGATCTGCAACATAAAGTCGTTGAAATGGTGCAATTTTCGTAACAAAACACTATAAAGATGAGTATAAAGGCGATCTTTTTAAGTCCTATTGTTTAATGGGGTGCATAACGTTGGGAAACCTCGTCCCCAGCGCCTTTGGTCAAATTGGGAAGGAGACGAAAAGATCACCTCTAAGGCATTGATCAGGCTTCAAAAATCAGCTTGCATTTGCTTTCGCATTAGAGACAAACTTTGATCATACGACAAAAGCCATTCGCAAATTTTTGAAGAGTTGACAGAAAACTGAGCTACCTGTCCCCTCCCCTCCACTGCAAACATAACAACAGTTGTGGCCTAACGTAAAACTGCAGCATGCATTATGATTTCCATAATTCATGACAACCACAGAGAGAGGGTATTTTGATCGTCATGTGACCAACCGATCCTAGGCCTTTTCATCTCCGTCCCAGGATGACAAAAGGCCCTGGGGATGAGGTTGAATTAATCGTCAAGAGCTTGGGGGGGGGGCACACCTCTGTACAAGTGGGAGCCCATCACCAATTAGATATTTGAAGAATACTAAAAATGAGATTCAGTTGATTTTCTGTAATGGTCAAAGACATGTTTAGATAAAGCAGCACAAAACACTGCTAGAGAGACCCATTTGACCATCCCGACTCCCCTGTTAATGCTTACCTACCCACTGGGGGAACTTCCATAGGGGGTTTGGTATATATGAGTCTGCTCGGTTTATGGTTTATTTTGCGATGTTTTGCAAAAATTATTGGTCGTATTTTGGGCAGTTGCCTGAGTTATGGGTCTGCTTTACGTAAATGTTAGCTATCACTGCTGCCGTAAAGATAACTCTCTTATTCTCGCGAAATGCTCTCGTGAAAATGAGTTCATTTCTAAGACTCGTGCGTAGCTTATTCTCGTCATAATTCATGTGAAAATTCTTCAACCTGGCTATGGGGTAGGTTTTCGAGATGATGCCCTGATTATGGGGTTAACAGAGCATAGGTTCCAAATCTTTAGAAAGGCTGGTGTAAAATTGAGTGACCTATTTCTTTGAACTGAATGGCTTCAAAGAAACTTTAGCTAAATCTCTACAATTCTACCGTTGGAATTTTCTAAAATCTTCAATATTTTCAGAATTAGAATGTTTCTTCTTTTTCAAGAATTCAAGAAAAATTTTCAAAAAACTTAAAACCATCGTAATTTCTAAACAGTTTGACGTAACATGAAAAAATTTCGAACGAAACCCTAGTTCATAAATGCCTACAATATGGTGTCAAGCAAAAGTCTGACACTCATCTGGTTTATGATTTAGAAATTTGATGACGTCACATCCTCAAATGAGTTGAAATGTAAGATACGCTGTAATTTCCAAAAATATTCAAAATTTCTGAAAAGTCCAACGGTAGAACTATAAATAAGTATCTAAAGTTTCTTTCAAGCCATTCGATCAGAAGAAATTGGTCATTGAATTTTACACCCACCTTTTTACGCCGAGATAAAGATTTGGAACCTATGCTGTCAAACAGTTGCCCTGGTTATGAATTCCCCCTCTGGATTCTCAGAGGCACATATATACCAATCCCCCGTACAGGAGTTACTCCTGCTACCTCAGAGCACTCACTGAAATCCATGTCATACCTGCGAGTAGCCCTACACAAAGTGCCTGAGATGACGACACCACACTAGCATTTTAAAGTCACTGCTTGGACTGTTTAATGTCAAATTACTTTTGTAATCTTTTCAGGGAAGACCTTACAACGGAGCTTGATCTGCAACGACGTCTTCGGGCAGCTTTTGTTTTCATTTGATCAACCATATGCGTCAGCTTTTTAATGCATTTGATTGCGTCTCGACATCTCTCTAAATCTTTCTCGTGTCGTAAAAATCTTGCAAACATTTCTGGGGGAGGAAAATAAATTTTAAATTAAAGTCTGTCCCAAATTAGGTGTCATGTGAGATTTGGGACAACGTAAAAATGCTCCTGCGAAACACCCCAATTGTTGTTATTCGCGGGTATTTTCACGTGACATCCTATTTCAGGCTGGAATTATTGCTTTGCAGTAAGTATAAGATGCATAAAAAGCTTCTATATAATGGAAATAACTGTAACAGAGGACATCAGATCAATTTGCTCTATTCATGGCACCAATTTATGGCAACAATTTATGGCAACAATTCATGGCACCAATTTATGGCATATAAACAAAACGAGCTTGCTTTGGGTAGACGAATTCGTACCAATTTTCAATTGCTTAGAGTCTATCCCCGGCCCGGGAGTCTATTTCACTAAAGGAAAAAGGAGACCACCTTTTGGGGACGGGGCTGGCCCAAAGTTCAGACGAAAAAGCCAAGTTTTGAGACAGACCCTGAACCCCTAGGACTTGACCACCCTTAAAGTCTCAGTGCAGAATCACATACTCACATGCAGAATGTGTAAACAAAGGTCTTAAAGCCTAAACCAATGTTTTGCTAACTCACCCGGTAGAAGATAGAACTTCAAAATTATTACCAATTTTTATCGAAGATGCATACAAATTTCTCTCAGTTGAAAAATTGGCTGCTGTCAAAACTAGATTTGGCTCAAAGGACATTTTGAGAAATTTTCCGTTCATTTCATTTTATATTTATTCGAGCAGGATTATGATTCAGTCAAAAAAATGATTTCACACTTACTCCCTTTGATGGCTCCAAGATAACCCCAATTCTTGTCGAGTGAATTTCGAATGATGTCGTCATCATCGAGATAAGCGCGCGTAACATTAATGTTCATATTGATCAACTGTAAATGGTGTACTTCTGATCTCTTGTTCCCCTGTTGATGTGATTTATCAAATAAATACTTCGCTGACAGCTGCGCAGCACTTGAAGTTACGTCATCATATCGGTAAACTTGTACATGTGATCGCTTCGCTCTCATGCAGCCTCGATTTTGATACATCTGAATGGCTTCGAGGTTATGGGCTTCTTTGTCACTCATTCCTGAAAGAATGCATTAACATAAATATTACCATGTCACATATAATCTCCGATTCAGGTGAGGTAGTTTAACAAAGTCATTTTGCAAGGGAGCAGAATGATCGTAATAAGATATTTCAATTCTTTATACTCGTCCCTATTTCTTACTCACGTTTATTGTAAAAAGTTAAACATTGATTTCTTCTGTCCATCAAGTCCTTTCTTTTTCAAAAATGATGGCATGGGTAGCTAGACACTGCTGGTGTGCTTCTACGGAGGAGCGCTGCAACTATTATGCAACTGAGGAGGAACAATTTCTATAGTTCTGCGGAGGAGGTAACGGTGGGCCGATATGCTAGCTCCTCCACAGTAGTAAATTCTATGTTTTCCTCCGCAAAAGAACAATGCTGTGGGAATCAAGCACAACTGTGGTGTCTAACTACCCATGATGATAGCATAGCATTGTTTCTCATTAATAAAAAGAGTCTTGTTGCTTGGTCTGAAATGTTTAGCAAAAATTGGATCGGTTCTGAAATTCTTTATGGTTATAGTACTGTGGTCTGAAAGTCTTTACACAAAATTCAGAAACGCTTCCACAAAATGGCAGGAAATTAATGAAACGAAGTTCCCAGTTCCCAAGATTTGTCGAGGTATTTCTTTATATTCATTTAAATATTACAATATAGATTTACAAGCTACACTACTTTACAAAATTACTATACAACTATAAAATACTACTGGAACGATACCCCGAGGAACAAAAGGCTATGTCGAGGTCTGATTATTTTATATCTGAGCAATACCGGGGGAATAAAAAAATAATTGGAAACAGCAACAGTAAAATTTTCCTGAGTTTAAAATTCCTTTTTATTCAAATTAGTGAAAGAAAAAATTATCTTCAGCAAGAGCAAAAGTATTGTTTCTGTACACAGAAGCAAAACTGCTATCATTACGCTCCTAATTTCTATAACATGGTACTGCAATTATCTGAGAATATTCCTTCTCAAGACTGAAATTTTCAAGATCATCCAATTTAAGTTTCGTACAAGAATAGTATTTAGCTGACATACCTGGGCACATCTTACAGCAGAATCCTTCTTTAGCAACTGGTCTCTTACATGGATATCGTGATGGACATCTGATCCTTGCACATTTCACTACTGAGTTCTGAAATCAAAATAATCGTTGGTTAGTTTAGATTTAGGTCATAAGCAAAAATTGAAACAAAGTTTTGAGGACGTCGATACAATTTAAGTCGGTTGGAGTTGGAGGATCAACTATCCATATCAAATTTTCGAGAAGTAGGGTATTCAGATAATAAAAAAATATCATGATACAGCAGACGAACGAAAGCAATGCAGGAACCTATCATATAAAAGAACTTTTGGAACTTTTTAGAAATTAACAATGCAATAGATATTGTTAAAATAACACAAATTTAGTCAATCAAATTATAGAATACAAGTACCGTAAAAGCTCTACTAAGCCCCTGCCCTGGGGGCTTATTTAATTTTTGACACTTTTTAGTCCTTTTTGCACCACATTATGCGGTTTAATTATACAATTTTACGAGATAAATACATGAATTCGACAAAGTTTTATCTCAAAACACATCAAAATTAACATGCAAACTTATTTAGCTCAATGAATGGAGAATCTTTGATAACCTCTGGAATTTGATAAGTGGGGGGGGGGGACTTAATGGAAAGGGGGTCTTAATACAGCTTTTACGGTAACACATTCTCTGTCGTGAAGAGTTTCGACAATCTAGCAAATTGATGGAAAGTGATACCCTCATACCCTGGGTAGACTGATTACAAATCATAGTTTCACTCCTCCGCCAAACTGTCTCGGTTTGGTCGGCTGAAGTCTCGTTTTGGTAAGCGATAACTGGGACTCATTGTTATCAGTCTATACCCTGGGTACCATGACAAGATTTTATAGATTTCTGAAAATGTTTTTAAAACAAATCTTTTGTGAATAAATTACGCATTCAAATAAATCATGAATAACATACCATGCAGACACACTTTGTGCATTTCTGGACTTTACCATTCAAAACTGGATAGAATAGTGCGGTATGTTTATATGTAGAGCTAACTCCAAACCGACATCCTAGAATGTGGGATAAAAGCATTGATCATGCGTGTATGTATAACGAGGATGACCAGCAAACTATGGCCTTGCTGTCGCGTTGCCACAAGATCTACAAATCTATCAATAAACTTTTTATCAAAGGAAACCTTTTCTCAAAGTGTTTAAAACTGACTGGACAGTGGTCCCAAATCTTCAAACCTTGAGAGTCAAGCCTCAAATATGATAACTTTGCAGTGTACTTCTACATTGATTGATAATTCTTTCGATAACTTCCCAAGGCTGGGTATTTAATCTTTTTCAATATACTGGCTTGAATTGTCTTGGAAAGCAACAAGGACAGATTTCGTAACACAGTAGCACGAGTTGCTCTTTTGCTGACATTTGAATTCAAAACGATTCGACAAATGAAATTCGCTCAACCAGAAATTCAAAACAACCAAAGCCGCAAAAGCGCGCTCGTTGTGCATTCCTGGATTTGATTTTAAGAGAAAACATGAGCATATATCGAGAGAAGAAGGATATATCTACACATTTACCTCGGACATTTCATTTATTTGGTTCAGAAGCTGAGCAGTAAGTGTTTTAATTACACCCAAAATATAGGAGAATTAAATCACCTCCCAATCGGCTTTTGAACCAAACAAATAAAATGCCCGAGGTAGATGTTCAGATGTATCCTTCTTCTTTCGATATATGCTCATGTTTGCTCTTAAAAGCAATGTCTGGAATGCACAGCAAATAAGCTAGCTACCTGGGCTTCAGAGAAACTTTTGCAGCTTTGTTTGTTTTGAATCTCTGGTTGAGGGAATTTCCTTTGTCTGCGATTGCTAATCGCTTTGAATTCACGTGTCAACAAAAGCAACTCATGCTATTGTGTTACGAAATCTGTCCTTGTTTTGGAAAGCCAGAAAAAAGTTTATAGAAAGGAATAAAAACTTTCTTGCGCTTTGGGAATTGTAAAATTAAACATCTTTAGTATATGACAGATTCAGTTTACATGTAAACAGAATTCCTCGCAAACGGTCATTTACAATAAAATCCTTATCATTTCGTTGACTTTTGATTTTCTCACCAAATCGAACTCAAAATTGTTTCTTAATTCTAGCAAATTATTTTCAAACTGTCTTGCAAACATTACCACAGAAAAACAGGCAAAATCAATTTCGCATTCTTGATTATCATCCTCAGACTAATTAATACCAATCAGTAAATAATCATAAAAGGTTTTAAATGCTACATTTCAAATATTATTGTAAGAAATTTCGCAATGAAGAACTTTACTGTATAAGACATTTCTCACCTTTTCTCGTATCAGGGACAACATCAATAGTTGATTGAGTTGTTACTGCATTATTACCAGAATTCTCTTTATCTTTTGCACTTTTATTTTTGTCCTTCGAAGGAATAGTCCGAAGATCCCACTCTGTAAAGCTGGAACCTTTTTGCGAATTTCTTTGCCAGACCTAGCAGAGAGTCGTCGTTGACCTGAAAAGAATAAAAACTAATTAAAGATTGAGTACGACATGTTTACTTTTTGGTGCAAAAGTTTTCAATGTCATACGACTAAATTCAATTGAAGTTTCCTCATTTATAAGACTACCGTCACTGAGAAAACTCAGACCGATGCTCGGTTTTAAATCTGATTGTGTCGGGGGTTGTGTCTTCTAATTTGCACACCCCCCCCCCCGCCCTAACTTGAACATTTTCAAACCGGTTTGAGTTCAGTTAACTCACTCTATTTGACGCCTTTCCGATGCAGCTGTATCAACAACAGCATAACTGAATTTACGGCTCCTTCACAGAAACCGCATAAATGGGACACAATTCTTTCAAGGCAAACAACTGCATCATATTACCTGGACAAAGTGCGCAGCAATCTCCAGGTCTCTTAACTGGTTTGGAACACTTGGTTCGAGGACACGAGTGCTTGCGACAATGCTCTCTTCCATTCTAAAGAAGGAAATGACGCATGATAAATTACGAATAAAAATATGTTTCAATAATTCTTGATTACGAAATAGTTCTTCCTTTGATTTCAGGCATCAATGGCAGAAAATAGGGTCAGATCATGGGCAATAACGCACCGTTGATGTGGCCATCAAAATTGTATTCTTATTCACTGTGTTGTTTCTCTTCCACGGGATTGCGAGTAAAGCTTCATAATGTTGCTATTCCTTCGTTTTTCTCTCGTCACAGCAAGGAATCGAATGCTGCCATTATTCAAATACGGTTGAAACGATTGGAGCTCCTACGCAGAGATACGTCTCATTTCAAATTTCCCGTATCGCTGCGAAGGAGCTCCAACCGTTTCAACCGTATTTGAATAATGGCAGCATTCGATTCTTTGCTGTGACGAGAGAAGAACGAAGGAATAGCAACATTATCAAGCTTTACTCGCAATCCCGTGGAAGAGAAACAGCACAGTGAGTAAAATACAATTTTGATCATAATATAGGCCACATCAACGGTGCATGGTCAGATACGAGCAAAATTAACCAAATTCATTGCTGTTTCTGTTTGTAACTTTTCTGCTATTTCCAAACCTTTTTAACTACTTTGTCTCTAATTATTTTGACATCATTTAAAAGGTGCCAAGCTCACTTTCTTATTTTCTCTTGGCTCTTTGTTTCTTCTTCGCTGTCAAGTATTGTCTCCTTTACATTATTCTAAGAGCGCCACAAGTTTGAACCAAACAATTTTTACTATTGTTTGCCAAATTTTAGGATGAAATTTCAAAGTTTGCTGCAAAACGAAAGAAAGAAGAGGAGTTCTCATTCATGAATACGATGAGCCTTACCATGCAATTACAGTCAACACAAGTCGCAAAAACATTTCTGGATGGAAGATACAATTGCCAACTTTCATTATTTTCAAAATATCGACCAATGCTTGTGCAACCTGAAATGATAAGTTTGAAGAATCTAAGTAACAATATTTCCAGTAAAAGTCTTCTTTGAAGCAAACTTAAACGGGCTGGGTGAAGTTTTAACGGGAGAACGTTTTGATTTGGCATTTTTTCGATGGTCAGTATCATCAGGACTAATTCAAGTAAATTCAACATGAATGTCTAATCTTGGAGATTGTTCTCTGCACTTTGTTTTTACACAAATAAAATCTTCATGTGTTCAGGGACTGCCGATATAAAAAAGAATTTCCAACGAGCATTTTAGCTGATCTTTCATCCAAAGATCAGCTTGAGTCTTGATAAAGATGTCTCCTTTTTAATCAGCTATTCACAAAGGAATTTCTATTTCATAAATGTAGCATTTGATGCAAAAAACATTGATGTTTCTACCTATTTCCTACCGAGCCATCTTTTTACAGAGATATTTCTACCAAGATCATTTGCGTTCGGTTCTAAGAAAAATTTGCCAATCAAAATCAGTTACACGTATTTTTTATAAGAAACTAAGAATTTGGGCCAGTACTGAGAGTTTCTTAAAATTATCAGATTTCGAGTACCCAAAGTTTCTTACGAGTTTCTTAGAGGTGTCATAACAATCTTCATCTTCACTACCTGTGCCCTCGTGAACATTTCAAAATAAGGTTTTTTAAAGAACGCCGGTCAACCAGCATCCTTTGCGGTCGCACTTTGCTGAGCACTGCTATGTACGATGTCATACGAAAATGGCTGCCGCAGTCGAAAGGCAAAATGGGAAGCGCGCAAAGGATGCTGGTTGACCGGCGTTCTTTAAGCTTTTCCAATGTTTAGACATAACTCAAGTACCTTACGAGTAATATGATACAGGAAACAAGTGAAAATAAATTAGGGTAGAAATATGTCAAAGATTTCCTTTATCAAAATGAATAGTTTCTTAACTTATATTTTCCCAGTACTGGAGTTTCTAAATTTTTTAGCGATCTGAGAGTTGAGTTTCTTATGGGCAGCTTCTTATGAAAAAATACGTGTATACATTCTGTGAGGCGTAAAGAATTATGGTAAACTGTATCCAGGGTAGGTAACTGTTCCTTTTTACAATCTTTTGCTTATTCCTCAATTAATGTTCAACGTTTTGAGTTTGTCCTCATCTTCATATATTTAGAAATTATTGAAACCTACCTCTTGGCGCTGATTCTCTTGGAGGTCTTGCTGATCGCTCTGAAGAAAATACAAAACAAAGAACGCGTATAATCAGTTTTAAATGTTTTATCCTTTATCGACAAAAATTTATTCTCAGCTAAGCAGAAAAAGTAACTCTTTTTTCTAAAAATAGCTTTATTCTAACCATATCCAGATTGGGTTTACCAGCGAAAAAGAAACATAGCGGGGGGGGGGGCATCGCAAAATGCTTTTTCCCGTATTAGTTGGCAAG
>REGL01000265.1:98449-158930 GCA_004194395.1 Aurelia aurita complex sp. Pacific
GCTATGCAATGCGCTTATACGGCCGCTAGCTATTACTGCTATCAATTGCATCGCAGTTACGAAGCGTCTCTAAAAAAGTTTCTTTCGTTAATGCAAAATAAAGTTGCAAAACTTACAAAAGAGATAGGAGACTTAGTACATGAAACTAGCAACGTACAACAAGTTTGCCTCTAATCCTAAATGCAAATTTCGTAGGAGTCAGAGTGCCTTCGTGTCATTACTCACGCAACAACTAGGCATATATCTTTAAAGCCTCTCCTCTAGATTAACGAGAAGCCTGTAACATTCGAAGCAATATGAATATGGAAACTCAAGAGAACCTCAAACCTGCAAAATAAGCAAAATTACAAGATCTGTAATGAGTCATATCGCCTTTCTGGCATTAACTGGGCCGCAACCAAGGACCCGCCACTGACAGATTCTTCTTCATAAATAGTTGATGATAAAATTTACGAAATTTAAAGAGATAAGCAAAGATGCAACTCCGAAAAAACTTTAAACAGTGGACTTACCTCATGATAGCAGCAAAATGGCGTCCAACCAAGGTCACAAAAGCTCTGATCAACTGAATAATATTGTGATGAACGACAAACCACAGTCTAATAGACCTTCATTTGACATCAGATCTCGTACAAACATCAAATTTCACACAGTACATGCTCGCCATAAAACTACAAGTTCACAATAGAACTAGCAAAAGAACAGTGCTTAAACTTTCTCCGTGATCGAAATTTCACCGTTTCTCCCTGAGCACCTTGATAACAAGCACGAACAAGGCAGAAAAGGGCTTTTTATGAAATGAAGTTGCTTTCCAGAGTCGAGTAAAACAAGCCAAAGTTTAGTGTCCAAAATTTCTCTGTGGGCAAAATCTCCAACAGTGTAGCAAGCACAACCAACGTACAAACTTCTCTTTGAGCAAAATTTCCAACAGTGCTTTATGAAAAGTACGACCAACATACAAGAGTGCTTTTTGTACAATGACGCTATTTTCAAGGGCTGAGCTGTGAAGAACTTCTAAAATGCAATGTTTAAAATTCTCCGTGATCGAAATTTCCAACAGCGTCTTAGAACTATCACAGCCAACGCAGAAGAAATCTTATCATACAATGAAGCTGTTTTCAATTAGTCGCTTTCTGCAAGCACGACCAACTTCAAAGAAGTTCCTATACACAATAAAATTGCTTTGAAGAGAGTTAAGCAATCGCTCCGTTCCTCCTCCGTGTGCAAAATTTCCAACAGCGACAAGACAAGCACGGCTAACTTTGAAGAAGTCCTGAAGATGTTTTCAAAAGTTGAGTATAGTCGCTCCGTTAACCACTTTATTTTTCAAAAGGTTCGACTGAAGTTGTATCTTAGAGATCGCAGCTTGTTTCCTTTATAACTCTCTGTAGAGGCCCCGTACCATTTCTCAGTCCTGGGAGTTTGAACTCTCAGCGATGAACAATCGACAGCCTTGGATGCATTCACCTCACAGTTTCAACAAGGATAATACAAAACCATGTGACACCAGCGTCCCTTTCTCTATCAGCAATGAAGAAAATTTCTCGACGGTGAACCTTAGTTCTTGTCCTGTTCTATCATGTCATGGACTAAAGAACCCTGTCGTTACATCTCACACTGGTGTTCTCTAAACTTTAATTTGAACTGAGGAATTTTGAAGATTGATTTTCTATTTGCTAGGAATTGGAACAACAAAGACTTGCTTTACAAAGAAGGTGGGTCATGCTCGTAACGTGATGACTTCGTAATTAAACACTCAATAATCGTTTTAGCTAGTTAACAAAAGTGCGTTTCATGAGTTAAAATTCTTCACAAAAAGCACTGAGGGACCGGTCATTCATTCTTCCTCGGGGAGGGGTGGAAGACATCTGGGAGGGGGTTCAAAATGTATGTACTCAAAGAGCGGGGGAGGGGACGCAAATGTAAGCACATCTGAAGGAGGGGGTATGAAAACAGTTTTAGGTCCACGGAATTGGTCTTTCAAAAAGTAAAACATAGTTCTTCAGTCTCTACGAAAAACCCTGTTTATTTCTAACCCTGATAGATGCAACTACTTGCCTAACTCCATCAGCCTGCATGCATGCAGAGTCGGGCTCAGGCAAAAAAAAAATGAAAGGGAGGGGAAGTTTCAATTGTGCGCCTTCCCTGTTCCTCGAGTCTGCACGCAGCCTGAACTCCCTCGGCTCTGTGCTCTTTTTTGATTTGTGACGATGTAAATCTTCATGCAGTATAAATCACGACAGTATAGTGACACTTTTACTATATATGTATTGGCAGGAGGGTTGACATTATTTTCTGCCTTGCTGGAGGGGGACCGATAGTGTCAGGCAAATCAGAGAGGGTCCATCAAATATTTGAAAAAAATGTCTTCCATCCCCTCCCCAGCAAGAATCGATAACCCTTCCCTTAACATGAAAACCAACCTAAAACCTGTTACACCACGGTTCCAATCGATAACTTTCAAGGCTCAAGTTCCAAATACAAGGACTTGGCAGATGTGACTTAGTGTAACTTACTAGTGCAACTTATGAAATGGCTATTTTGTCGTACGCGTGACAATTTGCGATCGATTTCCAGTCTGGGCATGCGTACTTTAACTTAATTGGTAGCACGATCAGAGCGCGCGATCGCACATAAAAGTAAAAGTTCATCCTACTTCTTGCGATCGATCACCCGCACTGCAGCAAACCCAGCAACAAGATCAGGGGGCAGTTAGGCCAGATGATGTGAGCATTCACCCTGGGCCTGATTCCTCACATTCTCCTTGCATTCCTTCTCTTCTTCGTCGGAGTAGCAACAGCTTCAGTCTTCCCTTAAGAACAGCCATCTTTGTTCATGTTACGGTTTGAGTTTAGCGCGCTCTGAAGATGCTTCAGCACTATCTATGGAAATTGAAAGCAAGCTGTGCGATCGCTAAAAGCTGATGGCAGATTGTCGCGCGCGCAACCAAAATCACTGAATGGAAATCCGCCTTTAGACATTGTGAATGGGAGATGTACCTTTCACACCACGGTTCCAAAAAATCGATAGCATTTCAAGTCTCAAGTTCCCAATACAAGGACCCATTACAGTCTCTGGCAGATGTGATTTAGTGTAAAATTCAATCCTTCTGAAATGGCTAGTGTTTTAAATTAAAGGGATATCTTAATGAGCCGACAAAGTAGGAGCTATATAGACCTTTGATTTTTAAGCAAGTGGCAGGGCCATAGTTCGAGTAGCAGTCGCTAATCGAAGTCATGCTGTAAATTGATTTATGTCTTTTCTCAGTGGGCTATGTGTTTAGTTGGACCAGTGGATTTAGAGCGTTTCGAATGCCACGTTGTGAGAATTGTGGATGGGGTCCCTTGTTTAGTGAGAAGTGCGTCCCTAACCGTGACAATAACCCTNTTGTGAATGGGAGATGTACCTTTCACACCACGGTCCCAAAAAATCGATAGCATTTCAAGTCTCAAGTTCCAAATACAAGGACCCATTACAGTCTCTGGCAGATGTGATTTAGTGTAAAATTTAATCCTTCTGAAATGGCTAGTGTTTTAAATTAAAGGGATATCTTAATGAGCCGACAAAGTAGGAGCTATATAGACCTTTGATTTTTAAGCAAGTGGCAGGGCCATAGTTCGAGTAGCAGTCGCTAATCGAAGTCACGCTGCAAATTGATTTATGTCTTTTCTTAGTGGGCTATGTGTTTAGTTGGACCAGTGGATTTAGAGGGTTTCAAATGCCACGCGGTGAGAATTGCGGATGGTGTCCCTGTTTTAGTGAGAAGTGCGTCCCTAACCGTGACAATAACCCTGCTGTTTTAGTGCTTGAGACAGAGTTCAGAAAACGAGCCCCCTCTGCAAGGTAACAACCATACGTCTTGAGGTTGAATAAGACCTTGGATCCTTATCAAAAAGCAAGAAAGACAGCATCGTGTAAACAGAAAGAGTTCGCCTTCGCCTTTGGACCCTCCAAGTAAGTTCCGTGGGACTTTCAAGTAGTTCTCAATTCTCACTGGTCCACATAGAGTACGCAGCTCTGATCGGTTTTCAATATACCAATATAAAGGAATTGAATCAGCATAAGACGGCAGGGTATACCCTATGTGTCAGAATTTGCTGACTCATGGTTCTGTATGGCGCATCTGATTGGCTAATGTTCATGTGAAATGAAACTGATCACATGAAACGCATTGTGCAACAGCAGGTCCTTTTTGTTTATTGGGAGTGGTAGTTAATCTTTCTCNTGGTTTAAGAATAACAGGGGGTTAAGCAAAATAAACAAATTTATGACACAAGGACAGACAAAGTCAAATTAGAAGGACGCTGCGGAGGAGCGTGCTGGTCCACATAGAGTACGCAGCTCTGATCGATTTTCAATATACCAATTTAAAGGAATTGAATCAGCATAAGACGGCAAGGCATACCCTATATATCAGAATTTGCTGACTCATGGTTCGGTATGGCGCATCTGATTGGCTAATGTTCATATGAAATGAAACTGATCACATGAAACGCATTGTGCAACAGCAGGTCCTTTTTGTTTGTTGGGAGTGGTAGTTAATCTTTCTCACATGGGTCACATGATACACGGTAAAGCAGGTCTATTGATCATGACTCAATGCCTTTAATTTAGAATGCTTCAAAATGGCTCATTTACATGCATAACAAGTGTAACAAGATTTTCACATTTAATGACACAGTAAAGACAGAAAGAACTAAAAATTGCATTTAATTGAAAAAACAACGCAGATATTGTTCCCTGCCGTTTGTTGAGGATATTTGAAAGGCCCAAGCAGTAGGCCTGAACTAAAATTCGAAGCAGTTGAATTTGACTATTTCATTAGAATCAATAAAATGTCAGCAGCGTTTCTCAGACACTCAGCATATCAAACAACCCTTGTCCTCCTTCGTAACAGTTTAGCTGACTTGACAACAGTAGCGTAACAAGATGGCCAGACAAGAATCGTTCTAAATACCCCAGCTAGTCCCAACAAATGTAAAATGAAACCGGGAACTAAGGAAGAGAAAGGATGCTTAATCCTAAAGTAATTTTCTTTCCAGGCTGTCTGAAGACAGTTTAGTCCCAAACTACAACAATGATGTAACACACACGTTGATCTTTGACTTCAAAGATCGGTTGTGAATTTAAAAAGAAAGTAAGAACTGGGGCACGACACCCAAATGGAGGGAGGGGGCACCACACCCAAGAACTACCTACGATATCTTTCACTAAGATGAAGATGGTCTTAGACCAGATTCTGGTAGCGCTGTGCTTCTCGTCTTCTCTTCTGTTACAGAAATCAAGGCTGTACCGAGGGGAAACTTTCTGGGGGCCTAAGGACAATAGAAACAATGAACTTGTGTCCATTTTCCACAAGAAACAATAAGATTACTGATTTAATGGGGGATTAGGACACCCTAAAGAACATAAGCAAGGGGTACAGGCCTCCAGAAAACACAGAGATAGAGAGCGATGCAGCAGGGTCCCCAATTTGATATGTTTATAACAATGGCTATTGTCTATGAAAGGAGAAAACAAGGGACATCAGGGAAGACCAAGACAATAGTAACTTTTTAAGTGCTTGCAAATTAAGCTATCATCTCTCTCAAGGGACCGCTGGAAAATAGGGGGCTTCATTTATGACACAGCTAAATTGCTCCAACACGTTGATGATTAGCACCAAGGAAATATTGGGGCCTTGCTTCAAACTCATAAGGAGGGTTTTTGCCACCGCTGATGAAGCAAAGATCGACGATTAATCACCGATAAATTGTCGAGAAAGGAAAAGTTATCATACCTCATTCTCTGGTCTTTAAGTTTCTTCCACAAGGCGTTGCGATTCGTTTCTTCTTTGTTGCGCTGCAATCAGGTTGTGTGGAGCTTCTAAAAACTGGAGAAATTTCCTGCAAAACAGTTACTTTATTGCCAGACAAGCTAGAGGAATGCTCCTTTTGTGAAACATCATTGCTCGCTGAACAAAGTCTTTAGCCAACCACCATGGAGGTTTTCTTGAGCATGCGCATATTTCAAGAGTGTGAAAAGGCTTGCCTTGCTAAAATCGGTAGAACTACGCATGTTCAGTGATCACATCTCGGGAGATTCCCCCATCTTCTGCTACTATAACAAGTACCATGTCTTGGCATGTCTTGTCGTTGTGAACAAGAATTCTCGCTGTACGTTATGTCCAATTGATAGAAAGCTTGAAAATGTCATATTCTTGAAGTAATGCAGAAGTCCCTCTGTCACATCTTTGTTTGACGTTTTACATCCTTCCGCCATCCCATCACAGATGTCTTCTTTAACCGATATTTCTTCCAGACTCTTCCCTACAGATTTCACCAAGGGACGAATCGCTAAAAGCGCAAGCGATTTCAATGAAACACAAGGATTCCTGAAGATACTTGAGGATGTTGGCGAGATTTTACAAGATCAAAGCAAGGAAACTTACGAAATCATCGTATTTGAAGCTACTGGCAAATACTTCAGCTACGCAATACAGACTTTCAATAGCTAATTTCCTCTCCCTTCATGCAAGGCACTTTGAAAACAAGTGACTATCCCTTTACTGCATGACACTTAGAAGTAAAGCTGCCACTCTACTGGAGTATGACACAGTAAATAATCCCTTGAAATAAGTTAAACATGAAGCTAAAGGTTTTAAAGACATATTTGCCAAGTTACTTAACCAATAAAGGAACGGGAAACATCTTGGACAAACTTTCAATTCATTCAAAAGCCAATGTATTTATGAATCACGTTAGAGAAAGCAAAGAATTCGAACTTTGAGGGCGTTTGCTAATCTGTACTCTGACCCTGTTCTGCTCATGACAAGAAAAGCCCCCGGTGATCACCAAACAGGAACGCTACCAGCGCCATTACCTTGTTTATGAAATGCCTAATCAACTTCTGTGAATTCAGAAAATGTCTTTTCTAGGACATGTGTCGCGCGTAGACTTGAAGTGATTTCCTTGGGATAAATGAGTTCGGGAAATTTGTGGGCGAAGAAAATCCAGACAATCTCAATCTCCGGTTTGAGATGTTGAAAAAAATGAAACAATTTTGATGTGTTTACATCAGGAAACCAAATGCTAAGCAGGAAGGCAGTTCATATGGCTGCCCCCTTATTCAAATGATCTTCGGCCGTCTCAGATTTCTGTCTTTTTACGCTATCTGTTGCTAGGAAAGCTGGCTGTCCTTTTCATTTGCTGTCCTTCCTTGGAAAACAACGGCGTCATTTTTGCTCTACTCGATAGATGACAGAAGATCAGTTTCCTCGTTACTTGGTTACACCTGACGCCAGATACAGTATTCACCGTATTCACTGTCTAGTAATAAATTCCGACACAGATCTCAATGTGTGCATTCACCAGGGGCCAGAGAACATTCTCCCTATAGCTTGACCCCCTGTCTTCGACAAAGGAAGAGCCCCCTCTTAGCAATCATTACAGTCAACTGCTCCCTTTGCAGGGGGTGCAGTATACAGATTAAGAAAAGGGAAATCGTATTGTTAGGGTACCCGTTGGAGTATGATGAATAAAGGCTTTTGTGGATAATATAACTCAAATGAATTATTTAAGAATGATTTTTTAGGTTACCCCGACCTCGCTTAGCACAAGCGGTGTCAACTGGACTTGTAGGGATGTCAACTGGCCTCGTAGGGATGTCGCTTGGCATCTAGATTTACATTCAAAAAAGATGTTTGACAAATATATTCTATGCAGTCAAAAAAAATCGCACTCGGAGGAAGCAGTTCATCCCAAGCCTCGAGAAACCATGATTGTAGTACCACAGGATATGGTAAATAAATGAAATGGTAAAAACGGTAGAAATGGGCCTAAATTTGCATTTGTTGCTATTTCTACGCAATGTTATTGGACCATTTTGTGGAAGCATGTCTAATATCTCAGCAAATCAAGATTTTATGCCCTGAAAACATTTTTTCATTTGTTTTTCGCATGTATTACATCAAAATTAAAGCCAGCAAAAATTGGAAAGGCCTCTTCAATACACCCTATCGATTCCATCTACACAGGTCTGTTAAGACTTCAAAAGTTATCGCTAGGCTGCGCAATCTCTAAACATTTGTTTTGATTCTTCCTGTAGATATCTAGGCCTATCAGATAAAACTTCAGACATTGATAAAACGAGCTAATTTTCCATAAAGAGTGCTAATCAGTATAAATCAATGGTATACTGAGCTGCCAAAACCTCAGAAGGAGCATCATAGGGTACACAGTTTCTAATGTTTACTTTTATCTTCCTTTAGATATCTCGTCCTATCTACAAGTTTAGAAAGTAACAAACAAGCTAAATTCTAATGTACACTGTGCAAGCAAGGTGACAACGTCCCTAAGCTCTAGACCACGCCTAGCCAAGCCACAACGAACTATTGAGACGAACGAAGTAGCAGCCCATAGACAAGGCATCCCTTCAAAGTTTGTTTCATTTTCTCAACAGACATCTAGGCCTATCTAACAAAATTTTAGACCGTAATAAAACATTGTTAATCTCGATAAAAACTGTTCAATTCTCATCATGACCACGTCCCAATGCTAGTCCGTACATATCCCATCTTCAGCATGGGTTCCAAATCTTTAAAAGGCTGGTGTAAAATTCAGTGACCTATTTCTTTGAACTGAATGACTTCAAAGAAACTTCAGCTATTTCTCTATAATTCTTCCGTTGGAATTTACTGAAATCTTCAATATTTTCAGAATTAGAGTGTTTTTTTTTACCCTTTCAAGAACTCAAGAAAAATTTCCAAAAAAATAAAAACAATCGTAATTTCTAAACTGTTTGAAGCAACATGAAATAATTTCGAAGAAATTCATGGTTTATGGATATATAGCAAAAGTCTGTCACTTATCTGGTTTATGATTTAGAAATTTGATGACATCACACTCTCAAATGAATTGAAATGTAGCATACGCCAAAATTTCGAAAAATTTTCAGAACTTCTGAAAAGTCCAACGGTAGAATTAAAGATACATGACTAAAGTTTGTTTCAAGCCCCTCAGTCAGAAGAAATAGATCACAGAATTTTACACCCAACTTTTCACGCCGAGTTAAAGATTTGGAAGACCATTCTGATTCTCTCCGCAGATATCTAGACCTATCTGATTAAAATCTCAGACCGTAATAAAACAAGATAAATCCTTAGCTTAAAGAGTAATCATTCGTTTTCCTAACCTCTAATCCAAGACACACAGCCTGTCACCTTGATGTCTGAGTGACATTTTTAATTAGGATTATTGTTTCGTTCTTTTTGACGCAAGGTTCGATCTTAAAGAGCCATTGTCACCCAGGGTCCTTTGCGGGCACGCTTTAATTCCAGACTACTGTTTGAAAATCAGTTTGGCCTAAGCGCAAATATGGATCTAAACTATAGTAATTGAACTGCTAGAAAAGTCAACTGAAGTCAAATTTTCCTATCAGTTCAACTACTATACTGGGTGAGTCAATAAAAAGGCCCGGCGTTTGAAAAAATGCTGCTCCCTCAATATCACAGCAATAATATTGAAATCTGTCTTGTTTTATTCCCAATATGTCCAATTAGGTTCAGTAATTTACCCGGCTTTAATCTGCTGTTCCTTCCCGTCGAAATAAGAGATTTTCTACAGAAAAGCCCTCTCGAAAACCTGCAAAAACGAAGGAATACGACAAAAAAAATTTCCCTTGTTTTCCTTCCTAGCAATAATGACATTCACATGCATTCATGGATTTTTTCCTCTTGGGAAAATGGAATCCACCTGAATAAGTTATTCATACAAGGGGGAAGACTGTTTCATTCCCCCAAGAGGATAGCACATGCTAAAGTCATTGCTGTAAGGTAAACACAACAGGGAAACTTGCTTGTGATTTTAGCACGTTTTCTAAGGTTTCTTGAAAGGACATTTGTAAGAAAATCCCTTGTAAAATCTTAACGAAGTGACCAATTTCAGCCAGGAAAAATTCTAAAATAATTAAACATATTAGCTATTCAACTAGTTATTGCAAAATATCATTGCTTATATATTCAGGGAGCAGTAGCCTTTCAAACCCCGGGCCTTTTTTTTACTCATCCGGTAGTGTGGATCTAGCCTCTCTACACAAGGACCCTCAACTTACGCTCATCTAATTGAAGTTAATTGATGTTGTTGTTGTCGCTCCAGTTGAGGGCCTTATGGACTAACTCTTCTCAAAACGGCAAAAATATTCTCGCCAGGAACAAATTTGTTCCTGGACCAATCAGGATAGAAGACTTGGAATAACTTGATGGGACTGGCTGATTCTTCTTCAATTCAAACTTCCCGCCAAAGGTAAACAAAAGCGTTCGAACAACGCGTTCGACTGAACTGCTCCAACGATCAAAATCTCAAAGTAGCGAACGAATTTACGAGATCTTTTGCGGCCCCAAATAACCAAAATGACACTTATAGGTAAGAGTTTTTTGCTTTAATAGCTTGAAGAAACATTCATCTAAGTACTGATAGCTTGTTTTGCAGTGTAGCACTTCAGGATAACCACTTTTTGCGGCGATTTAGGGTCGGTGGTTTTGAGAAGAAATGGCAGGTGATTTAGGCCATGTCCGTTTCTAGAAGCGTAAGTCCANAGCAACATGAAATAATTTCGAAGAAATTCATAGTTTATGGATATATAGCAAAAGTCTGTCACTTATCTGGTTTATGATTTAGAAATTTGATGACATCACACTCTCAAATGAATTGAAATGTAGCATACGCCAAAATTTCGAAAAATTTTCAGAACTTCTGAAAAGTCCAACGGTAGAATTAAAGATACATGACTAAAGTTTGTTTCAAGCCCCTCAGTCAGAAGAAATAGATCACAGAATTTTACACCCAACTTTTCACGCCGAGTTAAAGATTTGGAAGACCATTCTGATTTTCTCCGCAGATATCTAGACCTATCTGATTAAAATCTCAGACCGTAATAAAACAAGGTAAATCCATAGCTTAAAGAGTAATCATTCGTTTTCCTAACCTCTAATCCAAGACACACAGTGTGTCACCTTGATGTCTGAGTGACATTTTTAATTAGGATTATTGTTTCGTTCTTTTTGACGCAAGGTTCGATCTTAAAGAGCCATTGTCACCCAGGGTCCTTTGCGGGCACGCTTTAATTCCAGACTACTGTCTAAAAATCGATTTAGCCTAAGCGGAAATATACACTATAGTACTTGAACTGCTAGAAAAGTCAACGAAAGTCAAATTTTCCTATCAGTTCAACTACTATACTGGGTGAGTCAATAAAAAGGCCCGGCGTTTGAAAAAATGCTGCTCCCTCAATATCAAAGCAATAATATTGAAAACTGTCTTGTTTTATTCCCAATATGTCCAATTAGGTTCAGTAATTTACCCGGCTTTAATCAGCCATTCCTTCCCGCCGATATGAGAGATTTTCTACAGAAAGCCACTTTCGAAAACCTGCAAAAACGAAGGAATACGACAAAAAAAATTTCCCTTGTTTTCCTTCCTAGCAATAATGACATTCACATGCATTCATGGATTTTTTCCTCTTGGGAAAATGGAATCCACCTGAATAAGTTATTCATACAAGGGGGAAGACTGTTTCATTCCCCCAAGAGGAAAGCACATACTAAAGCGTTCTCCAGACATTGCTGTAAGGTAAACACATTGAGGAAACTTGTTCATGATTTTAGCACGTTTTTAAGGGACATATTTCAGGAAATCTCTTGTAAAATCTTAACGAAGCAACCGATTTCAGCCAGGAAAAAATCTAAAAATAATTGAACATGTTAGCTATTCAACTAGACATTGCAAAATATCATTTCTTATATATTCAGGGAGCAGTAGCCTTTCAAACGCCGGGCATGTACTCATCTTTACTCACCCGGTAGTGTGGATCCATATTCTCCCCTTAGGCCAAATTTGATTTTCAGACAGTCTGAAGTTTCAGCTTGCGCGTAAAGGACCCTGGGTGGTGATCACTCTTTAAACCCAAATTCATTTTGGATGCGATTCTGATTGCTCGATACGGCACGAGACCTTTTAGCTATTCTACAAAAGAGCCTGGATCGAGCGTTATTTTCATACATTTTATACACGAGGTTCGATCGAGTGGCGTTAAAGCTTCCATCACCATTGTGCAAATTCGAAAATTCTTCGAAATGTAGCAAAACATCGTTCGATTCTGATTCTTTTCAGAATAGCTAAAAGGTCTATCAATCTAGACTTATGACGATGAGTCCCTTGTATCCCTGCGGTAAACCTTGCTCAACAGGGACTCATAACAAAACAGCGAAAAAGCTGACCCTACTATTAATCCATCTTTGTCACGTTGCCGCATTTCATTGCGATCTGGAGTGCGTCAAAAACGACGCTTCAAATGAAAATTCGGCTTTAGTGTATGAAGCAAAACTTTATAAGCAAAATTAGCGATTAAACAACTTCAGCTTGATATGTCCTTTCATCAATGACCATGGGTATTGCAAACACAATTTGTGTCGATCGATTCCACAATACCTGGCCTAAATGTTCCTAAATGAATACAAAATGTAGTTCGCTACCTATCTCGTCTTCATTTGATTAACTTCTCTGCTTACTTGCTTTGAAAATCCATCCTTGCTTGCTTTCAGCGACAGCTTGCGTCAACCTAGGAACTAGTCCTCAGGCCAGAACTTTCAGGGCGCGGCTTCAAAACTTAGGCCATCATAACAAACCGCCGAAAGCAAGCAAGGATTAACTGCGAAAGCAAGAAAGCAGAGATGCTAATGAAATGAAGGCAAGAGAAGTAACGAAATACATTTATTCATATAGGAATATTTAGGCCAGGTATTTTGAACAGGATCAACACAAATCGTGTACCCATGCTTTCATCAAATCGCACGTCTTCAGAGTGGAACTACTTTTGAGAGCGTGACACAGAATTGTGCAAATTCTTATAAATCATGGAANATATGGGAACTAGTTCTCAGGCCATAACTTTCAGGGCGCGGCTTCAAAACTTAGGCCATCATAACAAACCGCCGAAAGCAAGCAAGGATTAACTGCGAAAGCAAGAAAGCAGAGATGCTAATGAAATGAAGGCAAGAGAAGTAACGAAATACATTTATTCATACAGGAATATTTAGGCCAGTTATTTTGAACAGGATCAACACAAATCGTGTACCCATGCTTTGATCAAATCGCACGTCTTCAGAGTGGAACTACTTTTGAGAGCGTGACACAGAATAGTGCAAATTCTTATAAATCATGGAAGGTGAAGGAGCTTTTAACCTCAATTGTTACAGCAAAAAGGTGTCACAACCTATGCCCACCAATCTTAAGGATAATTTTCATATAGCTACTTTGTGGCAATGGTCATCAAATTTCGCAACTTTTCGTCGAACTTTGGACAGCAAGTACGCAGAGCTGGACCAACAAAAAATTCAAATGGGTTGCTCCAAGCAAACATTCTTTGACATTGTAGCATCGAGCAGAGAGCTCCCCTGGAACCAGAAACCCATGTATTGTTTCAAAATGTCCATCTTTAGGGTCAGGAGAAATTTTCTGTCACGAGAGTTCTTTTCTGAGCAGTAAGCGTTTAACTATACTAAAAAATACGAAAATTGAATCGCCTACCAATCGGCTTCTGAACCAAACAAATAAAATGCCTGGGGCAGATGTTTAGATATATCCTTCTTCCTTCGACATATGCTCATATTTGCTCTTAAAAACTAGTTCTGGAATGCACCATGAGCTAGCTAGCTACGTGGGTTTCAGGGCAACTTTTGCGGCTTGCTTGGTTTTGTTTATGACTTGACCAACCAGGCATGGAATCCCTTCGTCTGTAATCACTAATCGCTATGTACTTGGGTGGCAATCGAAAGTAGCGGATCCTATTGTAACACTACGGCATATGTCCTTGTTATTGACGCGTCAATAAAACACAACGGTCGCTATCAATACCAAAATCCAACCTTGTTTGTCCTGCAAGGACATCTACAAATCTTTGCTTTTAATGCGGACCACAAACAGGGCAACAAGAGGAACAAAACTTTAAATTCTAACTATCTTTATAGTTTCTATCAAGTTTAATATTTCCAATTTAAGGAAAAAAAACACGAAAGTAAGTATAAACAATCGTAGAACGTCTGTGGCCTTCAAACACATCTATCGTGGGACGACATGAAGTAGAGGCAATTTAAAGATGGCACTAATCTTACTTATTTCTAGTCTTCTGTGTATTCAAATGGCTCTGGTGGGTCGGGCTCTTTTTCGTCTTCAGCATCTGTTGCAACTGAGGCTAAATGAAATGAAATGAAATGAATGAAAAAGGTAAATCAAGCACTACCAGAAGCAAGTTGAATAAATGAAATTTTGGTCATTAAGTTTTGCATAGTTTCTTAAAATTGTGAAAGTGAGAACTGCTTTGAAAACGGAAACCATGAAAGAAATCCTGACAGCTTTATCAGTAAAGCTTCAAAAATGCTTTCAGTGAAATCTGCCGGAGGTCCCAAAAAAAAGTATACAGATTTAGTTGACTCTAGCGATGTGAATTTAGCTTCAATCAATGTCTGATCACTCTCAAAATGTTCCTCAATAGTTAACATGAACATAGATACTTCGTTTGTTGGTATTGGTGCATTGAGAGCAGATATATTAATCTTCAAAGCTCAAATTTGCCTCTTCCTTCAAACCAGAGCTTTATCCTTATGGCCTAAGCAAATTCTTAAGGCACTGCTTATAAATCAACGATAGCCTTGATAAAATTTGAACAATATTCTATCTGGTGTTATTCTGTCACCCTCCAGTCATCCATTGAACAGTTTCTTAATTTTTCATTATTTTTAGTTCTTAATTTCGATGTGCTTCAGGAATTTGCTTAGGCCAAAAGGCCAAAGCTCTGGTTTGCAGATGGACGCAAATTTGAGCTTTTAAGATTGATATTTCTGTTCTCAAACCAGCAATACCAACAAACGAGGTATCTATGTTCAAGTTAACTATCGAGGAACATTTTGAGAGTGATTAGCCCTTGATTAAAGCTGAATTCACATCGCTGGAGTCAACCAAATCTGTATACTTTTTTGGGACACCCTGTAGTTTATAAAAGGGTTTCCCAACAAATGTGTCCTATTTGCGTAGCTGCTGCGGAGGAACTGCACGCTCTACTGTTCTGTTCTCGATACAGAATTGTGGGGTGAGTGGCCGAAAAAGAGAAAACTTGATTGTGGTGATTTGGGATTTCGAAATCGATTGCTTATATCGATTAATTTTATCGATTAGTTAATCGATTTCTAAATCCCAAATCACCACGAAAAAGTTTTCTTTTGGTCCATTCATGTGGAGTCTTTACAAAATTTGATCAACGTTTTTATATCGTTTTCAGTGTTTTCGAAAACGAAAATTTCAAGAAACTCGCTTCTAGCTCTAAAGGCTGAAAACAAAAAAATTTGCAAAAAATCTAGAATGTAATTCAGGCTTTCTGCTAAAGATTAAGTCATAAATTATCGAAATCGGCCCAGTTTACGATTTATTGTGGCCTGCCAAACGTGCATAGTTTATTTTGGCGCAACCGGTACCTCCTCTCCAGCAGACATACAAATATGGCAGAATTTTTTGTGACAACCTGTACAAATATCGAATGAGCAGCCAACAACGTTGACTCAGTCAAAACAAGAATTCATCAATTTAGTCCATCAACAAAAAAAGCTTGCATTTCGAAGTTACTGGAAAAACGCATAGGTAATATGACTTTCGTGTTTCAAAGCAGTCCTCCCGTTTTGTGTCCCAAAAATGCTTTTCAAGACATATTCGCCCCTGAAAGAAACCCCCTCGCAAGGTTGCCTTTTCACACATATTGGTTACTGTTTCATATACAAAATGGTATTGATTATAAATAAAATATGTAGCCTCGAATATTCTGATTAAATCATAATCATAATATTCAAGACTACCAGGTGTCCCGAAAAAATATAGACAGATTTGGTTGACTCCAGCGATGTGAATTTAGCTTTAATCAATGGCTAATCAATCTCGAAAAGTTCCTCGATAGTTAACATGAATATAGATACCTCGTTTGTTGGTATTGGTCTTTGACAGCAGAAATATCAATATGGAAAGCTCAAATTTGCGTCCACTTTCAAACCAGAGCTTTGGCCTTTTGGCCTAAGTAAGTTTTTGAAGCACATCGAAATTAAAAACTGAAATTAAAGACAATTGAAGAAACTTCCCATGGGTGACTGGGAGGTGACTTCTGGAAAACAGAATAAAACAAGATCTGATATTGTTCAAAATTCATCAAGGTTATCGTTGATTCATACGCTGTGCCTTAAGAAATTGCTTAGGCCAAAAGGCTGAAGCCCTGGTTTGCAGGAAGAGGCAAATTTGAGCTTTTCCGATTAACATGTCTGCTCTGAAGTACCAACACCAATAAACGAGGCATCTATGTTCAAGTCAACTATCGAGGAACATTTGTAGAGTGATTAGACATTGATTGAAGCTAAATTCACAGTGTTGGAGTCAACCAAATCCGTATACATGGGTTTTGGGACACCCGGTACATATTTGATCTATAATCAATAGCCACACGTAAAAACAAATGATATATTGTTCCATGTAGGCTGGAAATCCAGAGACATGAAACATTATGTCACAGGAAAATATGTCTGAAGTTGTCAGCAAGAAAACTAATATGCCTATCACTTCATAACAATTTTGAGGTCATTCAAGGCAAAATTCGAAGCTTTTATCTGAATATAACACAGCTCGATAATAAATATAGCTACATTTTAGTCAAACTTCACGTATGTGACGAAATGATTGATCGCTTAATATATCAAAGCAAGCTAGGGCATGTATGAAATTTGAGTTTTGTGACATGTTCTAAAGGTTCAGAATAACTTCATATGGTCGGAGCTTAGTGAAGGTACTTTATAAATAAGACAAAGAAAACGCCTACGCATTCTATTGTTCCTCTTACTAAGCAATATCCTCGCACGCGTCAAATTCATCAAACACAATAGGCTAATTTTAGACTTGCAGATGCAGCTTCTGAGTTTGCTATTAAAGAGCCACTGCTGACATAGGTGCTTTGCGCCTGTGCGAATCCCACAATGCATTGCTTCTTCGACTTTCTGGGTGTCTGAAAGTGTTTTTTGGCCCAGCATGTCAACATTATCGCGGATGTGGAACGAAGCCTACCTCAATTCCACTATTGCCTCCTCCATCATTATCTTCATCGCTTTCTTCTTGGACGGTCATTATGGGTGATCCGTAAATATGTGGATTATTTCCTGTCGTTCTCGTTGTTGTACGGTTTAGTTTGCCATATCGAACGGTTCAAATACGAAGTTTAGATTACGAAAGAAAATGATGAGGCCATTTTGCCCTCCAGAGGACTGTATTTCAAATTAACATAATAAAACAGACGCTCTAAGTAAATAAAGGGCCTATACAATTGTGGTTAATACGCGTAAAATGTTCAGCTCGTGTTTCAGCAATGAAGTAAATACAAATCAATAAACGATAATAAGCGCAAACAAAACATTGTTCAGTTCAATGCAGTTGATATTCGGCACAAATGTTCGTCGCCATTGCTATTTACCTCCTTTCGATTTTCTAGGCGCGCAAAGCACTTATGTCAGCAGTGGCTCTTTAATCTCCGCCAACTAACTTTAAAGACAAATGACGGATATATGGCGTCTTGTTTAAAAATAGAACAAAAGATGCATGAATACCTCCATTGTCCAATTGATTTGATAATCTCTCGAGATCATCAAATACAATGGAATACAATAGGCTATATCTAGATTGCCCAGGCCCCTATCTTATGTTGCCTTATATCTCCGTCATTTGTGTTTAAGCCCAGTAGTGAGGCTCTCTTATGGGTTTTGGGAGCAAGAAAGCACAGGAGCAAGGAAGCACATCTATAAAAAGACGGGAATTAGGAATCTAGGAGAAAATAAATTGTTGGGGAAGATGAAAAGCTGGAAAATTAGGTAGAATTCCGAAGGGAGCATGCTCGTTTTTACGGGGGAGGAAGGGAGAAAGAAACCCCGCTGCTAGAGCCTCAGTAGAGAGAGCAACGTCCGAACAGTTTCTTTAAAACTGGACAAATTGGGACCAACAGATTTTTGATGATACCATTTGACTTTGATCGTTAACATTGTGTGCTGGCACTAACCTTGAGTTTGTTGGGGAGACGAGATACTGTTTTCCGAGGAAATTTATGTGTCCTCCCGTGCAGTGGGTTAAAGCGCACGCGCTCGTTAGAGCTTCAACCCCAAAACGCTACTGCGCATGAGCTTTAACCCACTGCACGGGGGGACACATACGTTTCCTCGGGCAAACCGCATCTCGTCTCCCCAACAAGAGTTCAAATACTTCTCCCAAGCAATTCGTGTTTTGGTGCATCAAAAACAAAAGATAAGTTACGCAATTATTCTGGTAGGCCACATATTAAAGTACTAAATATTAGCCTACGTATATTGAAGCCCACCTAAGAATAGGTTAAAAGTCAGAACCCTGTCAAAATACAAGTGACATACATGTAATCCATGGGGCTTATGTCTGCAGATTCAGAGGATGAATGATATATTAATCTGATGATTTAATGTCTAAGTGAAACAGAAGCAGTTATTAAAGAATATAGTCAGCGTCTAGCAATTTCAGTCAAAAATTTCTTCAGCTACAGTTAGTTGATGTATATAAATAGCTGAATCAAGAGTTGCATATGCATGTTTAAAATTAGCCTTTTGCATTTGATCTCGACGCATGTGTGTGGATATTGTTTAGCAAGAACAAGGACAGATTTTGTAAACAATAGCATGAGTTGATTTTGATTGACACCGCAATTCAAAGCGATTAGCCGTTGCAGAAAAAGGAAATTCTCTCAACCAGTAATTCAAAACGAGCAAAGTCGTAAAAGTTTCTCTGAAACCCAGGTAGCTAGCTCGTTCGTTGTGCATTCCAAAAATATTTTTCCAGAGCAAACATGAGCATAGATCGAAAGAAGAAGGATATATCTACATATCTGCTTTGGGCATTTAACTTATTTGGTTCAAAAGCCAATTGGGAAGCGATTCAATTCTCTTACTCTTTTGAGTGTAATTAAAACACTTACTGCTCAGCTTCTGAACAAAAGAAATAAAAAGCCCGAGGTAGATGTGTAGATATATCCTTCTTCTTTCGATATATGCTCTTTTTTGCTCTGAAAAACTATTTCTAGGATGCACAATGAGCGCGCTAGCTACCTGGGTTTCAGAGAAACTTTTGCGATTTTGTTTGTTTTGAATTACTGGTTGAGGGAATTTCCTTTGTCTGCAATCGCTTTGAATTCAGGTGCCCAAAAGCAACTCATGCTATTGTGTTACAAAATCTGTCCTTGTTTTTGGCAAGAGGAACAACGGTGTGAGTAGGCGTTTTCTTTGCTCTATGTATACCGGGTGTCCCAAAACAATACATGGACTTGGTTTGATTCAGCGATGTGAATTTAGCTTTAATCAATGGCTAATCAATCTCGAAAAGTTCCTCGATAGTTAACATGAACTTAGATACCTCGTTTGTTGGTATTAGATCTTTGACAGCAGAAATATCAATATGGAAAGGTCAAATTTGCGTCCACTTTCAAACCAGAGCTTTGGCCTTTTGGCCTAAGTAAGTTCTTGAAGCACATCGAAATTAAAAACTGAAATTAAAGACAATTGAAGAAACTTCCCATGGGTGACTGGGAGGTGACTTCTGGAAAACAGAATAAAACAAGATCTGATATTGTTCAAAATTCATTAAGGTTATCGTTGATTATACGCTGTGTTTTAAGAAATTGCTTAGGCCAAAAGGCTGAAGCCCTGGTTTGCAGGAAGAGGCAAATTTGAGCTTTCCCGATTAACATGTCTGCTCTGAAGTACCAACATCAACAAACGAGGCATCTATGTTCGAGTTAACTATCGAGGAACATTTGTAGAGTGATTAGACATTGATTGAAGCTAAATTCACAGCGCTGGAGTCAACCAAATCCGTGCACATATTTTTGGGACACCCGGTACATATCTGATCTATAATCAATAGCCGCACGTAAAAACAACTGATATATTGTTCCATGTAGGCTGGAATCCAGAGACATGAAACATTATGTCACAGGAAAATATGTTTGAAGTTGTCAACAAGAAAACTAATAGGCCTATCACTTCACAACAATTTTGAGGTCATTCAAAGCAAAATTCGAACCTTTTATCTAAATATAACACAGCTCGATAATAAATATACATTTTAGTCAAACTTCACGTATGTGACGAAATGATTGATCGCTTAAAATATCAAAGCAAGCTAGGGCATGTATGAAATTTGAGTTTTTGACATGTTCTTAAGGTTGAGAATAACTTTATATGGACGGAGCTTAGTGAAGGTACTTTATAAATAAGACAAAGAAAACGCCTACGCACTCTATTGTTCCTCTTACTAAACAATATGCACGCACGCGTCGAATTCATCCAACACAATAGGCTAATTTTAGACTTGCAAATGCAGCTCCTGATTTTGCTATTAATCTCCGCCAACTAACTTCAAAGACAATTGACGGATATATGGCGTTAGAACAAAAGATGCCTGAATACCTTCATTGTGCAATTGATTTGATAATCTCTCGAGATCATCAAATACAATGGAATACAATAGGCTATATCTAGATTGCCCAGGCCCCTAACTTAAGTTGCCTTATATCTCCGTCATTTGTCTTTAAGCCCATAGAGGGTCTCATAGGGGTTTTGGGAGCAAGGAAGCACAAGGCCAAGAAAAAATTGGGAGCACAGAAGCAGATCTATAAAAAGACGGGAATTAGGGATCCGGGAGAATATAAATTGTTGGGGAAGATGAAAAGCTGGGAAAATAGGTAGAGTTCCGAAGGGAGCAAGCTTGTTTTTACGGGGGAGGAAGGGAGGAAGAAACCCCGCTGTCAGAGCCTCAGCAGAGAGAGCAACGTCTGAAAAGATTCTTTAACTCTGGAAAAATTGGGATCAACAGATTTTGGATACCATTTGACTTTGATCTTTAACATTTTGTGCTGGCACTAACCCTGAGTTTGTTGGGGAGACGAGATACGGTTTGTCCGAGGAAATTTATGTGTCCTCCCGTGCAGTGGGTTAAAGCACACGCGCTCGTCAGAGCTTCAACCCCAAAACGCTACTGCGCATGAGCTTTAACCCACTGCACGGGGGAACACATACGTTTCCTCGGGCAAACCGCATCTCGTCTCCCCAACAAGAGTTCAAATACTTCTCCCAAGCAATTCGTGTTTTGGTGCATCAAAAACATAAGATAAGTTACGCAATTATTCTGGTAGGCCACATATTAAAGTGCTAAATATTAGCCTACGTATATTGAAGCCCACCTAAGAATAGGTTAAAAGTCAGAACCCTGTCAAAACACAAGTCGCATACATGTAATCCGTGGGGCTAATGTCTGCAGATTCAGAGGATGAATGATATATTAATCTGATGATTTAATGTCTAAGTGAAACAGAAACAGTTATTAAAAAATGAAGTCAGTGTCTAGTCAAAAATTTCTCCAGCTACAGTTAGTTGATGGATGTAAACAGCTGAATCAAGAGTTGTACATGCATGTCTAAAATTAGCCTTTTGCATTTGATCTCGACGCATGTATGGATATTGCTTCGCAAGAACAAGGACAGATTTTGTAAGACAATAGCATGAGTTGATTTTGATTGACACCGCCATTCAAAGCGATTAGCCGTTGCAGACATAGGAAATTCTCTCCACCGGTAATTCAAAACGAGCAAAGACGTAAAAGTTTCTGTGAAACCCAGGTAGCTAGCTCGTTCGCTGAGCATTCCAAAAATATTTTTCCAGAGCAAACATGAGCATAGATCGAAAGAAGAAGGATATATCTACATATCTGCTTTGGGCATTTAACTTATTTGGTTCAAAAGCCAATTGGGAAGCGATTCAATTCTCTTACTCTTTTGAGTGTAATTAAAACACTTACTGCTCAGCTTCTGAACCAAAGAAATAAAAAGCCCGAGGTAGATGTGTAGATATATCCTTCTTCTTTCGATATATGCTCTTTTTTGCTCTTAAAAACTATTTCTAGGATGCACAATGAGCGTGCTAGCTACCTGGGTTTCAGAGAAACTTTTGCGATTTTGTTTGTTTTGAATTACTGGTTGAGNGACATAGGAAATTCTCTCCACCGGTAATTCAAAACGAGCAAAGACGTAAAAGTTTCTGTGAAACCCAGGTAGCTAGCTCGTTCGCTGAGCATTCCAAAAATATTTTTCCAGAGCAAACATGAGCATAGATCGAAAGAAGAAGGATATATCTACATATCTGCTTTGGGCATTTAACTTATTTGGTTCAAAAGCCAATTGGGAAGCGATTCAATTCTCTTACTCTTTTGAGTGTAATTAAAACACTTACTGCTCAGCTTCTGAACCAAAGAAATAAAAAGCCCGAGGTAGATGTGTAGATATATCCTTCTTCTTTCGATATATGCTCTTTTTTGCTCTTAAAAACTATTTCTAGGATGCACAATGAGCGTGCTAGCTACCTGGGTTTCAGAGAAACTTTTGCGATTTTGTTTGTTTTGAATTACTGGTTGAGGGAATTTCCTTTGTCTGCAATCGCTTTGAATTCAGGTGCCCAAAAGCAACTCATGCTATTGTGTTACAAAATCTGTCCTTGTTTTTAGCAAGAGGAACAACGGCGTGAGTAGGCGTTTTCTTTGTTCTATGTATACCGGGTGTCCCAAAAAAATACATGGACTTGGTTTGATTCAGCGATGTGAATTTTAGCTTTAATCAATGGCTGATCACTCTTAAATGTTCTTCGATAGTTAACTTGAACATATAGATACCTCGTTTGTTGGTACTGGTGCTTTGAGACCAGAAATATTAATCTTTAAAGCTCAAATTTGCGTCTACTTCCAAACCAGAGTTTTGGCGTTTTGGCCTACACGAATTCTTGAGGCGCAGCGAATAAATCAACGATAGCTTTGATAAAATTTTAACAATATTTGATCTTATTATATTCTGTTTGCCAGACGTCACCTCCCAGTTGCCCATTAGCCAGTTTCTTTATTGTTCTTTAATTTCAATTTTTATTATCGATGTGCTTCAAGAATTTGCTTAGGCCAAAAGGCCAACACTCTGGTTTGAAGGAGGTGGACGCAAATTTGAGCTTTCAAGATTAATCTGTCTGCTATCAAAGCACCAATACCAACAAATGAGGTATCTATATGTTCATGTTAACTATCGAGGAAAATTTGAGAGTGATCAGCCATTGATTAACGCTGAATTCACATCGCTGGATGAAACCAAATCCGTATACTTTTTTGCGGACATCCAGTGGGTTACCTCCACTTCGTTCCGTTCATTCACCAAAACTTAGAAGGGATGCTGAAACTCCTCTGTAATATATAACGGAGATTACAAGCATTCTCGATTGCAAATTTTCTTCCGGTTGCAGGCCCATGAAATGTCGTCTGAAGAAAAGTCATGTAATACAGCCATTTTGCTAGACATAGACAGAAGTGCTGCTCGTTCAAATTTTCTTGAAGAGTGGTACAGCCTGTCCTAAAAAATTGTGCCCGTTTGCGTGGATGCTGTGGACGAGCTTTAACTTCACTTGATCCAGTTTTATACACAGTTGCACAGGATAGGCGTCAACTTAGGAGACCTTGCTTGAGCCAATCTAACAAGTGATTGCTGGTTTATTGCATATTTATGGTGTTGTGGCGCAGTGATGTAATCCTCTGATATTGCAGCTAGAACGGTCAGCCGGGCAGGGTTTCATCCCAGGTAGAGCCCCACAACTTGAGCGTCAACCATTTGCCTGACTGGCTAAAACAAGATGATGTTTATCCTATGCAACTGCATAGAGAACGAGACAAGTGACGTAACAGCTCCTCCACATCAGCTATGCAACGGAGCAATATTTTTTGGGACACCTGTATAATAGATGTATCACCTGGATATATAATGAAGTTTTGGAGTGGGATTCGTTCAAGTTCGAGGAATCTGTACCCTGGACGAACCTCTTTAAAACGCCATCGATGGTTACCTATGAATATATGTATGCCAAAGCACAATTTTGAGATTCAATGGAAAAGAAAAGAAATATTTTTCACAGGTGTGGAATAACGTAACGGATTTTGAAATGACGTTCCTACTTAAAGCAAATCAACGGAGTTAAGAGCAACTTAACCAGGGGGGCTGGGGTAATCAAAATAATGCCTAATGTATCTAATGTTCTCGATTTGGTTTTTTTGCGAAGCTAACACTCATCAACGATTACCTCACAAACTGACAACAGAGAGTCAGGGTAAATGGTTCCTTCAGTTCTTGGAAAGACCAAGCACGTGGTGTACCTCTGGGATCAGTCTTAGGCCCTCTGTTGTTTAACATATACATTAAGGATCTCTTACGTTCTATTAAAAATTCAGATGTCTGTAATTATGCAGATGATACTACACTCTATGCCGCGACAAGAACGTATAACATAACTCATAATCCAACGCTATGGAACCTATGCGCCTAAATGGGTGGATAATCCTATACTGGGTGGGTTATGATATTATGCTGGGTGGGTTATTACCTTAAATGAGTGAGTTACTGTCCTAAATGGGCTGGTTATTATTCTAAATGCGGTAGATAACCTTATACTGGGTGGGTTGTTATCCTAGGATAATAATCCACCCAGTATAAGATCACAACCCACCCAGTATAAGGGTCCGTTTATACGAGGAGGGCTGGCCAATTCAGGCACATTAGTTCGTGCTTATATGTATGCCGGGCTGGCCCGCCTTGCCAAGACCCCGCCTCAAACAGGCTGACTTAATAAATAATAATAACAATAATAAATAAACTTACACCACCATCACAAATAACAGAAAAATAAATAGATAGAAAAAAACACAACCGTTAAAACCAGACGTTTCGATTATAAAAATCTTCCTCAGTGCTTTTCATTTTGAACAGCCAAGTATTTATAGGTAAAAACTCACATAAACGTAAATAAAAAGCCTCCAATAACAATAATAATAATGATAATAAATAATAATAATAATAACAAATAATAACAAGGAATAATAATAATGATAATAATAATAAAGAGGAAAATTTTCATAATCTAAACGTATGGATTTTTAACAGTTGTTTTTATTTACTTTTTTCTGTTATTTGCGATTGCGGTCCAAGTATATACTTTTTAAATAATAATAATTACAATAATAATAATGATGATGATGATAAAAGTTATAATAATAATACTAACTCTGGGGGTTTTTCTGGCGGTGTTCTATGGTCTTCCTATTTGGTTTCATGTTTTTTTGCATGTGGCGTTAGGGTAAAATCCCCTATCAAGCTATTCAAGATTCAGCAATTTGTGAATCATTGAAAATTCAGACGGGAGGGTCGTGGGGTTGCCAGCCGGATCCCTTGGAGGTTTGGTCTGTGACTATTTTTTTACCTCCAGGGTGAACATTTGCTAATGTGCCAACCATTTCTTTCTTGTTTACGCTACGCAGCATGCATAGTGGGCTTGAATTAGCTTTAAGTAGCTAGAAATACTTCCTGCCCATTCAAAATAAATTACTAAAAACAAAACCGATCTAGTCTAAAGACAGTTAAAAAAAGGTTACACGCCATGCATTGTTCTATTGTTTGCTTTCGTGAAAATAAAAATACACTAGGCTATATTTAAATCTCCCAGCCCTCTTGGCTAAAGCCACTTTAAGACTAGACTTGCCCCAAGTCTATTTCGTCAAAAAAAAATTTCGTCAAAGAAAATTGAAGGGAAAAGTGAAAAGCGAAATAGTTTAGTAATATACTTTCCGGTAGACTTATTACAGTTGACAAAACAGACTTGGAGCAAGTCTACTTTAAGACAGGGCCATCTCTATAATTGACACTGCTAGGATAAAGGATGATGGCTGGTCGAAAAACTTCTTGACAGTTCAAAAACTTGTTTCATTTGATCGATCAGTTATGAAATACAGGGTGTCTCAGAAAAAAGCACCCCCTTTTGAATGGAGGAAGGAACAACACGATAAGATATTGGGACGTGCCACCTCTCCAAATAAGTGGGTGTTAAAACCATGATCGAAGTTAGTAGATTTTGTAGATAATATGCACACAAATAACCAGACAATTTGCAGTGGAAGACGACGTTTTTAAACAATAACTTTCTGGCATACAAGTGAGCATTTTACGATCCTTGCTTGTCTTGCCTAATTCAAAAGATCACAATCAATCTGCGGTTTTTGACAACGCGTGCTCTCTCTCACTAATCCGTTACGTAACAAAATCACGTGACTACGAATAAAAAGTTCATCCCGCTTGGTCGGGGGGGGGGCATGGATAAAAACCCATATACGCCCAGCCTACTGCATATTACTTTATTATTAAAAATCTCCANAACCAGACAATTTGCAGTGGAAGACGACGTTTTTAAACAATAACTTTCTGGCATACAAGTGAGCATTTTACGATCCTTGCTTGTCTTGCCTAATTCAAAAGATCACAATCAATCTGCGGTTTTTACAACGCGTGCTCTCTCTCACTAATCCGTTACGTAACAAAATCACGTGACTACGAATAAAAAGTTCATCCCGCTTGGTCGGGGGGGGGGGCATGGATAAAAACCCATATACGCCCAGCCTACTGCATATTACTTTATTATTAAAAATCTCCAGTCCTTCACACTCTCCCCCTCTTTAATAAGAAAAGCGGTCCATTGGGCCGTAAATGATAAGCTTAAGGCTTAAGAGTTTTAAAGTTCTTTCACTATCTTCTTTCTTAAAGTGTTCTGTAATAAACATCGCAAGACGGTGGTACCGGAGTCCGTTTCAATGTTCTTTACACTTTAGAAAACAACATCTTTTGCGAATCTCTTGTACTGTCTCTTTTACTACTTCGCAAAATACGAGTACGAATGCTAAGTTCGCGTTCCTGACTGTTTTGAGTCTAATGAACTCTGGGCTATCTGAGTGTTTATCTCTTCGAGGGTAAAAAGTATGAATCAAAGTTATGAAGGGTTTCTGGAACAACAAGTTATCAACGATAAACACAACGCAATACTAGTTCTCCTGGACGTCATGTCGGTGAGGAACGATAACTGTTTATGAGCGTATATGACGATAACGACGATATAGTATCTCAGTACTTAAAATCTGTAAAGTTGACTAGTCTTTGACGACAGCGATACGAACGAATTCTTACGATCAGACTGTCTCCACGGTATTCGTGTTTGATAGTTCCAATATCCGATAGGTACGACAGGTTCTTGAGTCAATATAAATATATAAAACGGTATGAAATAAACAATGCAGCAGAATTTCGATAAATGTTCAAATATTAGATGTCTTTGTTCATGCAACGAATTGCAATCGCGCTGGGTGTCCATAAGGCACAAAACCGTACGTAAATGGATACCCGAAATTCGGATAGAGTACTTTCGGCGTGCAAGCGATGTTCTGAACGTTATACTGTGGAAACGAAACAGGATTTCCCAACCTCGTATACTGTAGAGTATCTGGTGGACGACGATAACGTTGAGGACGCACATGCTCAAGAGGCTCTGACTGTGGCAAGAAAGTGGGGCTAGAGTGACTATCTTCTGGACCGTAATCTTCTGCCGAAGCATCCCAAGGTGTCTGAGGTTCTTGCATTACAGGAGCATTCTCGGGGGTTGAAGTAGCGGGTGGTACTTCCAAAGTAGGTTCACTCTCAACGCTATTTTGATTGTCTACAACTTCACTCTCGTTGCTCGTACTTAACCTATCATCACCAACATTTTCATGCGTCAAGTTTTCCTCAGAATTTGGGGCTGAATTTCCTGTTGGCGGCACTGTGTTGAAATCACGACTTGGAATAAATAACAGAGCATCATCTTCATCGTCAGAAGAATGTGATGTTTCAAACAATGTGTTCTTGTTACGTCTTGGGCGAATGCGATTCTGCTGATTACGATGGCATTGATTCCTAGCTTTCTTTCCTTGGTTGTTGACAGATGGTGTCTCAATTGGCAACTCATTACATGGTAGAAGTAAGTTTCGATGCAACACACGTGTTCGGGATTTCGGATCTCTTTCGGAAACAATCTCATAGACTGGACTACTTTCATTCAAACGTTTCACGACTCTGTGCACTTCCTTTTCCCAATGGGCTCTCAATTTCCCTGGTCCACCACGTTCACTGAGGTTGCGAACCAGTACCCGATCATTTTCTTGCAACACACTTGAAGGTATTCGACGGTCATAAGTGTCCTTACCTCTCGCCTGTGAAACTAGTGAACGATCCGATGCAATTTGATATGCCTCTTTCATTGCCGCTCTCCATCGTTTCACGTATTCTGAGTGATCCGCTCTCTTGGTTGAACCCCACGATTGTCCTGTTTTAAAAATCAAATCAACTGGTAATCTTGGGTCACGTCCAAACAGCAAGAAGAACGGTGAATATCCCGTACTGGAATGTTTGGTACAATTGTAAGCATGCGTAACTTTGTTTAGGTAATCAGCCCAACGTGACTTCTTATTTTCCGGGAGTGTTCTCAGCATGCCCAACAAGGTTTGGTTAAAGCGTTCAACCTGGCCATTGCCTTGTGGGTGGTACGGTGTCGTTCTCGAGTGGCCTACACCACATAGTACCTCCAGATTCGCCATCAGCTCATTCTCAAACTCCCCTCCCTGGTCATGATGTAGCCGTCCAGGAAAGCCAAATCGTAAGATAAAATCGTTATAGATCTTATTAGCTACTGTCTTTGCCGATTTGTTCTTTGTGGCATAAGTTTGAGCGAACCGGGTGAAGTGGTCCATAATGACAAGAACGTATTCATAACCTCCGGCACTTTTCTCGAGGTGGAGAAAATCTATTGAAACAAGCTCGAACGGTTGGGTTGTCACAATACTCTGCATTGGAGCTTTTCCTTGAACATGAGGCTTTCTTTGTTTGATACAGGAACAACGTTTGGCGATAAAAGTCTCGATATCTCGTCGCATGTACGGCCAATAGAGGCGTTGCACTGCTAACTGTATAACGNAGGAAAGCCAAATCGTAAGATAAAATCGTTATAGATCTTATTAGCTACTGTCTTTGCCGATTTGTTCTTTGTGGCATAAGTTTGAGCGAACCGGGTGAAGTGGTCCATAATGACAAGAACGTATTCATAACCTCCGGCACTTTTCTCGAGGTGGAGAAAATCTATTGAAACAAGCTCGAACGGTTGGGTTGTCACAATACTCTGCATTGGAGCTTTTCCTTGAACATGAGGCTTTCTTTGTTTGATACAGGAACAACGTTTGGCGATAAAAGTCTCGATATCTCGTCGCATGTACGGCCAATAGAAGCGTTGCACTGCTAACTGTATAACGCGATCACTGCTCAAATGACCCATTTCACTATGTAATTCTTGATAAATCACTTGATGAAATTTCTTTGGGAGTACAATTTGATCATTTTCACTGGTCTTGCGACGGAGAAGTCCTTCTTCTGAGATGTACAATTTCTCCCAATCACGCATTAATATTCTGAGTGCTGGGGCTGCATGTTTGATTACCTCCTTTGACGGCTTTTCTCCCTTTACTTTAAATCTTAACGCTGGAGCGATAACAGGATCAGACTGTTGAGCTTGCGCGACATCATTTGACGTTATGGTCTTCAATGTGAGACGATTTGGATCTGCTGCTTGCTGATCAATATCGATAACTTCTGCATTTGTGGGAAGGCACATTATCCAGGGCGCCATATCATTGTATTGTGCTGACATAGCTGCAGCTGTAGCTTGAAAAATATCAGGCGATACTTCATTTGTACACGATTTCATTATGTCCTCTATGTTACTTGGCATTCTTGAAAGAACATCAGCATCAACATTTGTCTTTCCTGGTCTATACTTCACTGTGAATCGGAAATCAGCGAGCTCTGCCACCCAACGGTGTCCTGTGGCGTTCAATTTAGCAGTTGATAGCACATACGTAAGGGGGTTATTGTCTGTAAAGACTGTAAAAGATGGTGCATAAAACAGAAAGTCACGAAAGTGATCGCAAACTGCCCATTTGAGTGCTAAAAACTCTAGTTTACCACTATGAAGATGATAGTTCTTTTCTGCGGTTGTCAATGTTCTTGAAGCGTAGCCAATAACACGTAATACACTGTCTTGTTCTTGATACAAAACAGCACCTAGACCTGACGCACTAGCATCTGTATGAAGGACAAATGGTTGAGTAAAGTCAGGATAAGCAAGCAACGGCGGAGATGACAAACAGTCAATAAGCTTATTCAAGGCTTGCTGATGATGGGTCTGCCAGTCAATTGGTGTTTTAGATGGAACAGTCACTTGATTCTTGTTTTGGCGACAATTCTTAAAATTCTTCTTAGGACTATCTTTATCTTGTTGTGGCTGTTTCTGCAATAGTTCAAACAAGGATTTCGCAATTTGTGAAAAGTTCTGAATGTACTTCCTGTAATAATTGAGAAATCCAATGATGCGTCGTACATCACCCACAGTTTTCGGTTTACTATCTCGCAGCTGATGAATAGCTTCGATATTCGATGTATCCATGTGGTAACCTTGCTCCGAAATAATATGTCCAAGGTACTTAACTTGAGGCTTAAAGAGTTCACATTTCTTTGGTTTGAGTTTTAGTCCTTTACTTCGTAATCGTTCCAACGCAATTGACAAATGCTGAATGTGAGACTGAAAATCTGGACTGAAGACAATTAGGTCATCAAGGTATGGAATGCAGAACTCATCGCGGATTCCTTCCAGACACTGCTCCATAAACCTCTGAAACCCCCCTGGGGCATTGGTAAGGCCAAAGGGAATCCTGACCCATTCATACAGGCCCCAGGGAGTTATGAATGCAGTTAGGTGCCGAGACTCTTCCTGAACAAAGCCCTGGTGGTAGGCCTTCCCTTGGTCAAGTAACGAAAACCAACGGTTTCCACCAAGACTTTGAAGCGTTTCATCTACACGCGGCAATGGATGACGATCTTGTATAGTGCGGGAGTTTAGCAAGCGATAATCCACACAAAGCCGTAGACTACCGTCCTTCTTTCTGACGCAAACAACTGGACTCGAATAATTAGAGCGTGATTTAACGATCCAACCTTTATTCAACAAGTCCTCCAAATATTGCTTAACTTCAGCATACAACGGTTTTGGTATGGCTGTGTAAGTCTTTTGAACTGGTTTTGGATCCGATAAATTGATTGGTAACTGCAGTTCTTCCGCACAACCAATATCATGTTCAGAGGATGAAAAGGACTCTGCATTCGATAGAAGCATGTTTTCAGCTATTTTACGCTGTTCGCAATCCAAGCTATCCAAATCAAACTGTTTTAGAAAGTCAGGGGGAATATTTTGCTCTTTTTCCTCTGGAAAATTCATGGGTGGTTGTTGTAGATCAGATTCTATTTGATTGCTCTCAATGACAGGTGTGTTATTTAGTTTGGTATCTACTGGAACAACTGATTTAATGGGCTCTAAACGGCCTAAGACAGTGCGACCTTTGAGAAGGATTTGATGATCCGTAGCATTGTAAATGGACAAATTAACTCTGTGTGATGTACCCTTTGACACAGTCAATAACATTTCATTTACTTCAAGACCATGAGGCCATGGTTCAGTCTCATCTGGTTCGAACAACGCCTGGGTTTTCAATTCATTTACAAAGCCATCTGAACGGCATGAAACTTTCACACTTTGCTTTGGTGGAATCCAAACATTCTGTTTAGGTGTTTTTACAGCGCCAAGGTAGACATCTTTATCATCCCTCATAAACGACACAAGAGCTTCAAGCGTTTCAGGTTTTTTGTGAAAAGATGCAGCCATTGCATTTAACAACAAATTTGAAGAATCTGACTCTTGAATACAGCTATTTTGAGACACAACAATAGGGTTTTTTACTACTTCTTCAATGACATTGTAGCCAATAATTGGATTTGCAAGTCTGTTTTCAGTCACCAAAAATGGTACAATGATGGGGGAAGAATCTTGTTCTCCTAAAAAGCTAAATTCAAGCTCAACAAAGCCATAATAAGGGATGGGTGTGTCATTGGCAGCTCTAACTTCAAGTCTTGTGTGTACACCCAATAAAGCTGCTAAGTTTTTAACTTCTAATTCTCCAAAATTTGATCTTAGGGATGACCTTGATATCACTGAAACTTGAGAACCAGTGTCCCAAAGTGCTTTAGTTTTTATGCCATTCAAATTGCAATCAATAATACATTTACTACCAACCAAAGATGAGATTTTGGCATGTTCCTTTGGTGATAAGTGTGTCATAGACTCACCAATTTGAATTTCATTACTTTGAGACAAAATGTTAAATGTCTTACAATAACTTTGGTGTTGAGACCAGTGTTTCTTTTGACATGACACACTACAATATTTTGCAACACGACATGAAGCGCAAATCAACAATTCAATACCCAATGTCCCTTGTTTTCCACAAAAATGACAGTCTTCAGCTTGGGGCTGGTCTACGACTACATCTTGCCCCCCTGATGCAGTCGCGGTCGGTTTCCCTGGGCCAGTCTTTTTCTGCAGCCGTAGGAAAAATGATCAGCCGAACCACAAAAGAAACAATGATCGCATTTTTCAGCTCCATTTTCTTCACAAGATTTGCATTTTTGCCTGGGTTTTCTAATCTTGGGCTGGGGTACCTCTCTGGCAGGGCTTTGGGTACCCTTTTTCAAAGCATCTACATCAGCTTTTAATTCATTTAAAGCAGCCAAAATCTGATCTTGTTTTGCTTGTTTTGGTTGCATTTTTTCAGATTTTTCAACAGGTGCAGATGAGACACTTGCAGCTTGCACTTTCTGCACTTTCTTATTGGCGCTTGTGAATTTATTCACTCTCTCATTTTCTATGGACATTGCCAAATTAATTTCCCTGATTAGATTTTCATCTGAAACCTTCTCATTTTGCAAAAATGGTCTCATTCTGTTACGTATGGTATCATCAATGAGGCCTGTCTCTACTGAGTGAATAAAAACACTTTGAACATGATTTTCACCAAACTTTATTGCAGCATTTTGCTCTTGACTGGACACAATAATTTGCTCACGCAATTTTAGGCAACGCATCAGAAAATTCAAAGCAGATTCATGTTTTTCTTGCACAATGTTGCTTAATTCCTGGTATGCTTCTGTTGGGGTCTTTTCGCAGTAATGACTTTGCAAAATTTTTCTTAATTCTTCCAAAGAGAGGCATTTTTTGCTTTCAAGATAAGATTTCAAATGCAGGGCAGGGGAAATAGCTTGAATTACCCCATCTACAATATCCCTTTCAGAATATTTCTTGGCTAAACCACTCTCAATTTGCTTGTTTAAGTTACTGAGTGAGATGTGACCTTTATCATTGGAAATATTCCCATTAATTTTGAAGTCTTTCAACCTCAAAATATTGCCAAGCGCTTGTAAACTTTGGTCTACTGCAGGCTTACCTTCATTTGGATTAACACTAATTTTTGGTTGACTTTGAGGAATATTAATACTCATTTTTTTCAGTGAATCCTGAGCTTCCTTGAACTTTGACTCCTTTTCTTTCAGCAATTTTGCCATGGCTTCATACTCCTCTTTTACCTGCTCAACCATGGCTTTTCCTTTTTCCAATTCTTCTCTCCTTCTCTCCATATCTTCATCACTGTCTCCTTCGCTGTTTGCTTCTTCCAGAGAGGATTCCTCCAAGGGTGGAGGATCTCCTACCAAGGACTTCATCAGTCCTTCTAAAAACTCCACGTTGACTTCCTCATCCTGGCCCAAACTCTTCTCAATTGCAGTTCTAATCAGCCTTATAACCGCAATTTTTGACACCACATCTTGCAAATCCACAATCCTCAAATCCGCTGCAACATTTTTCAAATCGTTCAGGGATAAATCGAGCAATTTGGACTCCACACGAAGCTGTAAATCTTCTGCCATGACGAGGGGGCTTTCGCGTAAAATCAAAACAAACTTAGGCCATCAGCGAATAAACAAGATCCAAGCAGGAATATTCCATGTAAGAAAATCCATTAACTACCCTCTGCTACCAAATGTTAAAACCATGATCGAAGTTAGTAGATTTTGTAGATAATATGCACACAAATAACCAGACAATTTGCAGTGGAAGACGACGTTTTTAAACAATAACTTTCTGGCATACAAGTGAGCATTTTACGATCCTTGCTTGTCTTGCCTAATTCAAAAGATCACAATCAATCTGCGGTTTATGACAACGCGTGCTCTCTCTCACTAATCCGTTACGTAACAAAATCACGTGACTACGAATAAAAAGTTCATCCCGCTTGGTCGGGGGGGGGGGGCATGGATAAAAACCCATATACGCCCAGCCTACTGCATATTACTTTATTATTAAAAATCTCCAGTCCTTCACATGGGCTGCCCCTTCCTATTCTTTGATACAAATAACTTTTGCAATGGAATACAGTTCAAGGACCCATTCCCCAAAAGAAAAGTAATTTCTAGAATAATTGAAGCATCTGAAAGTATGATTCTTTTCAAACGTAAAATCTAAAAAGCCAAGTTGGAAATTCCTGTAGAAGATACCCGTGATATCAAATCATCACGGCTAGGCCCTTTTTCATTCATAACTTCTGGTTTCAGGTGCACTCTAACTTTTGACTTTGTGAACCTGTAACTCCTATGTTTGCTGGACGATCATCAAATGCAAGGTCACAATGGCGAATTGTGTGCTCTCAGGCTGTCCCCCTTTTACGATTAAAATAGGAATAATTTAAATTTAATTGTAAGTGCCATACATAGTGGGAGCTCGCTGACTATAAGTCCTTTCCCACTACGGATGGAACGAGCATAGGTTCCAAATCTTTATCTTAGCGCAAAAAGGTGGGTGTAAAATTCAGTGACCTATTTCTTCTAATTGAATGGCTAGCTATAATTCTACCGTTGGACTTTTCAGAAATTTTGAATATTTCTGGAAATTACAGCGTATCTTACATTTCAACTCATTTGACGATGTGACGTCATCAATTTTCTGAATCATAAACCAGATGAGTGACAGATTTTTGCTTGACGCCATATTGTAGGCATTCATAAACTATGGTTTTCTTCGAAATTATTTCATGTTACGTCAAACAGTTTAGAAATTATGATGGTTTTAAGTTTTTTGAAAATTCTTCTCAAATTGTAGAAAAAGAAGAAAGACACTCTAATTCTGAAAAGTCCAACGGTAGAGTGATAAAGAATTAGCTAAAGTTTCTTTGAAGTCATTCATTTCAAAGAAATAGGTCACTCAATTTTACACCAGGCTTTTTAAAGATTTGCAACCTATGCTGGATGACACGTAGTTAGTTAGCCATGTTTTTTTGTAAATAGTTGTGTTTTTAAATGAATAAAGAAATAAAATGCAAGGTATGTGCATTCAAGTTAAAGATTGAACAATGTAGCTGTATAATTCCTTTGTTTAGTCAAAAGGGGTACTTTTTTTGAGACACCCGGTATAAATCATGAACAGATCATGTCCTGAAAACCTTTGGAATAAGTTTCAACGGAGATCTCATTTTAACTACAATACTTGGCTTTGTGAGAATCTTAAAATCCCAAAGTATACCGTAACAGCTCTATTAAGCCCCGCTCTCTATTAAGCCCCTCTCCCCACTTATATCAAATTCCAGAGGCTACCAAAGATTCTCCATTTATTGAGCTAAGTTTGCATGTTAATTTTGATGTTTTGAGATAAAACTTTGTCGAATTCATGTATTTAACTCGTAAAATTGTATGTTTAAACCACAAAATATAGCACAAAAATGAACAAAGAGTGTCCAAAATTAAATAAGCCCCCCGGGGGCATAATAGAGCTTTTGCGGTAATCTGGAAAATTCCAAAATGAGATTTTCTTACACAGCTCTTAAGGTAGGAAGCTCCCATTTCAGCTTTAAGCACTTGCTGAAGGGTTACCCTCTCTAAATATATCAATTAGAATAAAATAAAATAAAATAAAATAAACTAAAATCAAATCAAATCAAACCAAATCAAATCAAATCAAATCAAATCAAATCAAATCAAATCAAATAACATCAAATCATATCAAATCAAATCAAATCAAATCAAATAACATCAAATCATATCAAATCAAATCAAATCAAATCAAATAACATCAAATCGAATCAAATCAAATCAAATCAAATAACATCAAATCAAATCAAATCAAATCAAATAACATCAAATCAAATCAAATCAAATCAAATAACATCAAATCGAATCGAATCAAATCAAATCAAATAACATCAAATCGAATCGAATCAAATCAAATCAAATAACATCAAATCAAATCAAATCAAATCCCTAATTTTCAATAAGATCTCTACGAATATCAGGGAGCTTCCTACCTTGTACTAGTATAAAAAGCAGTCAAAAAGTCATTGGATGAGCTGAAACACGACTCCCTGTAAGATCAGCATTGGCTTTGAAGTAATTCTTTTTTCATAAACAAAGATTGTAAATTCGATGATACTGTTCTGTTTGCTTTCTTATTTCATCACGAAAACCCCGTTTACATGATGCCGGCAGAATTTGAAACATGGCATAAAAAATGCCATGTTTGTCTCTCATCTATACGATGCAGCTGGAGTTACAAAATTCGGCCGGCAAGATTTTGTGTCGGTTAGCAAAACGTCAAAGTTTCTAACTCTGCCATTTTCACATTCTACTGGTATCCTGTAGACACTCTGGCGGTAGAATTTTATGCCACTTTCGTCACGAGGCAAAACATTTCCATGCTCGTTGTTTTATCTATCTTGATTGTTTATTGACATCAGTTGCTATTGTCTGAGGAATTAGCATAAACTTTTACCTGCATCATCGTGTAGACGATAGGCAAAAACGGCACTTCTCATGCCGTGTTCAAATTCTACAGGAATCGTGTAAACGGAAGCATAGGGCTCAAATCTTTCAAATCTTTAAAAAGGTGGGTGTAAAATTCTGACATTTTTCTTGAATATTGAATGGTTTGAAAGAAAGTTAGCGTGCTTAAATCTGCCGAGAAAGTTTTTTGATATCTTGAGTATTTTCAAAATGGCTGTATTTTAGATATTTTTGGAAAGAGTTCCAGGAAAGTTGCGAAAAAAATAAAATCATCGTATATACTGAACCAACAGAGGAAAAAGAATGCAATCTTCAAGAAAATCATTTACAATATGACGGTAACAAGAAATCTGTAGCTCTTCTGGTTTAGGATTTAGAAATTTGATGATGTCATTGTCTCAAATTTAATAAATGCCGCCATTTTAGAAATAATCAAGATATCAATAAATTTCCACGGCAGATTTACAGCAAAAAAACCAAGTTCCTTCCAAACCAGTTAATTCAAAGAAAACTATAATAGAATTTTACACCGACCTTTCTAGAGATTTGAGCCCTATGTTGTAAAAGGGGTCTTATGTAGCTGACGGGTTTTTCGAATCAAAATATATTCAAAATGAAAATGAAATGTGCTGATTTATTTCAAAAATAAATCAGGATATCTTACCCGGCAATGGTTCAATAAGATCTTCAGGTTCATCTGATTGGGAATCTTTCAGCATGATAATACCACCAACGCTTACCTGAATAACAAAAGGAAAACAGTTGTAAATAAAAGCATGAGCGGTTGTTATGGCATATTCAGACATGAAGTGGAATTAATCAATGGCAATCAAAGTTCGAAACATATTTCGTAAATAAAAAATTCCGTTGTTGTGTTTTAAGATTCCTTGCTCAAACTCTACTCTCGTGAAGTTTGTAAAATTATCAATTTGAGCTCTTTCATCATTGTCCACAACTCATAAACTGGAGTATGTTTTTTCTATCAAATCTAGAAACTAAGAAAACCACAGAAAATATTATCAAAGTGTGCCAATCATAGCAGAGAAACACAAGGATATCAAGTTTCCATCATGACTGGCACTACAATATCACTAGTTTTATACGAGAAGTACAAATATGAAAATGATTAGGAGAGAAAAAATTACAAAATACATAAGAAATAAGAGACGTATTCGTTTCCTTTTTTCAACGAAAAAATTATTTTCCTCTGTAATCATTTCGTTCACCTTAAACGTCAAAATCAGAACTTCAAAAAAGGAGAAGGTTACAAAAATAATAAGGATAGTAACGGCTATATCTGGATAATATCTATTTATTTAATCTGGGGGTTACTGTTTGCATTGTTCAATCATTTAACTTAACCACCATTTCCAATTTAGTAGCATGCAAAAAAGGTGTATAAAAGTCGCATACCGGTTTGATGGACGAATATCTGCAACCAGCAGGTAAAGTAATAACTTTCTTCTGCGCAGTCATGACTCTAGCAGGATTCTCCAACATTTCAAAATCAGGTTCCACTGTTTTACTTTTCGTTTCATTTTCCGTCTCATTTTTGTCTTTTTCAACTTTTTCTTCTGATTTTTCAGCTGATTTTTTATCTTTTGTTTCTTCTTTCGTTTCAGATGTTGATTCCTTCTTTTCTTTCTCCGTTCCTTTATCTTTGTCATCCTAAAGATTAAAAAGACGAAAATTAGCCTGAGATTAGATTTCAGATTTTCATTACTCAAAATAGCCTAATACAATTTTAAACAAAATCGTAAAGGTTACCAGCAACTTTAAGAAATACTGTAAAACGAACAACAAACATAACATTATGAACTAAAGAAAACTAAAGAAGAACTAAAGATATTTAAAATGTTGACAATACTATGGATCATGGATTGCTAGCATTATAGTTCTGTTCATACGATGATGTTAAACATGTATTGATATATTCATATATGACAACTGACACATTTGGATCACGTGCTGTCATTAAGTATAAGAATTTTGATGAAGTATCCATTTAACTGAAAGTTGGTTTATACTATGAAACGGTATTGAATGTTGTTTCTCTCGCTTTTTCGTTGATGCAACTGAAAAGACAGTGTTTTTCGTCTTCAAGAATATCACATGTTTGGCCCTTTCTGTCTTCCAGTTTTTTTAAAGGCCTATGATATCTTCCACTTTCTATCTGCAAGCGATGATCGGAACGTCTAAGTTTACTTATNAACAACAAACATAACATTATGAACTAAAGAAAACTAAAGAAGAACTAAAGATATTTAAAATGTTGACAATACTATGGATCATGGATTGCTAGCATTATAGTTCTGTTCATACGATGATGTTAAACATGTATTGATATATTCATATATGACAACTGACACATTTGGATCACGTGCTGTCATTAAGTATAAGAATTTTGATGAAGTATCCATTTAACTGAAAGTTGGTTTATACTATGAAACGGTATTGAATGTTGTTTCTCTCGCTTTTTCGTTGATGCAACTGAAAAGACAGTGTTTTTCGTCTTCAAGAATATCACATGTTTGGCCCTTTCTGTCTTCCAGTTTTTTTAAAGGCCTATGATATCTTCCACTTTCTATCTGCAAGCGATGATCGGAACGTCTAAGTTTACTTATCATCACTCGCGAAGGCAATGATTTTACTTCAGATAAGTACGGTTCCATGATAAAGTCGTTTTTAAATTGGCAACAACTGCGCATATTTGGTTGTTAGGTTGTTTGCGCAATTCTGTGAACGTGCTTTGTTGCTCGCAATCCATGATTCGTTGGTGGATTTTATTTACTAAACTACTGTTGATTACTAAACTCACTGTGCAACCAAGAAAAATTGTGTGGGCATGGGGACATACTGTGTAAAAGCACTTCAAGAAAATTATCTTTTAAGACCCCATTTACACTGTACGGGTACAACGTTGGATGTGTAACAAAAGTTTAACGGATCATCCTCCCGTTTACGATGCTACGTTTACGTATACCCAAACATCTGGAGAGTAGATTTCTTCAAAAAGATTCGGGAAATTTCTAGCAGTTTTTTGTCCTTGTTGCGTTTTATGACGGTAGGTAAAATTTAGAAAAATCTTCACATGTTTCTTTTGTCCTCTTCTCTTAATCGCCGTCTGATTGGTCCATGAAAATGAGGCTTTGGAGGTTTCGGTAATGGGCCACTAGCAGAAATCGGCGGAAACATTCGATTCCTATGCTATCCGTAACGCTTTTGTCCCTTCTATACGTACCGGGTGTCCCATAAAAAAGTACTCCTGTTTGAAAAATCACCAAAAATTGATTATCGAACCTTTGGTAAAAATTTTTTTTTGAGTTGTTTTTCAAAGACCGAAGAATATTTATAAATGGTAAAATGTTTGCTTTTGATACAGCAAATTAGAAAATTTACACGTTGAAAAACCTTATTTTGGGCTATAGTTTGAAGCAAAGTACTCAATCTTGCGTGAGAGTCAACATTCTCAGATTTGTTATCAGTATTGAAGTCTCCAATGATAGTGCGCATTTCTTTCTGTAATCTATGACCAAACTAGAAGCTTTACATGCACAAAGAGATTGATATGGCAATCATCAATGCTTTTCTGCAGTATGATCCAAAACCAGGTAGCCCTAAAAAGAGCTAAATTCGCTAATTTTGAAACCAATTACAAGAATAACTATAAATTGGATAATAATTTGGTCCTTGATCTACTTGACAAAAAAAGAAAATCGAAGATCGGCTGTGCAAACAAATTTTGGTGATTTTTCAAACGGGAGTACTTTTTTTAGGACACCCGGTAGAATAACCTTCTACTGGAGCAGTGCAAATAATCTCAAACTGTAATAAGTCTGCAAACGTGGTTTAACTATCACAGCAACCTCTTTTAATACCCCCCTTAACAAAGTTGATAATCCCAAAGGGGGTCAACAATCTACGCTTTTGAGGAATGTTGACAGAAGGAAAGCAACTAATTGTTTTTGCATGCATTATCGATGCAAAAAAACCAGCCAAAAGCGTTTTGCCTAAAATTTGCCTGAATACATGCTCATCTAATTGTTTGAAAAGAATACAACACAACTATTTTAGCTTAGGCTCTTAGATCTCAGCATTTGCGATGAAAATAATTATATCAATTACAAAAAACTTTCTACTATTCAAAAGTTTGAATCCTTAAATTATCGAAATCCAAAAATTGTTATCGAATTTGCACTGACGCAATTTGGACGGGGCTTTCAGCGCTGAAAAATAAAGATATAATTAGCACACCAGTGTTAATTTAATTTTTTCAATTCGAATACACCTGTTTTACGGGTGACCAGGATATCTGGAGCTTTTTCTGAACACATTTCAAAATTTTCGCTTGAAAATTACACTGCTTTGTTTGTTTTGAAAAATATTTTAGACGCCGTAAGCATTCTATTTGTAATGCGGTAGTATGATTCTTTTATTTTCATCTACAACTGATCCTTATTGCATTGTTGGGCCTAACCATAGAAATGGCCGAATTGATTTTCTTCATGGAGCCCATGTTGTGACACATGATTTTACTATGGTTTTAAGGTGTACTAAAGTTTACATGATTGTACGTAATTATGGAACAGAAAGTCCATTTTGACCAACAAAAACAAAGTCCATTTTGCTACCTAACTTAGTCTTTTAGTCTTTTAGTCTTTTCCTATGTATTGAAATTTCAACGAAACAAATTTGCGAAGTAGATCAATAAAAATTCGCAAACGCCCCAGGGTTTTTCTTGATGACCCAGTATATTTTTACAGTCAGTAAAATGATGGCACATTGGCTCTATCTTTTTTTAATTTGCAGTTCTTTTCTGTCACCTGGGATTACAAAATTCTACTTACTACATCCATTGCCTCGTCATCTTTAGATTTCTTCGCTCTGGCTTTCGCTTTGGCAGTGATTGAAAGGATGGCGGTTGAAACCTGAAAATGTCAAAATTAATTTCAATAATCAGTAAAATGAAAGGCTCCATTTTGAATAGAGGATTCCAATATAAACCAGACCTCCTTACATCTGTCTCAAATTATGTCAGGTGAAAATGTCCGCTAAAAAACTTGAAATGTTTTGAATTGGTAATTTGCGTTATCGCAAATTTTACCTGAATAAGAGACTCTTTAAAGTCTGTCTCTAATTAGATGTCACATGAGATTTGCGATAACGCAGAGCTACTCAATACAAAATACTTTAGTTGTTGTTGTTAGCGGGCATTTTTGCGTGACATCTAATTTTTAAGCCAGATAAAACTTCGAAACAAATCGAGATACTAAGATTAAAACAAGAACAGTCGCTTATTTTCACTAAAAAGAGAAATGTCGAAGCAATGTTGGGATAATTATTTGCCAAAATTCTATGGCAATTAATTCTAGCACCAATAACATCACACTGAGATTTCAAATCAATGTTGAGAATTTTTTAACCAAAAACTTTTGTATGTAAATGATGAAATCATTTTTTGAATCAGCAACATCACCATTTTTAAAAGCACATGTTTGCAGTTTGTCAGAACCATACAAACAAATATAACAAGATAATTCAAAAGGACAGGCTTTCGTTCCCATGAAAGTCATGCCTCTCAGCAAATGTTTTTTCAAAGATGTCACCGAAAGGAAGAAGATAGATCAAACAAGTTACCAGCAATATCCACTGAAGATTAACGGCTGCAAATCTAATCAAGTGCCGAAAAGTTTACTTTAGGATCAAAGAAATTTCGAAGTAAAGGTTGCTAGTCCTAAAATTCGTTAGAAAAAGTAACGGACAATGTGTCTGCAGGAAAAATTTGTCACGGTCTGGTGGGATTTTCGGCCAGACCTTCGACAACTTGTCAATGTAGGCAAACAAATCATATTCGAAATATCGTCTGGATAAAAGAATAAACAAACCGTTAAAATCAGACGATTCTACGGAAGAAAAAGGTTGCCTTTCCCGTTTTCATACCAGACGCAATTTGTCCGCTTGATTCAAATATTCGAATTTGAATTTGTCTTGGAAAAAGCATTTTCGAATCTGAATTTCGAATTATAAATTCGATTTGAATTTAGAAAAATGCAAGATTTGTTGAGATCGATAGAAATTCAACCGTCAATAGGCGTAGATCCACGAAAAGGAATCCTTCAAACAAACTGCAAACACTCGATCGAAATTCTCTCAAAAAGTTGGAAAATGTTGCTTCTGCAATAAATATTTGCAAAAGGTTGTTTCAAATACCTTAAATTAATAAAAATAGGACAGGATAAAGTTATTCGTAAATATTTTCAAGCCATGCAAAAGGGTGCCTAAAAATCAGTTCAGAAAATTCAATAAAAATTAGCCCTTAACCAGTCGAATTCTGGAAACTCATGAAGAAAATCTGGAACATGTCATATGTTTACTGGCGGAGAGATATTTAGATGAGCTCGATTCCTTGCCTGTTAAAAAGGACTTTCTCTCTTTTAAAGAGCCATTGTCACCCAGAGTCCTTTGCGGGTACGTTACCATTTCAGACTGTCTGCAAATCAAATTTGGCCTTCGTGGAAACCAGCGCTCCCTGATTAGCCGTTTCCCCTCCCGCGCCTCCCGCGCTCCCTGGTGGAAACCATAGATCCACAGTGCAGTAGACAGTATGCCATGCCCGCGAATAACAACAATAGAAGTGTTTTGCAAAGGGATTTTGCGTTATCGCAAATATCAGGTGACATCAATGCAGTGTGGATCCACGGTTTCCACTTAGGCCAAATTTGATTTCTAGACATTCAAAAATTTCAGCGTGCCCGCAAAGGACCCTGGGTGACAATGGCTCTTTAAGCAGGGCAGCAAACATTTCTTTCTTCGTTTGATATGAAGAATTCTTCGGGCACATCAACGAAAGAAATGACAGTCTAACAGTGCATTCTGAGTGAAGAAGCGTGGACGATTTCGTGCACCTAATGGAGGAGAGATCGTTGAGTACCCTGTCTTTCAGAAAGGACTGTTGTCTATTTCAAGCAGAATGGCCAAAGATCGGTTTGTTTCAGATGAGAGTTTGTCAAACATCAAATTTGTCTCCTCAAGCAGCATTCTGAATGAATAAAGCTCTGAAGATTTTTTGCCTTCCTTTCAGAATGGATTATCTTTTTGCGGAACTAGAAAGGCCCAAACTTGAGTTTGTTTGCTATGAGAGTTTAAGAAAGGTCAATTTGTCTCCTAGAGCAGCATTCTGAATGAATGAAGCTTTGAAGATTTCCTGTCCTCCTTTGGAATAAATTGTCTTTTTGTGGAACTAAAAAGGTTCAAAGTTGAGCTTGTTTGTCATCCATCAAGTGATCATGCGGGAAGCCAACCAAAAGAAAACTTTCCTTTCGCGTGGGACTGCATGCAATAGAACCAGAATGAAGAAGATCAGAACAGCTGAAATTGTCGCCGCCAAACGACATAAACGAGATGATAAAATGATGCAGCTTGCAAAAAAAGAACAGCTACAGACTGATCTATTTTTAATGTGTTTTCCTTCGCTGTCTTTTTACTGACAACACCCTATTGAACAGAAACACCGATATATTAATGATCGACTGTCATCTGGCATATTTACGAAAATTCAGTTTCATTCATAAGACATTCGTGTTTTTTGCCGAGCTGAATGGTCGGCTGTGTTTTTCATACAAGAGAAAGTAGGCCTTTGTTCCGAATCACTTGGAAGTGTGTGGGAAGTGGTGGGAAGGAAATCAAAGCCATCGGATTGGACCTCGCTTCCAAAACACCATCGATAAAAATAGATATGGCGTAAGAACGATTTAACGGTGTCGATTCCCTTTCAACGATCTACTTATTTAGAACGATTTGAAGGGTAACAGAGAGCATGGAAAACCGACGGGCAAATCACTCCAAAAATAGCGCACGATTTTGGGATTTTAGAAATTTATCAGATTTTTCAAAAAAATTTTGAAATTCTTTCTGAAATTTTCAGAGATTTTTTAGGATTTCAAAGACTTTTGGAGAGTGTGTGATTTTTCGAAAATTTTCAAAATTTTCGAGATTTCAAAATATTTTCGAGATTTTTCAAGATTTTTCATGATTTTGCAAGAATCTGGAGGATGTAAACGATTTTTAAGATTTTCAATGAATTTTCGAAAGACTTTTCGAGAATTTGTATCCGTTGTTGGCTGAGATATTATGGAATTCTTTAGATTTTGGAAAACATTCAGGATTTTCTTTGGAATTTATAAGATTTTGTGAAAATTTTGAGATTTTGAAGAATTCCCGAGATTTTTACAAAAGTGTACGAGATTTAAAACGTCATAAAGATGGGCATAGTGTCATTCATAAAACGTCATTCATTTCCTTATTTCGCTCTTATGTTTGCAAAGAACTTTTTTAGCTTGCATGAAATATAAAGTAAACATATTTTAGAATTTCAATTCAGCTGACAGCAAAGAAAATTCTGGTTATTTTGCATGGAAAATAAATTATACTTTGGAAATTCGATTCAGCTGACCGCAAAGAAAATCGTGGTTATTTTCCATGGAAAATAAATTATATTTTGGAAATTCGATTCAGCTAACAGCAAAGAAAACTCTGGTTATTTGGCATGGAAAATAAATCATATTTTGGAAATTCAATCAAGCTGATTGCAAAGGTAATTTCTATGAAAAATAAACTTTATTTTGGAAATTCGATTCAGCTGACAGCAAAGAAAATTCCGGTTATTTTGCATGGAAATAAATCATATTTTGGAAATTCAGTCAAGCTGATAGCAAAGGTCATTTCTATGGAAAATAAACTTTATTTTGGATTCAGCTGACAGCAAAGAAAATTCCGGTTATTTTGCATGGAAAATAAATCATATTTTGGTAATTGCATCCCAAAACAGTCAATGAAACCTTAAAGAAACTTCTTACACAAAACAACTTTTTATGTCGTCAGCACATTTGTTACCGTGATAGGATTGAAAAGCTTTCATGTTTATTGAAAATTCATTTCCTATAAATCTTGAGAGATATAAAAAAGAGAGATTAAATGCCCTTGCGAGTTGTTCTGTGTGACGCATTCCATATGATTTGATGGTGTGTTTCAGGCCCTTTTTTAGCCATTTTGCAACCAAAGAATTTTCATAAAGTTGAATGTACCTATGCTTTTCTTGCTCATAAAAATGTGAGAAAATCACACAGCAATTTCAGTCTTCCTGCTATCAAGCGGAATTCAATTCATTTGATTTTTCAAGCGTCTGATCTTTTTTTGGTGCACCCGGTAGAGCTCATGCCGCTTGACAAGACAACACCCAGCCAATTGTATTGATTTTCAAGCAAGCAATCAAATATTTGACAAGATAACAGAGCAGAGACTGCGCACGCATCCGAGAACATTCGTAACTTTGAGCCTCCCTAGCTCCCTGCAACAGATCCCAAAATCAGGCAATATTTGATATTTTCTTCCTTAGGCCTTAAAATCTTAATTCATGATTTCAAAAAACTTATATATCCAAACACTTCCTTATATCAGATTGCTTGATGACGTCATTTACGTAGTTTCTGCTCTGTCTGACAAGACTGTTATCAAAGACTAAAAGATACACTTACCTTTTCCTTCTCTTCTTTCTTTGGTGGTTGAAGTGGCTCTGGGTAGGCATACAATGATGGCTTGGCATTTGAACGGAATTCGATCTTTGGCATCTGCAAAAGAAGAAAAAGAGTCCTTCATGTTTCCAGTAAACCTATAATATTCTTAGGAAGTAAACTGTGTTTCAAGAGTCTTGCAAGGCAAAAACTGCCCCCCCCCCCAAGAGAAGCGGTCCAATTTCAGGTTAGACCAGCAAGTGCAATTAAGAGATCATGTACCATGCACAACCGAGGGGTCCCTAAAACTCTCGTACACTTTCGTAAAAGATCCCAAAAATCTTCAAAACTTCCAAAAATCTAGAGTAGAAAATCTCAAAAATCTTTACAAAATTATCGAAATCCCAAAGAAATCCCAAAGAAATCCCAAAGAGTGATTTTACCAAACAAAATGTTCAAATCTAAGGGACAGTGCAAAGTTTATTTTATAACATGGCCGGTGCAAAACGTAACGGGGCAACTACTTTTTTTCTAGCTTGTACAGAACTGGGTCAACACTTTTTACAAAGCAAATATGAACGGGGCAGTAGCTTTTTATAAGCTCAAGATGAAGTTTGAAATATGAAATGGCTCATTTGAGGTCAAAATTGTGGATCATGCAAGTTGAGAAATGCTTGAAAGGGTGTGTATGAAAATGACGCAAAATGTCCTTGTCAGTTACTTGCAAGAACGATTCATTAGTCATTTCTCTTCATCTTCAAAGTCGATCTTTTCATTGACAAAGACTTGTAAGGGCAAGAATTGATTTTTTATGGTCATTGGCAATTCATCGGTGGTACAATACAACATTAGTTGTTCATGAATACGGGGCAGATACATTTTTTAAGGAAAGGGTGACGGGGCAGTTGCTTTTTTTGCAATAATTTCAAACAGGCCGAGCAGATTTTTTTGCAAGAATTTTTATTCTCCACCGGCCATGTGATATAATAAATTTTGCCCTGTCCCTAAGTTAGCCTTTGACTGATAGATCAAGATTTTAGTTTTGAATATCGGCCTCGTATATCAAGCACAACTGCGGCGTCTAACTAGACTTACAACGTGATTCCTTGTATTCGTTCAACATTTTTAATCTGATATTTTATTTTCTCTCAGCATGAGCGATACCATCCAATTCAATATGAGCGATGCCGAGACTTATGTAATGAGTATAGCGTCTAACCACCCGGGCTCGACCATAAGAAGATGAAGGAAAATAAACAAATATTTAACTTCAAGACCCACCTTTTCAAACGATACTGACAAGAAATTGAAAAAAAATGTCATTATTTCCAAATATTGTCAAGATTTCATGATTAGCATGCAATATGTGTCTACTTTCTGTCAGCCATAAGTCGGATATTGTGCAGGACTATTTCATTTCATTTTATATAAAGCGCAATACAATACTACATTGTATACGGCCTAAACAGAACATAATTTAAAAAAAAATAAAAAAATACAATTATAACAAACTACGATAGAATATTACAGCGAGAAAACAGTAACGGAATATCGTGTAATAAAAAAGTATAATAAAACGAATTATTTTCGTGGGTTATGGCAACATACTCGGTTTTGGTGTGTTTTTACGAGTGGACATTTTATGGCTTCATGTTTAGAGTTTTTGTTCTGAGTTCTGAAAAAAAAAAAAAAAAAAAAAAAAAAAAAAAAAAAAAAGCTGATATCTTGGGATGACAATATATCAATGAATGTGTGCTCTACTTGTGTCACTGTTAGCATCCTGTTTAAATTAGGTCCGAGGAAAGTATGTCTTAGGTCGCGATATATTTCGCATTCAATCAGGAAATGAATTTCGTTTTCCACGTTGCCAGACTATTGCAGCTAAAGTCTAAGACTTTGAACTTTGTAGCCAGGAATTTCAGGGCAAAAAATCTAAATTCACATCGTTGGAGCCAACCAAATCTTGCTACTTTTTTTGGGACACCCGGTAGTTTACGCCTATTTTACACCAGGCGGAATCTTTTGGCGGAAGCTGGCATTTTAGCGGAATATTTCCATTGCAGAAAAGTAGAAACAATCTTAACTTTTCCGGGGTGAAAAATTCCGCTTCATGTTTTCCACCATTCAAATAAAGGAATGATGACGTCAACCAAATTGCGTGATCTTCGATCGTTCTTTCCAACGTGGCGTCTCAGGACGAAGGCCCAGACAGGCAGGCTCTGCTAGATCAGGGGTGGCGCCAGAAATCTTCCGATGGGGGGCTGGAACTTCCGACAGGGGGGCTAAAATGGCTAGAAAATGCAGTTTTCGTACGTTATTTATCCAAATTTCCTCCGACAATAACCCAAAATTTCCTCCGACGGGGGGGGCTAGCTGCTTCCGACGGGGGGGGGCTGTAGCCCCCCCCTCGCCCTCCCCTGGCGCCACCCCTGTGCTAGATTCAATGTATGCAGCTGCTGTTCACTTTCTTCTTTCTATATACACTGTCCACAGCGACATCGTCGCGAAATCTTGATTCGGCGCGGAAAATTGCGTCTGGTATAAAATAAGCTTTACTAACAGTACAAAAGCATTGGACAAAAAAAAGCTTGGTAATAAAGCTTAGACTGATTATAGGTTCATACGTTATAGCTATTGACGACAACAACAACATCAATCCACTTCAATTAGGTGAGCGTAAGTTGAGGGTCCTTGCGAGGCTAAATAAAGCTCATGACGAAATCTCTTTGACGGAGACATGCAAATAGTTTCAGTTTGGAATTTGTTAAATTGCTGTGTTGTAAATGAAGGCTAAGCTACCACAGACCAAGAAACTCCGTTTTTTGCGTCTTTAGTTACTGTTTCATTTCATTCTGAACATTAACAATTCATGTAAATGCTTGTTTTTCGGAATCCTATTCAAAAACGTTAGAGATATGGCAAATTGGAAACTGGGAAAAAGTATTTGAGAAATGACCACAGGCATGCCCAATTAGTTGGAAGCCAAAATAATCTCCAAGTTAGGCCATCCTCTCCACAAGCAAAAAAATCCCAAATCTCGTTTTACGTTAGGTCTTCTGTTAGGTCATATTTAGCGTGGTCCACGGGGGGGGGGGGGGATGGGGGGTTCTTCCACAGTAAAGGTACCTGGGATGTGCAGCCCTCGAGGGTATACTTCTTTCGATTTTTAGCCAAAGGTGTAATTTCTGGCAATTTTCGTCTGGTCTAAGATATGCTTTATAGCAATTTTGTTCAAGCAAATAACGTGCGTGATTTTGGTGCAGAGAACGCAAAATGTGGCGATTTTTATCTAAACAACGCCAAATGAGGCACATTGTGTCCAGAAACTTGTCTAGCCAAGGGTATCATTCACACGAAAATTTGCGAAAATTGGTCTAGCCAACGGTAACATTTTGAAAATGTGGTCAGACGCCGCAGTTGTGCTTGATGGCCGCAGGTTTATGCCTTGCAGAGGTGCTATGGAGGAGCTGGCAAAACCCTCCTCCGCAGAACAATACCAATTTTCCTCCGCAGAAGAATATAAGCTGAAGCATTATTGCCATGTATAACCAAGTATAACTACCCATGAGATTTCTAGGGACTCGTATGCCCCTTGTTTGCGCCTGTTATACCGTATTGAATTCTCATAGAGTTTTTAGCTGTGAACCTTAGCTGTTGTTGCGAAATCTTCCCAGGAAGATTCCAAATAATTAATTACAAATTTCAATCAATTCATCGCAACCCGCTGTTAAACATTTCAACCAATTTTTGGTTGAGAACAAAGCAGCTTTCATACTAAACAGCACTTCTTTTAAGCACTGTGGGCCTTGTAAAGATGCTGGCATTTTTTGTGGAAATCGGCTTAGCTCTTCATAAAAAAGAAGTCGTGTTTCAAACAAATAGTATCTTTCATCTTTGTACCATGAATCCAGTTGCTTTGTGAGAAAGCAGTGTCTTGCATTTGTTGGTCAGGAGTGTTTTTAAAGGTGATGTAAAGGTTTACTTTTAGTAACAAAGAAACATTTCTGATCCAATGTGCACCACGGGGGTACTTGATTAGGGAAGTGACGGTGGGTGTGTGGAAAACCTCTCCAAACCACAACCATGTCGCATAAAAATGCCCCAAAAGTATGCCCTGTCGCATAAAAACTTTGCTGAAAGTATACATGATCAATTGTTCCAGGAGAACTCTAAAAATTCCTTTGATACCCTATCCCATACTTTTCTTATCAATTATGATACATTATTCCATAATGTTTTCAGAAATTGCACCTTGTCCCACGAATTTTACCACAAAAAGACACCCTGTTGAGTGACGCATCCCGTTAGGTCAAGTATTGGAGTGTCCCCCGTTGGGCCTTGGACCATGCCCAAAGACATTCCGAAAAAGTTAGCCCACGGGCTAACTTAGTTTCCGAGAGATCAGGCCAATGTAATGAGCTCGAGGTTGATAAACGTCTGCATCAAAAAACAAATTCTTACTGATCAGTTAAGTTTGTAACCAATTACAGATTATCCTGGAAGATATATTAGAATTACACGATGTTATCCCTCTACGTCACTGTTTGTTATCCCTGTAAGTAACTGAATAACCCCTCCCTTACTGATGTGAGCCCTCCACCGATACGATAAATAAGCCCTCTACACTACTGATCACCCCAAATTTACTGGGGCAATCCCTCGAACGACACGATGTTTCCCTCGAGGTGTTGTGTGGTGTAAATCCTCTGACTTTGCAGCCAGAACAGTCAGGCGGCGTGGGTTCGATACCCAGTAGGACCCCACCACTTGAGCGTCATGACAAGGGGTCGCGGACTCGATTAGGTCTGCCCTATTTCTGCGATCCCAGTGCTTGGCGCTGAAAAACACAACTTCACCTTCACCTTCACCTTCGCTTGGCGCTAAAAAACGCAACTTCACCTTCACCTTCACCTTCACCTCAAATTTACCGCATGTTATCCCTCCAACGACATCATGCGATCCCTCTATCGTACTGGACAACCTCTGCCTTACTGAGCCACCTCCAGACTAGACTAATGCACAGACGTTCTGCAGGGTGTGTAAATCTTTCTGAATTCTGGTGTCTGTGTACCTGCAGACGGTTCATACATCTCCAAATACTTAGCGAATAAACAGCAGGTTTTGNACGATACGATAAATAAGCCCTCTACACTACTGATCACCCCAAATTTACTGGGGCAATCCCTCCAACGACACGATATTTCCCTCAAACTTACCGCATGTTATCCCTCCAACGACATCATGCGATCCCTCTATCGTACTGGACAACCTCTGCCTTACTGAGCCACCTCCAGACTAGACTCCTAATGCACAGACGTTCTGCAGGGTGTGTAAATCTTTTTGAATTCTGGTGTCTGTGTACCTGCAGACGGTTCATACATCTCCAAATACTTAGCGAATAAACAGCAGGTTTTGCCCAGGCACGGACAGAATTTATTGGCTACTTCAGCTTTTCGTTCGACTATGGTTCGACTATGGTTCAACACAGATTTCTTTAAATATACCCTGGAAGATATATATCAGAGAAACTCTAGCTAGATAACACTGGTCTGATAAATATGCCTGGATGTACACATACCTATAATTTACATCCTCAGTTTGTTCCTATATTCTGTTCTTTGTCTAAAGTCCGTCGCAAATTAGATGTTACCTGAGATTTGCGATAACCCAAAATTCCTTTCCAAAACTCTTCTATTGTTGTTATTCGCGGGCATTTGCAGGTGACATCTAATTTGATACAGACTATAGTTGATTAAGCATTGTTAAAGTTTGCTTGCTTGTTGCTGCCATATAAATATTCATAATGTCGTGCATTGTAGCATGATGATGATGATTATTATTATGAACATGATACAGGGAAACGGTTGGTCCTGTAACGTATTACAAAAGACCAAGAATCAAAATCTGGCCAGTGAGCAGGCTAGTGAGGCCCAACTTTACAACAAGATTAGATAAACTCTTGATTTTAGCCTTCATCGAGAAAGACAATTTTGTGTCTGATGATGAACAATATTCTTATACATTTTGTTCTAATGTGTACAGCAGTGATAAAAGCGCAAACACCACTCAATCGAACCTTTGGTGTAACGATGTACAAAAGATATTCAGCCTCTTCTGTAGAATAGTCAAAAAGGGTATATGATTCTTTTTATAGCAGCAAAATACAGGAAGACAAATAAAAATTTAGCCAAAATTCTATGTACCTATGTACCTAGCGAGAGAGAGAATTCTTTGAGCAAAACCTTTTGAAAAGCTCTTTTTTCGAAGGGCCGTGGTTTGCAGCGACTTTAATGACAATGAAATATTTCTACGCAGATTAGAATAATTTCGCAATCTCATTTCACACGGCTTGAGGCAGTGATTCTTCTATTATTCCTCCTTGTTTTCATCCATCTAATTCTGAGGTCAAAGAACTGAATAAACATCATATTCAAATTTAGCTCGCAAAGACGTGGATAGCTCTTTGCATCCGTGTTTGCATCAGCATAGCTTCCAAATCTTTAATTCGACTTAAAAGGTGGGTGTAAAATTCTGTGATCTATTTCTTCTGACTGAGTGGCTTGAAACAAAATTTAGTTGCTTATCTTTAATTCTACCGTTGGACTTTTCAGAAATTATCAATATTTTTTTAAATTTCCGCGTATGTTACATTTCAACTCATTTGAGGAGGGTGTGACGTCATCAAATTTCTAAATCATAAACCAAAAAAGTGACAGCCTTTTGCTTGATACCATATTGTAGACATCCATCAACTATAATTTTCTTTGAAATTACTTCATGTTGCTTCAAACAGTTTAGAAACTACGATGNTTTGAACCTATGCTGTTTGCATCACTTCTTATTTGGATCAACTAATTTCATCTTCCGAAATCCCCATTTCCTTACATCATCTAGGTACTACGTCAGAAACTATGTAATGCTGAGCTTGCTAATTCTGTTAACAGCAGTATCATCTCTGGTTTCACATAGAAACAGTCATAAAAATTTCTTTGAATAATGATAGATGATCTTGCGTTTCAGTTTCCCGTCATTATTCAAAACTCTAAAAGTGACGTATGCAAGTTCTACAACGATCTCTGGGTGACGTCTTAGGCCCCCTAAACAGTGGGCGTGCCTCGGTTTGGTCCAAGACGAGAACGAGGAGCCGTGGAGGGAGTTATTTTCGAGGAGAACAACGAGGACTCAAAGTTTTCTTGGGAGGAGAAAGATTTAAAAATGCAAGGAGTCGAGGAAGATTTCTTTAAATGCAAGGTCATGAGGAGGGTGGAAATTTTACTCCCCATCATGTATACGAACTAAAAGAAACGAAAGTACACCCACTCCTATTTGTAAGTCATGGGTTGATTTAATTTGTGACATGTTTTCGTAACATACCATCTCCTTCTAAGTTTCCATTCATTTCCTAACGCAGTTTGCTCTCCTTTAAAATGGTGTTTACCGATTGAAGTGCAAGTTTCGTCTATTCGTAATACCAAGTTTCTTAAATTTTTACCAAAAGGTTCTTATGAGTTTCTAGCTTTTGTTTTCTAAATGTAGGTTGCCCTCCTTCAAAATGACGTTGAAATACAAGTTTTGTCTCTTTGCTACATCAAGTTTCTTTCTACCAGAAGGTTCTTTTGAGTTTCAGGTTTTTCCGGTTTTTCAGTATGCTTTCAGATAAAATCATAGAAAGGTATGAACAGGAATCACACTCAGAACTCAGTCTCCAGTAATTTCAGACCTCAAACAATTTCAGCAATACACGTTTTTTTTATAAGAAACTTGGATCAGCACTGAGTACTAAAAGTTTTTTAATTTTGCATGAAAATTTTGGCGTTTTAGTAGTAAAAGTTTCTTAATTAGTTTCTTATTCTTTTGGGCCTAAAATTGCGGTATTGTTCGAAGTTGAGCCTTCTTCTCGACAAAGGGCTTCCATTTTGCATTGACATTGTCATCAAGAAGAAGCCATGCACAGCAAGGCAAANTTCTTCTCGACAAAGGGCTTCCATTTTGCATTGACATTGTCATCAAGAAGAAGCCATGCACAGCAAGGCAAAAATTTGCCAATTTTGCAGTAAAAAGTCAAGAAAAGACGAAGAGACATAGAATAAGAGAGACATACAGAAATAAAGTTCTTAAAGTTTTTAGAGTTCTTAACTGTTCTTGAGCGTAGTACTAGAGTTTCTTAAATTTTGGGTCATCGTAGTACTAGTTTCTTATAAACCAGTTTCTTATAAAAAAAAACGTGTACTGAGATTGACTGTAACTAAGGGAATATGAATTTAAATTCTGAAATGAAAGCAGCAAATTCCAAAAAATTTCACATATTCTAACCCAGTATGACAGTTTTCGTATGCGATCGATCTTGCTCTAGTTTTCCGCCATTGTGCGTAATTCAACGTATGACGTATACAAAGTTGTTTCTTTTCCCACGCCTCCACAGGGGCCTGGCAGGATTTGCGATTACCATCTCTCTCTCCGAGTTACGCAAACTCGAAGTGATGATGGTAATGTTGTATTTTCATGCTCTATCTCGAAAGATCGTGTGTGTGGGTTGGTCTTGGTGATTTTTAAAACAATTTCAACAAATATCAAACAACCGTTTAAGCTTTTAGACAATTTATACAACAGAAAATCTGGGGGGGGGGTTCGCGTCGTACCGAGGGAGCTGCTTGACAGGGTGTCTGGAGGATCAGTTCCTATTAGCCTTGTGTAGTTGGAAGGGCAAACTTCAGCGAAACTACAATCACATTTAGATCTTTAGACAGAGCGCCCCCTTCAATTCAAAATTACGTTGTCATGTTGAAGTGAAAGTTTCGCCTCTTTTTGAAATACGCTCATATGAGGCCAGTTGTACAACTTTCTATTGAAGGTTTCGTCCCGGAAGAGAAACTTACTTTACGAAAGGCCAGCACTGATTCAAAATCTGTAAATTGGTATGAAAAGGTGGGTGTAAAATTCTATGGCCTCGTTCTTTGAATTGGATGGCTTGAAAGAAAATTCAGCTACTTGGCTATAATTCTACCGTTCAACTTTTCAGAAATCTTGAATATTTTTCGAAAATTGTTTTTCCTTCGCAGCGTCACCTTAGTAGCTTACGCCCCCGCAGGAGTAATTATATTCTTTTAATGCTGATAGCAGACTTAGAACATAGATGCAAAGCATTAGCAAAACCCAAGGGCTGAANTTGTGTAGTTGGAAGGGCAAACTTCAGCGAAACTACAATCACATTTAGATCTTTAGACAGAGCGCCCCCTTCAATTCAAAATTACGTTGTCATGTTGAAGTGAAAGTTTCGCCTCTTTTTGAAATACGCTCATATGAGGCCAGTTGTACAACTTTCTATTGAAGGTTTCGTCCCGGAAGAAAAACTTACTTTACGAAAGGCCAGCACTGATTCAAAATCTGTAAATTGGTGTGAAAAGGTGGGTGTAAAATTCTATGGCCTCGTTCTTTGAATTGGATGGCTTGAAAGAAAATTCAGCTACTTGGCTATAGCATTAGCAAAACCCAAGGGCTGAAAACAGTGATTCAATGAAAACTGCTACACTTTATCATTACATACATGCATCTTATGGCAACTACTTTTTACAACATTGTAACCAAATAACCCAAACGTATCATTATACAGTTTTTCAAATGATTGATCTGTGAAAGTCTTTTTAAGCTTATATGAAGTATGATTGGATCTTGAAGAAGCAAATACTAAATAATTACAAATGTACAATCAGCGAAAAGCTACGTCTTATAAAGACAACTTTTTGCAACGAGAAGGAAATTTCTTAAACAACAATTTTCATATCAAAGGGCCTGGTGTGATGTCAGCCCTGAAAAAGTGGATTGGACACACCACAGAATTGATATACCAGATATCGTACATAACTTGATTAGTTTCTTATTGATATAAAAAACATAACAAAGTAGGCTGGACATATTCATCCTAGTCCACCCCCCCCCCATGCTCAAAATTTGCCATTCTGCTCACAAAGGATCTATATAATTTCCAAGTCTCTTTTTGATCCCTACACCTCCCAGGGTCCTTTTCCCTTCTAATTTTCATGGTTTAACTATCAAGTATGTTTTCCTGAACAATACTAATATCAGTGCCCTGAAGAGGGCCAGGGTAAAACTATAAAAGTGATTCACTTTCCTAAACACCCAGCAAAAGGAAAAGGAGGGGTGCTTCAGATTACTCTCAAATGTTTCTTGAAACAGTTGCTAGGCACTTTGTTTGCAAAGCTATTTGGTTTCAATTTGAAAAGCTATTTGCTTGCGATTTACAAAGTTATTGCTGGTTCATTAGAAATGCTAATATGTCTGCACAGTCTCATTTATGTCTAATAATGGTTTTGATTGACCATATCCAAATTGACTAATCATTTAAAATCCTTTAGCTATTAAAATAAAATTTTACAGGTGCAAGATAATTGGTTTTTTGAACTGTCATTCAATGGAAGAAATGGATGGCCTCTTGCAAATTGAAAATCTTCTACACTTTGTGAACGAATTGAAGGTCTTCCAAATCTGTTATGACAGATTTGGAAGACCTGTCTGTCCTTTCTGGAAGAGTTTTGGGGCATTTTGGTACACGAGGGACTGGCCTGAATGGACCATCTCCTGAGAATCTTGGCATCTGTTTTGCTATCATTTAACTGTGGGCTACTTGGGGTTAAATAAAAGGGTTCTTTTCGGGGTTCTTTTCTGGCAGATTTTTCTTAAACATGGATGGGTTTAGCTGAAATTGGCAAAAAGACACATAGTTTAAAATGGGTAATCTTCCACCAAAATTTATCATAAAAGTGGGTATGAAGGCAAATTTTGGCATTTAGATGTGTTCTTTATTATTGATCATAGGGTATAGCAAGGGAACCAGACAAGATTCAGTTGAAAGTCTCATATCTGTGTCTGAATTGTCAGACAACAAAATAAGCTTATGACAGCAGGTACAAAGTCAAAACCATGCCACTTATAGTTCTCATGTACGAAATTATAGACTGCCAGATACTTAGGAGCAGGTTGCTCTGTAATTATTGACAACCTGTTTCATAGATCACGAAGACCAGTAAAGTTTTTGTAAAGGGTGTCTTTTAAACATTGATAGAAAATCTTCAAAATAAAATACGTTTTTAGCCAAACTTCTCATGTTTACTCTTTACAAGTAATTCAAATTACATTATGACTCCAGAATCCACTCTAAATTACGCGGTAACCTGTTTCACAGTTTATTGAGTCTAGTAAAATTTCTGGAAAGGGTGATTTCTACAAAAGCATTTTAGCAGCCATAAATTTGCTATATGACTATATGTACTTTACAACTTTTCATATTTCAATAGGACTCCAGATTTTGTTAAAAACATTCTGTCCACAGAGTTTTTGGGAGCAAAGGTTATGACCATATGCTCTCTTCAAAATTTTGAAAGTTCACCTAGAATTTTATTGGAAAGTACCATATTCGAAAGTAACCAAACTTTAAGGCTGTGGGGCCCTGGGATATATTTTCACCTACAACAACAAGTGTCTCATGATTTTCACTGCAATCACGACAGGTTTTATCAGTAATAAGTTCTTAGTTTACAAAATACAAATTTTCCTGAACAAGACCTTTCCAGCGCATTTCTGGAGAATAATTCGAAACTGAAAGGTCTCCGGGCAGGGCCTGGAGTTTTCCAAAAGTTCCCTGAATGATTCCATCATTTCAATTTCGCAAGAATCTCTGACAAACGCAAATCAAAACAAACCCTGTTACATTTCAAAACCTCCTGATATCGCTAGTTTATTTGAAACTACCTGTTATGGATACTTTCTCTCACTTACAATATGAAACGTAATTTGCAAGCAGTGTGCGACATATCACGAAGTCGTGTTTCTTTCTTCCTTTGAAATAAAATTAATCAGCCAGAGCTCGTTGTTCCAAGTTTTGATACCGGCTCGATTTCAGAAATCTGGGATAAGCATCATTCATCATCATAAATTTAATCTTTCGCTGAGCTTCATCGAAAATCGTTTTATTTGATAATTTCAAGGCTTCTGCTATTTTCATCTGTTCTTTATAATCCAGATTAACTTGAAATCTCGATTCGTTTTGGATGTAATTCCTGTACAACCTTTTAGCCTTCGAGTTGACCCTAAAATTCGATCGTTTGAAATCCTCGCATGCACGCCAAAACATTATACTCTCTTCGCTATGTTCCTCTTTCAGAAATAATCGAAATAATTCATAGCCAACGGGGTGTTTTAGTAACGCATTAAAGTTTTCTTTCCATGACAAAATTTCCTTGTTTCTGCGAATTTCTCTTTCGTTCAGTCGGTTCTGTCCAGCAGTGCTTCCTCTCTCGCCCAATACAACCGCTTCTGATTCGGAAAAAGCTCTGCGTTTCATGGTACTTGGAAACGTCGCAGAGTTTCCACTGAGTTCCGACTCTGAGGGCATTGAGGGTCTTTTTGCAAGCCTTCGTTTTGAGTCCTGAAGTTCCATATTTACTTGTGAATCGTTGGGATAATTTTCTTGATCTGTGCTTTGTCGTGCTCCCATTATTATCCAAAGTCTTTATTGACAAAAAGGTTTATTAGTTGTACTATAAAATCTGCATACCCGAAGTCTTTATTATTGATCACATATATTCGATACTTGCAGTCCCTTTAAACAGTAAATCAGCGATTTATGAATTTAGATTATTGCTATGAAATGTGCAACGCAATCGAAACACACACAGATAATAACTTCGATTATCAATACGATTCCACAACTGACGCTCTCGCCAACCACTGCTATTTCTGGTCAATATCGATCCCCATCAACCGCAAAAACAAATACTTCCAGAGATACAATCTTCAAACAAAGGAGCGAATTATATCCTGGTGTTATCTTGAAAACCAAATTAGAACGACCTTCTTCAGTTCAGTGGCAAAAGTCCAACAAAAATAAAACTTCCTCTTTCGGTTTTTCGATCACCCTCTGTTGTATACGTCACATCCGAGTTAATCCAATAATTTCTCTTGCCTGAATGTGCTTTTATTGACGAGCGATTGAGAAATTCGTCTTGAGTGTTTGCAATAAACAAACTTCAATCCCTTCAATGATTTTGATCGCTTGCAGAAATCATGGGTTGATTCCATCAGTTCACTTCACACATCCAATATTAAGATGCCTGTATCAATATTGATATTTGAATAGATAAATGTCTTCTCTTGTCAAAAATTCAAAGATCGATACAATCTGTGCACCGATAACGATTGTCCTCTCGCCAGCTTCCGACCTCGTGTTTGATCGAGTTCGATTGAAAATCATTCCCTTTGTGTCAACAAATGGTCACGTGACTCAAGAATAAGGAGACCATATCACGTGGTCATTTAGTCATGTGACCTAAAGGAGCCTTTAGGACTTACACGTTCCACTGTACTGAAAGTTCCATGAAGTTCTCATTCTTCGACACTGGAGTTCTTAAAGTTTCTTAAACATTTTGTTGGAAGTTCTTGACCCGGTATCGAACAATATTTTGATACATTTGGTATAAAATCTGAGGAATTTTCGAATGAGCGCAAAAATGATAGAAGTCGTAACGCACAAACCTGAACGCAGGCTATAACACACTCAATCGAACATGTTCTACAAAAATAACAATGTACAAATATTTCGCTCCATTAAACAGTCCATTGACCATACGAAAATTTAGTGGCATGTCATTGGCTAATTTCAAATTATCTGAATATTCACTGTGGCCAGGATCAGACAAAGATATCCATCCAGCAAATAGTTCTGATCTGATGATATTCAACACGACTTTGAAATATTTTTTTCCTAACATATCTACTGTATGAAGTTGATGACTTTTAGGTATGATATAATTCAGGGCAAACCACTCCAACAAATAGCATACGAGATTTTGGGATATTAAGGTAGGCTACTGGTCCAAAATTTCATGTTTTTGACCAAAATCACGATTTTTATTTTTCCCCCCAGTTGGCTTCTTTAGGCATATAAAAAGCATACCCTAAATCATTTTTGGCAATAAAAGTTAATTTTGGCCGTGAACCGAATCAAAATCTGAAGGAAGGTCAGTGATTTATCAAGAAATCAGCTGACTATTCGCAGAAAGCAATCAGCAAGAAGCGACATTTTGAATGATATGTCGAGCGGCCTAAGCCATGATGATCATAGGCACGCTATACCTCAATTGAGAGCCTCTTTTTTGCTGAATAGTTCTATGGAATTTATTTTAACGTTTAGCCTACCTGTG
>REGL01000265.1:177504-202264 GCA_004194395.1 Aurelia aurita complex sp. Pacific
ACGTGAACTGCTTTTTCATGAATTAGCGAGATAGCAATCTTTCAAAATATCGTTTGGCTTTCACTTTAAATTGGAAGTCATTACCATTTTACATTGCATATAGAAATGTCCCTTAAATTTCCATTGATCTTTAACGAGGGCATGTGGAAAAATCGTGCACTCACAAGAAAGGATGATAAAGAGAATATTTTACCAAACAAGATCATAATTTTTAACTATTCGTATCAGATGCCTATCCTAAAATTTAGGTTCAAATAGTTTTGTATATCCACTGTTCAAAAATCAATACTGCCAAAATCTTCTCACTAACTAGCAAAGACTTCAATTTAACTCATTTCTTTAATGAGATCTAAATGTTATTTTCTAATTCATTGCATTCAACCGAAAATAACTTTATTTATTAACTAAACTACAATACACAGATGGTAGTGAGGTCAGTCTAGCAAGATTGTATATAGGTGTGCCAAAATAGAGCAAACACGGAAAGCATATTATTCCTATCACTCGTACGTTCATTTGATACGTGTAACCTGAATCTCTGAAAACAGGGAGGGGATGGGCGAGAGGGATCCTATCTTTCATAAAAGTACTTGCTATCAACCTGTGATTCTCAACGCCTTGAAGAGCTTTTTATATTTGCCTACTAAGCACGCCTCCACGCAGATTGTGCAACAGTATTCCCTTAAGAAACTTAACAATGCTACTACAAAATAGTTTCCTATTGTACTGTTAATCAATTCATTTATTGAAAGAGTTTTATTGCAATTCTTAGAGGGCAAGTTTTCATTTATTGTAAAAATTTTATTGCAATTCTTAGAGGGCAAGTTTCCAAATATTGCTTAAATTGATTAAACAGAATTTTAGCCGAAAAATATCAGTACAATGGGAATTTTTATCTACCTTCCAAGTTTCAGATCAAGTATTCGTTGAATTCGACAGTACATTTCTATATTAATTGTGAGCATTTCAAAGTCAATTAATCGTATCAAATCAGCCAAATAACATAACCGAAATTTCAAAAAATCTAAAGTTTGGTTCAGTTTTCAATGAGAAGATAGATTTAGAAGTTCATTAACAAATTGATCTCCAAGATTTTGAGGTATGATATTTCAAACAGTTGATAAAATGTTCTTTCCCATCCAATAATAAAAGAAAGTACTGAACCTTTTCAAGGGGGAAATTAAAGATTAATTTTGAAACATAAAGACGTGACAAGCGATCAGACAATAACAATATTTTTTGGCTAACTGTTGGCTGTCATGTGAAAATATTCGCGAATAGCAACAACTGAAGTGTTTTGGATGGGTGAGTTTGCGTAATCGCAAATCCTATGTGACATCTAATCTGAGACAGAGTTTAGTTAGAAGGCCTTGATGACATTGCAAGTACGACTTTTATACTTTAGAAAAGCGACAACGTAAAATATAAACAAACTTACAGCGACATGAAGAAGTTGTCGAATTGCTTTATTATTTCCAGTTCCAGCATAGGCCATTGCTATTGTGTACATTCCACTTCGTCGTAAAATTGGATCCTAATCAAAAAGATGGATAAATATTAGAAACCCAAATATCTAAGAGGGCAAGTACAATCTGAAGTAAAAATATCTGAAGTAAATTTCTTGAAGTAAATTTCTTGTTCAGTACTATATGTGACCTAGGACTTAAAAACAGAGCCACTGCACTGACTCGCAGAAACCTGGGAGAAAATGTTAAAAATCTGTTTTCTGGAGGTACCAAAAAACTTTATTGAAAAGAAAAGAAGAGATTACAACTTCCTTAAGGCTCTAAGCATGCAATTCATTTGCTTACAGATGCACAAACAACTTTAGAAAATATTCTGCAATTTTATCGTGTATTTCTTCGTATATTTGAGTCCTGCTGCAACGGGTGAGCCAGAAAAAAGTTCCCTCTTTTGAAAATTCGTAGCACCACAAGTGTTTCATGGATTTGATTGATTCAAATTCTAGTTAAAAACCAAAAGATCAAAGTATTTGTGTGATTTATCTCGCCTTATTACGAGTACTGCAAATATAGGTAAATTCAATTTTACAAAATTTTATTTTTTCAAAATGACTGAAATAGGGCCTAAAACACTTGATCAAATTGTTAGGACTCTCCTCACACAGAGCAATACACACAGGCGTTTCACCTCTCTCAAGAGTAGTAAGACATAGATTCTCAAACAGATGCTAAAATTTTCAATCTCATGGCAATAACTGTGCAAACGATAACTCTCACCCATGAGAAATTGCTTTTTCTCTGTTGTTCTGAGCGAGGAGTCTTTCATGATTTGATCAAGTATTTTAGGCCTTTTTCAGTCAGTTTGCAACCATAAAGTTTTTCTAAATTTGAATTTACCAATTTTTCCAATGCTTGTAACAAAGCGAGAAAAATTATAAAAAATACTTCAGTCTTATGGCTGTCAAGCAAAAATTGACCTGAACAATTTCTTAAATTTCCAGGCAGCATAATGGGAAACATTTTTTATTTTTCTTTCATACGCCTACTTTTCTCAAACCTTGTCAAGCATTTTATGCACATTGAGAATTTTGAGAATTATTATTGCTACACTAAGTTTCTTTTTCTTGTTAACCTTCCGTCTAGCAACCGTTTCAACGTAAAATTACAGCCTAGACACGAACAACAGAATTATCAGTTCTTTCAAAATACCTTATCTGAAGTCAAGCTTTCAACCAGTGCATCTGCTTCTTCCATTCTACCATACATTGTCTGAAAAATAACGAAATACAGTAAGTCCCCGCATATAAAAAACTCAAATCTTTAAATCAGGCTGTCTGGTTTCTTATATGCAAGAAAATATCTTAAAATGAGGCTTGCGGATTTTATATATCCTTTAAGAAACTTTCTTTCACAGAAAGATTTCTTGTCAAAAAACCATCTTTAAATTCAAGGACCATGCTGCATAGCAAACAAGGATGCCCCACTGATCATGCATGAAGCAAAAAATTATTATAATAATTATCACTGTAAACACCGGAGTTACAAAGAACTATTGGCTAAATGCTTACAGGATACGCAAAAAAGAAAACTAAACAAAACGCAAAAGGCAAAAGGCAACATCTAAAGCAATAAGTGCGAACAAACCAACTAGCTACGTTTTGAGCAGTGAGAGGAGTTGTGAGGGCATTAGTCCGTTGCTACACCTGAAATGTCAACCGGAAGGTCTTGACGTATGCATAGTACTCTGTGAAGAAACATGATGGTTGCGGTATTTGTTGTGATATGCATGCTACCTAGCATTTTGATCAAAATTTCATTGTCCACCCTATCCCATTCACTACCAAAGCAGCCATTCATATTTTCTTATAAATGAAGCAAATATGAAATACTGTATATCCCCAAGACATTTTTTCATCTTAGCATCATTTACAAGAAATTAAAAAAAAATCAGGCTGCCTGGTTTCTTATAAATGAGAAAATATTCTCTATACTGACAGGCTGCAGTTTCTTATATGCGAAGCTCAAATGACATTTAAAAATTTAGTCACATTTAAATTTGATCTCAAATGAAATTTAAAAATTTGGTCACATTTAAAAAAAGTTAGGAAAATGGAAAATATTGAGAAAAATTCTTAAAAAACATGAATTTCAAACTCTTGGGGCGATAAAATGTTTACCAGAATTTTAATTCAAAATGCTAATAAAAAATGGAATTGAAATTTGACTTCTTTGATAGCATAGGGCTCAAATCTTTCAAATCTTTAAAAAGGTGGCTGTAAAATTATATTCCGTTTTTAGTTGAATTAAATGGCTTGAAAGGAACTTATAGTACTTTGCTGTAAATCTGCCGTGGAAATTTTTTGATATCTTGATTTTTTTCAAAATGGCGGCAATTTAATGATTTTTGAAATAATTGATGGAAAATTTTGAAAACATTTAAATCATCGTAACTCCAAAACCAAAGCAGGAAAAATCATGCAACTTTCAAGAAAACCATAGTTTATGAAGGCATACAATATGGTGAAAAGCAGAAATCAGCATCTTTTCTGGTTTAGGATTTAGAGATTTGATGACGTCATAGTCTCAAATTCAATAAATGCCGCCATTTTGAAACTAATCAAGATATCAATAAATTTCCANCATTTAAATTTGATCTCAAATGAAATTTAAAAATTTGGTCACATTTAAAAAAAGTTTAAAAAATTAAAAATATTGAGAAAAATTCTTAAAAAACATAAATTTCAAAGTCTTGGGGCGATAAATTTTTACCACAATTTTAATTCAAAATGCTAATTAAAAAATGGAATTCAAATTTGACTTCTTTGATGCCCAAATTTTGTGATGCCGAGAAGGAAATGAATCAGACTGGTTGTAATTCAAAAGATCATGAAATCAAATGAACAAATTTGTCAAAATCGACTTCAAAACAAATCTAAACAATAACATAAAATTCCAGTTAATAATAAAAATTAAAATACAAATTAAATCACAAAAATAGGGTTATCCTAAAACAATCGACAGAAAATTCCAAACGTTTTTCGCATGTATCTACATCAAGAATAATTGGCAGAAATTTTTTTTTTCTTTCAGGAAGTGGATATTGAGAAATCAAGTACAACATTATTTCGCGACACTATTTTTGACGAAAAACTTCGAAAAAACTTTCCAAATATTTGCAAAAATTCAATGAATATCAAAGTCAAGGAATTATTCCTAATTAATATGATAGAAAAAAGCATCATACACAATTAAGGGGATAAAATATATAATAATGTACCTTTCAACATTGCTATAAAGAAAATGCGAAAAATTCAAACCCAGCCAGGAATCGGTGTATGCTACGCCTTAGATCTGTGTCGCATAGACTCAAACAATGAACGAAAGGACAAAAAAGGGGCCACCACTTCAATCCATAGTGGTATCTCGTAGTTCCACCGAGCCGGATTCGAACCAGCGACCTAAGGATTTCTATCGAATTTCAACTACAGTCCTCCGCTCTACCAACTGAGCTATCGGTGGTTATTTCATTTGCGAGAAAAAGCCAATTAAATTCTTAGCTCTTTTGTCATGTTCTCTATTGTCGATTCAATTCAGCTAGATTCAATCATCATCATGTTTCCTATTTCGCGGGCTCCTCCGCATTAGGCATCTCCTGCACACACCTCTCCACTATTCTTCTCCAGTTTTTTCTGTCTTGTGCTATTTCTACTAGTCTATATTACTTGTGTCAATGTTTATTTTTTCTAAATCTTTATGCACTTGTTTTATCCAAGTTTGTTTTTGTCCTCCTCTTGGTCTTTTGGTTGTTCTGTTGTACTCTGCTAAAGCTATTTTGCATGGGGTATCTGCAGGTAACCTTAAGTGCATGCCCATACCATCTGATTTGACTTTTGGTTACGATGTTGCTCCATTCCTCGTATTTTATTATTTCTTTCAGTCAGATTCAATACACCTCTTCAATAAAGCAGCCTCGTTTTGGAAATGTATCAAAATTTCTTTCTATTGTTCATATGAAAATTTCAAGCCTAGATTCGGATTTAGCACCCAAACTTTAAGTCTAGTTTCGTGTTTTTGAACTGCTGGCGATTGTGATGTTGATTTTATGGCGATATAAATTTTAAAAACTTATAAGGGATNATTTTGCATGGGGTATCTGCAGGTAACCTTAAGTGCATGCCCATACCATCTGATTTGACTTTTGGTTACGATGTTGCTCCATTCCTCGTATTTTATTATTTCTTTCAGTCAGATTCAATACACCTCTTCAATAAAGCAGCCTCGTTTTAGAAATGTATCAAAATTTCTTTCTATTGTTCATATGAAAATTTCAAGCCTAGATTCGGATTTAGCACCCAAACTTTAAGTCTAGTTTCGTGTTTTTGAACTGCTGGCGATTGTGATGTTGATTTTATGGCGATATAAATTTTAAAAACTTATAAGGGATTTGACCGTGAAAAATCGTTCAGGGTGAAACTTTACACCCTGAGTCATTTCCCGGTCAAATCCCTTACAGGTTTTCAAACTTTGCATCGCCATAAAGTCAAAATTACTACCGATAGCAGAATTACAACTTGCACTTAAACTAAAGTTTGAGTGCTAAATCCGAATTCGGCCTCTAAAATTTCGTATCAAAGAATTTTGAATATTTTCCAAAACGAGGCTGTGTATTGAAGTGGTGTATTCAATTTTCCAGGAGTTTTCTTTCAAATAATCGAAGGAAAAAGTGCCGAGTAGCCTCACTACACAATGACCCTCAACTTACGCTCATCTCATCTCATTGAAGTGAATTGATGTTGACCTAGGACCATAAGGACCTAGATTAAATACACGTATTTTTTTATAAGAAACTGCCTATATAAGAAACTCAACTCTCAGATCGCCAAAAAATTAAGAAACTCCACTACTGGGAAAATATGAGTTAAGAAACTATTTATTTTGATAAAGGAAATCCTTCGCATATTTTTACTTTACTTTCACTCGTTTCCTGTATCATATTGCTTTTAAGGTACTTAAATAATGTCTAAACATTGGAAAGGCTTAAAAAACCTTGTTTTGAAATGTTCACGAGGGCACAGGTAGTGAACATGGAGATTGTTATGGAACTTCTAAGAAACTCGTAAGAAACTCTGAGTACTCAAAATATGATATTATTAAGACTGTCAGTACTGGCCCAAATTCTTAGTTTCTTATAAAAAAATACGTGTACCTGGAGTTTCTTGTTTCCCTGTACTCTTTGACTTGATGATGGCGCTTCGGTCAACAGTGAAGCGACAACAACAACAACAATTCAACTCAATAAGATTAAGATGAGCGTAACCAGAGGGTCCTTATGTATGGAGTGAGGCTAATAAGGGTAAATACACAAACACACAAAAAGGGTAGAATATCACTGGGGTAGATACACAAATCTAAACATGGCTTACCAATGCAATACCAACGGATAAACCTCTCAAAATCTTTTCATGTTGTGTTTCCTTTGAATACTGCAATAAAACATGGGAGAAATGAATTATCTGTTACAAGTAAATAGCGATAACTCTCAGAAAGCTACAAATCTAGCAGTGCAAAGACCAGTTTCCAGTGAGAAGATTTTTCCGAACGGGCGGAAATTAATTTCTTTACAAGTAACAATGTCGCTTTGTCATTGAATAGAAATTTAGGGTTGAATGACTTTTGATTGTGTAAAAACGATCCGCCCTCTCGGAAAATTCCACTGATTGGAACTGGCCTTAAAAGCCAGTTTTTGAGACAGAAAGGTGCTTGATTCACAATTCATTCTTTCTGTATTTAACGCTGAGGAAAGGAACGAAAAACGTGTAGTCAGGTTTTTCGTAGATGGTCAAATGAACAAAACGAATTGCAGAGGAAGGTAATACAAAAGTTTCTACTTTCAAAAAAACGTATGGTTAAAAATAACATTCACAGGACACTTTTAAAAGGATACACAGATGGGAAAAGAAGCAAGGGTCGCCCAAGGATGAGTTTGTATGACAACATCAAGGAGTGAACTGGTATGCAATCTGAATGGGCAACAATTATAGCAATTGACAGAGACAAGTGTAAATGGAGGGCTACTGTTTCATCTAACATCAAAATATTTTTCTGTGACTCCTTAAAGGTCCCAAAGAGTTTTTCTCGTGACAGTTTTTGGGTTATGGGTTATTACAGCCCAAACTTTACATCTAATGTTAGACAGACTACAGTATTTATCGTCTTTCTTTTTTAATTGTATGTAACATTTATGTAAATGGTATGTAGTTTAGGTTATTTTAAACAATGCCATGGGGTAGTCATAGTCTTTTGCTCCTCGTGATATCGTCCTTGTAGTATTATAAAGTAGTTTGTAGGTAGAGTAATCCGTACCATGTATTGTAAATTTCAAATGGAATATCCAAAAAAAAGTTCCAAAAAGAAAGACAGACTCTTACCAAAACCATTTCTTCTATTGCTTGTGCATTTTTTGATCCTAACATTACCAGACCCATAGAAATTCCTGCTCCTTCTCCTGTAAATTGAAATGAAGCATCGCATTAGTAGCTTTGCATCTGGTTGGAAAGAGAGTACGTAAGATGTAAATGTTCAGTGCAGCCTATCCAGGGGAACATAACGAAGAACACTAGACATATTTGAACAAAAACTCAGCTTCGTCTTCAGGATTTGAAAGAGCAATTTGTCAGGGCATTTAGGAGAAATACTTTTGGTGCACAATGGATGCGGTCACGCTAGACGTTTTTACCTCGTTGTATACCTTCAAAACAACGGGTTAACTACGCTGTGATATGTGACCGCATTTCGTTTTACACTCATAACGCTGTTACAGCGCTTTGGTCCTGAGAGCTGATTCTATAAGAAANGAACACTAGACATATTTGAACAAAAACTCAGCTTCGTCTTCAGGATTTGAAAGAGCAATTTGTCAGGGCATTTAGGAGAAATACTTTTGGTGCACAATGGATGCGGTCACGCTAGACGTTTTTACCTCGTTGTATACCTTCAAAACAACGGGTTAACTACGCTGTGATATGTGACCGCATTTCGTTTTCACTCATAACGCTGTTACAGCGCTTTGGTCCTGAGAGCTGATTCTATAAGAAAACAATCAGATGCAAAACAACGGGCAAAACAAGGTCCCGAGCTATGTTTTAGCGTTGTTTTGGAGAATGAACCAATCGCAGCCTTGCGTAGTTGTCACATGATACATCATATCACTGTGTGACCGGGTGTCATTGTACCGTTATATTGCCGTAGTTTCTGGCGAAAAAAAAAATTCACATAATAACGGGAAAATACAGTAATGTGACCGTAGCCATTGTTTAAGGAAAGACGTCATACTCTTTAGTTTTTTCATCAAAAGTATTTCTGAACTAAGAACATCCAGAAGGAAAAACTGTGGGAGGATACTGTCCCCTCAGGGCCTCTAAGAGCACTTGCATGGCAGTGCGGCTCTGGGGGTAGGGCTAACTTCAAGTTAGTAAAAGAACTGTTACTCACGTTGCAAAAACGCATGCGTTAACCTATTTATAATTCCACCTACCCACGAGCTTTTCATCAAGCAACTTGATTATAGTATTCAATGCCAGGTGAAAGGCTTCATACTGTCTAGCTGCACTGATGAGCCCTGAATTGGGCGAAACTGGTCTGTAGCATGACTTATGAGGTGCTTTGATGATTTCTCTCCAGTGCTTCCACTTGGAAGGAAATTTGGGAAATAGAAAGGAAAAAAGAAGGAAATGAAAATTTGGAGGAAATTGGAAGGAAATTTGACGATAAAGTGAGAAATCTGAAGGAAATCTGGAAGAGACACTTTTTAGCTCAAAATAATTGGTTTCTTGTGTTGATAATCTTCAGATAACAGTGTAAAATATCACCACAGTGCAGCGGCTGCAGATTCCTATATTATTACTCATGCTTAGGCCCTTTTAGCCTTCATGACTGGAGTGGAGAGTACTGGTTTATAGAAATTGAGTTAAGTTGAATGGAAATTTAGTCCCACTGAATTTTCAAATTTCCATTCAATTCAATTCCATCTAAGATAGGAAGACGGCCTTCGAGTAGGAAATACGCAGAAATCTTTTGCGTTACTTCCCTTAGACTACAGTTCTTTTGTTTCAAGAAAAATCCGTAAAAAGTCGCCAAAAATCCCATCAAAAAAATCTCGTGCGCCTTTTCAGAAGAGTGGTAGAACCCTCGGACTTACGAAAAGACATTCTTCGATTTTTCTGGTCTCATTTTTTCTATTTGAACATTGCTTTTCTGCATAATACGTGGAAGGAAATTGGAAAGAAATACTTAGGTATCTGGAAGGAAATCTGAGGAAAAAGAAGGAAAAAAGAGGAAATCCTGTTTTGGAAAAGTGGAAGCACTGTTTCTCTCATCAATGCTCAACATTCAGAGAGTCGTTTTGACAAAACTTGGAAAGATTGATGCTTTTCTGAAAGCTTTCAATAGTCTCAATTTTAAGTGACAGCAGTATCGATGTAAGCAAAGGCTGCTCAATTATCTTGAAGCACGACTTAGTACAATGAGGAGGCAAATAATATTTCATTTTCATCAAAGAGTAAATTTCAATGTTGAAAACTCCTATCGCCATGATGGATGATACATTAACAGAATTTCTCACAACTTGAGAATACAAAACTACCCAAAAGGTCATCATGGAAAAAGGACCCTCACCAAAAATGAAAAGCTTTGGACCCTCACCAAAAAGCTTGAAAATACAATAAATGTCTTCCAGAGAAATCTCCTCCGTAAGGTCCTCAATATCAAGTGGCCCAATAAAATATCAAACAAACAATTATACGAAAGAATGAAAATTGATGAATGGAGCAAAACAATAAAGGGAAGAAGATTAAGTTGGTATGGACACCTCTTAAGACTGCCAGACAATACACCTGCAAAAACTGCATTAAGAGAAGCTCAGAGATATGTAAAGAAACCAAGGGGTGGACAAAAGTTAACATGGATAAAAATGATTGAAAAAGATCTTGAGACAGCAAGGGTGATGGTTGCAAAAGAAGATGGAACGATCTTTGTAGCNGGAAGAAGATTAAGTTGGTATGGACACCTCTTAAGACTGCCAGACAATACACCTGCAAAAACTGCATTAAGAGAAGCTCAAAGATATGTAAAGAAACCAAGGGGTGGACAAAAGTTAACATGGATACAAATGATTGAAAAAGATCTTGAGACAGCAAGGGTGATGGTTGCAAAAGAAGATGGAACGATCTTTTTAGCGACTGATGAATATCTAGCAAATAATAGGCCGTTATGGCAGTGCGTAGTTAGCCGTGCTATGTTAAATTAAACGAAATGCGTATCAGATAGATAGATAGATAGATAGATAGATAGATAGATAGATAGATAGATAGATCATGGAAAAAATTGGTATGCAACGATTTCTGAATCATTTCAATTGGTCCAATTGCTAACATCATTTGATAAAGTATACTAGAAGTCATAAAGGCGTCATTCATAATTCATAATTCTAAACAACCAACCTGTAACAGCATCATCTTGGTATAAATTGAACTTTAGTTGTTCATAAACATCTACAATAAAATGTATTATGCATAAATTGTTAGTGGCAAATTTTGAGGATTTCACTTTTCATAACTTTATACAATCGGTAGCGATAAATAATCAGCCTAGAGATTCAAGAACTGATATGGATTGATTTATTGAAATCATGTATAAACAAATCGCTTAACTTACCTTGCCTTTGAGTTCCCATAGCAGCAAGGCCAAGACCAAGACATCCTCCATGGCGTACCATCTGAAAGTAATATAAAGAACAAAATTTTTAAACGTCATAATCTAGTAGTAACTGTTTTATAGCCGCAAGTCTGAGAGGCTAATCACAAAATCGTACATGCATGTTAAAGTTAATGGGCATGAAGACAAGTTGGATTTAATGATGCTCTTAAATTGGTAGCATTCTACTAAATGCAAGACTCTGGGTACTCGCTCCTTTAGATATGCTGGACCCACTTTATGGAATGATTTAACGTTAGAAATTAGGACTGCAAAAGACATAAACAGTATTAAATCACTGCTTAAACACGCCTTTTTAAGATAGCTTATAATTTATAATTTTTTTAATATTCTTACGTTTGTACTGTCCCTAGAATATTGTATTTTACTATAGTTGAGGACTTTAACAAATAACTATAACTTTAACTAATTTCAGTAGCTCGCAAACCTAACTCACCAATGTAAACCTGATACTGCAGAAAAAAAGGTCACTTAAAATTTTCATGAACCGAAAAGATACCAAAAGGCCGAATTTCAATTCAAACCCAAAAAGTAACACAGCCATCACATCACAGTCTAAATTGTTAAGAGTGTCCTCCCTAGCCTACGAGCATTATGCAACCTCTGGTTATACCAAAGAGGAATGAAAATGACATGCTAGCGATCTTTTCAATAGCATTTCACTTACGTCTGTCGTTGCTCCCTTGAGTTGTTGTAAGAGATATTCAACAATCGAATGTCCATGATTTGCGTGAATCAACCCTGAAATAAAAGAAGGACGATTCCTGAAAATACAACGAAACCCCTTTGTGAAAGTCTTTCTACCTAAATCCATTGATCGAAAGTTGACAAATTAAAACCACTGGAGCAAGAATCAGATGCGTAATACCTGGCATTCCAGAGCACAATAAAAATTTCAGCTATGCTACACAATAATTTGGATCGAGATCGAACGACACAGACAAATAGTTTTACAAGAAACTTGTGGAATTAGCATATGTGCTCAAAACGAAGCTCCAGGGCCGCTCAATCAAACATTTTGCATGAAAGTGTATAAAATGTTGCTCAACCCAGATTCTCTCGCAGATTAGCTGAAAGGTCTATGGAGCTTTAAATCCACGCGCTCAGCAAAATGCTACTGTGTGCTGGCCTAACTACTAGAATCATTTGCTTTGTCGTATAATGGAACAGTCAAAAACGATGTAGAAAATATCTTTAACCGCGGCCAAATTACAAGAAACCGAGGTAACGAGTATATTGCAGGAAAAACTTCTGAACTGACCTAAGGCGTAGAGGCCACCACCTTCTTGATATGCACTACTTGAGCCTCCATCTTTCGGCAAGTAACTCGCCATCAATTTCAATGACTCCTTTTCGTGACCCTTGAATTGAAGAGGAAATGCATTAATTAGAAGGTTAAAAATCCATCTAAATTACTAATGCTCATATTAGACTGGGGGAGCATCCCATGGCATGTTCGCCTTCATATGGCTCTGTATGGCTTTAAACAAACTAAAGTCTATCTCAAATTAGATGTCACCTGAGAATTGCGACAACGCGAAACTCCTCTGCAAAACACCTCTATTGTTGTTAGTCACGGGAATTTGCAGGTGATATCTAATTTGATACAGACTATAATATAAATGATATATGTATCATTCGAAGAATTAAAGGACAAGTCCGGGGTTGATATGATTGATGATAAAATACAAGATAATACATTGAAAATGGCATGAGAACACGATAAAGAGGCATGCTACGATAAAGAGGCGAAAAAACAATCACACAGCCTCGTTTTCGTTTGCGCGATATGGCGTCACTTCGCCCAAATTGCTTATTTGAATACGTAATTTCACAAGGAGAAGGCAAAAAATGGTGGAAAAAAGTATCATACATCATTCAAAGCAGTATTATCTTGTATTTTATCATCAATCATACCAACCCCGGACTTGTCCATTAAGAAAATAAATTTATGTGGTTTTAAAATCAATTACAAAATGTGCTGGTAAAAGTTATGAAATACGCACCTTATGAATAACTCCAAGACTAGCAGTTGCACTGAATTTGGCCCAATTCGTTGCTCTTGATAGCCATTCAAGATTACTCCTGCATGAAGTTAACCATAAAATTTCAGCATTGTTCTCAAAGAGACTTGAGTTACGATAAAAAGGGATGATGACCTAAAATGACTTCAGATGGATCAGACATGAAACTTTTGTTTTTGTAGCAGAAAGATGGCCAAAAAGGATTCCAATGGCCCAATATATGCAAAGAGTAAGAAATCTTCCTCCTCGATGCACTAAGAGGATGATTTAGATCGATCGTTAAGGCCGATTGAAGCCCTCAAATTCCACTGTAAAATACTTGGAATTATCCTGTTCAAAGGAGACCTGCAAAATTTCGCTTCATTACATCTACCTTTAAGAATCAATTTCTGAATAAACGAATAGAATGAGCATAATTTGATTATANCGAAAACATTTAAAAATTTAGTTCATTTATTTTCAGACCCCAGCATAAATTCCTCTAAAAGTTTCAGACCCCAATAAATTTACCCTAAAAATTTTCAGACCCCTCCCATTTGCTTCCACCCGGGTCCCTGCAATTATTCATGACTGCTCCCTTACGATAAAAAGGGATGATGACCTAAAATGACTTCAGATGGATCAGACATGAAACTTTTGTTTTTGTAGCAGAAAGATGGCCAAAAAGGATTCCAATGGCCCAATATATGCAAAGAGTAAGAAATCTTCCTCCTCGAAGCACTAAGAGGATGATTTAGATCGATCGTTAAGGCCGATTGAAGCCCTCAAATTCCACTGTAAAATACTTGGAATTATCCTGTTCAAAGGAGACCTGCAAAATTTCGCTTCATTACATCTACCTTTAAGAATCAATTTCTGAATAAACGAATAGAATGAGCATAATTTGATTATAGTCAAGGCTAGAAATTATCATAACTAACAGAAAAGAAATGAAAATAATTGAACAGATGTGCATCAAATTATGTCGCTAAATAGCATCGGCAAAAAGACTGAGTCTTGTGGTACCCCTACCTGAGAAATGTATCACTAGTTGTTCCAGAATGCATGAAAGCATTGGAAATAACAGTTGCGGTGTGGCAAATTGAGTTCCTAATTGCATCCTGCAGAAAAATATAACTTCAATTTGTTTATCACAAATATGCAACGAACTCAAGCTATAATCACTTAGCATGACAGTACACCAAACTTTATTAAATTGGAGCACCATTTATCAAACAACAGCATTTAGGCTTTCTGCAAGATCATGCCAGGGATAAATAATAGGCCATTTATCCCCGATCGTGCCCTTAGAAAAATTGATACTCTTAGAGAAATCACAATACATAGGCAGCAACAGCGAATTAAAACAACGTTGTACCCTATCCAATTGGGAGGGGATTCAATTCTCGTACTTTTTAGGTATAATTATAACTGCTCAGCTTCTGTACGAAAAAAATAAAATGCCCGAGGCAGAAGTTTAGATATATCCTTCTTCTTTCGATCTGTGCTAATATTTGCTCTTAAAAACCATTTCTGTAATGCACAACGAGCGACCTAGCGACCCGAGTTTCAGGGCAATTTTTGCGGCTTGCATTGTTTTTCTTTATGACTTGACCAACCAGGCATATAATTCCCTTTGCCTGCAATCAATGATCGAATTGTACTTGGGGTGTCAATAAAAAGTAGCGGGTCCTATTGTAACATTATTTGTCCTTGTTGCGTCACGCAGTAAGAGACACGATTAAAATGATTCATTCAACAAACCTTTGTACTTTTCAAAACAAGCAAATCTGCATGGTTATTTCTGATCAGAAATTCCAGATGCAGATTGATCGTACATTCTCCCCCAAGAATTTCAACCAATTTTATAATCCTTGTTTGCAATGTGCAATCGTCGTCAGTCTAGAAAAAATTAGGTGTTTAGACAATATTGAGTTAGCTAGCGAGAGACTGAGCATAATCAGAAAATCTATTAATCAATTAATCAATTAATCAGCAAAGGGCTAAAATCTTTAAAAATGCGGGTGTAAAATTGCATTACATTTTTCTTTGAATTAAAGTGCTTGAAGGGAACTTAGGGTTCTTCGGTGTAAATCTGCCGCAGAAATTTTTTGATATCTTGATTTGTTTCAAAACGGCAGTATTTATTATATTTAAGGCTGCAGCGTTATCAAATTTCTAAATTCTAAACCAGCTCCTTTCATGTCACTCAATTTAAAGAAAAATGGGAAAGGATTTTACACCCACCTTTTTAAAGATTTGAAAGATTTTAGCCCAATGCTCTAGCAAGTAAGCAATTAATCAATCAATCAACCAGTCCAACAAGCAAGCAAGCGAACAAGCAAGCAAGCAAGCAAACAAGCAACCAATCAACCAGTCCAACAAGCAAGCAAGCTAGCAAGCAAGCTAGCAAGCAAACAAGCAAGCAAACAAGCAAGCGAACAAGCAAGCGAACAAGCAAGCAATCAACCAGTCCAACAAGCAAGCAAGCTAGCAAGCAAGCAAGCAACCAGTCTAACAAACAAGCAAGCAAGCAAGTAAGCAAGCAAGCAAGCAAGCAAGTAAACGAACAACAAATCAGCTTTAAAGTGACCGCAGCTAAGAAAAATGCTAATCTAAGAGCCAGATGGATATCTTTTACAAACGTGAATCAATGAAACATCGATTTTGAGATTTCTCTTCACTTCTCGCACACTAATTCTTTCAGAAATTTTCAGCCATCAGTTTGATCGACAAAAATCGACTTTTAAAATGAAAATTCGGCTCAGGAATGCATACACAAAGCCAAACCAAAACCAAAGCCACACACAAATATTGTAACTCTGTTATCAGTACTGGTGGCTTTGTTGGCATTGCAAAACTATGTTGTTCCTCCAAACATGTTCAAGCAATTTATCACAAAGATTCTATGTTCCATAATTCCAAGTGCAAAGCTCTTAACTCAATTTCAACGTCCTTTAGCAGCTGATATTTTAGCCCTGATTACCAATCTGAGCATGTCTTTACAATAAAAATGGATGTGTGAAATACACCATCAAAATCAGCATAGGTTCCAAATCTTTAAATCGATGGAGAAAGGTGGGTGTAAAATTCAATGATCTGCTTCTTTTAGTTGAATGGCTTGAAAGAAACGTTGCCTTCTTATCTATAGTTCTACTGCTGGACTTTTCAGAAATCTTTAACATTCTTGGAAATTACAGCGCATTGTATGCTTCAACTCATTTGAGGATGTAACGTCATCGAATTTCCATATCACAAACCAGAAAAATGAAAGAATTATGCTTGACACCATGTTTTAGAAATCCATAAACTACGATTTTCTTGAAAAGCGTTTATTGTTTTGTCAAAAGGATGAGAACTTACGATGCTTTTGGGATGAACAGTGTGACGACAAAAAGTTCTTGAAAAGGAAGGAAAACACTCCAATTCTGAAAATATTGAAGGTTTCAGAAAAGTCCAATGGAAAAATAATAGCAAAATAGCGAAAGTTTCTTTGGAACCATTCAGTTCACAGAAATAGATCATAGAATTTTACACCAACCATTTTAAAGATTTGGAACCTATGCTATCAAAATCAAACTGTTTGTTGTCTTCCCCTGGCCTTACAGACAATCAAATACTGTGATTTGAAAAATTCTACATGATCAAGGATCTGCTCACAAATTCTCTCTCTGGTTCTTCCGTCTCTTCTTTGGCTGCATTTTCATCTTTTTCTTCTTTCGATTTGTTGTCCTCATCTACTTCCATTTCACTAGGCCTACGAAGTAAAAAAGAAAATGTTCAACTTTCAGTAAGCATTCCTTCATTTAATGCAACTATGGGATAAAAACACACGATTGAAAGCAAGGGCGCCTACCTTGTAGGAAGTGTGTTTATTCCCAGTACTGTAGAGTAATTGGTGTTCTGTGACCCAGTACAGAGAGTGTCCTAGAACCGTGCCGTGACCCAGCAGTACACAGAGTCAGTCCTCTCAAGGTCGAGATGACGTATGAATAACTTTGTGGTTTCAAATTCCGGTGTTTATGTAACACGATATCAACTGTTATACGATCTGGCCACAGGGAATCAGACAGCGTGATTTTTGATTGGTCAACTCTAACAGACGTTAGAATTTGAAGAGATATACACAGATTAACAGGACTGGGTCATAGGACACCAATTACTACGCGTACAGTACCGGGAATATATACACTTCCTACAAGATAGGCGCCCTTGTTGAAAGCAATGAAAAATGAGAGAATGACTTGCAGGAATTGGACTTACTTCATTTCCTCGGGTTTTTTCTGCTCTGCTCCCTGAATTTCGGGTTCTCTGATAGGCAGTGGGGCAATTGCTTTCAATGAGTTCATGATCGCTGTCAGAATTTGTTGTGATGCATTTTCATAGAGATCGAATGCAATTTGGTAAGATGTCAGTGCTCGAGTCTGCAAAAAAATCAATTTAAACCAAGGGCGATATGAAACGCATAGTTCATGTTTTTCTAAATCCCCTCCAACTTGAGAGATAACCCCGAGAAGACTGCTAGACTACTGCGGAAGAGTTAAAGGAAGCGATGATAGCAGCTGATGTGAATGAATATCAGGAAAAGGTCTAACTCGGGCCTAATCTACATATTTCATGCAGCCCTTGTGCAAACCTATCAAAAGGTTTTTCTTGTTATTACCGGGTAGACTCATGGATGGTTAAATAGAAAATCAGATTAAAAATTTTTGAACGAATGAAACTTTTTGAAAAAATCCTCAAAATTTGATTATTTTATTGATGATGAAATCTTTTTTATGTGCAATAGTACACGTATTTTTTTATAAGAAACTGCCCGCCCATAAGAAGCTCAACTCTCAGATCGCCAAAAAATTAAGAAACTCCAGTACTGGGAAAATATAAGTTAAGAAACTATTTATTTTGATAACGGAAATCCTCGTCATTTCTTTACTTTACTTTCATTTGTTTCCTGTCTCATATTACTCGTAAGGTACTTGAGTAATGTCTAAACATTGGAAAGGCCTGAAAAACCTTGTTTTGAAATGTTCACGAGGGCACAGGTAGTGAACATGAAGATTGCTATGAAACCTCTAAGAAACTCGTAAGAAACTCTGGGTACTCAAAATCTGATAATTTTAAGAAACTTTCAGTAGTGGCTCAAATTCTTAGTTTCAAAATACGTGTATCGAGAACTAAATCGATTTTAGACATATTGCAAGGTCTTGAAATGGCTTTGAATTTGTTTTATGGGAATGTGTGCAAGCTGCATAATTTCCAAGCATTATTCCCAAATCATAAAAAATAATTCTCAAATCGATGTTTAAATAGTTTCTTATATTTGTGACATATCATGTAGGATTCAAAACTTAATGCAACAGAAATAGATTTTAAACATGAATATATTTATAAAAAAGCAAAAATAGAACTGACCTCACTATCTTTCACTAGCTTTTCTAGAATGTCAGCAACTGAGTCAGGGTCATCCAAGAAGACTAAACACTGTGAAAAATAAAATTTTAAAGGTCATCTTCGGAGTTCTGTCTTAAAATTTAGGAGTAAATGTCAAGAAGAAAAGTAACGTGAAAATCAATTCAAAACAATCAGTCCAGTTTGCAAAAACAGTTCAATTCAATTTCTATTTCTTTGTGTTGAATGAACTTTGAAACGCGGTAAATGAACATTGATATTTGTCAATAGATTATCTTCACATTCATCGAAATATTAATAATTCTATTTTAAAAAGTGTAATCACAGGCCAAAATTAAGGTTTCGTAAAAACATTCACTTCCTATTTGGGTTATTGTGTGGCATTGAATGATTTTATCATATGCTGCACAATTCCGTTGTGTGACACTGCTCACAGCTAATCGTCAGATAAGATCAAAGAGGGCAGAAATTATCATCAGTGCACCAAAATATAATATAAACAGTAGCAACGAAGCAGCCAAAATTAATCTTCGACAGCGTCACTTTTCAGCGCGAGATTAGCACTATATTTGGGGACTTTGAAAGATCATACCTAGGTTAAAAAACCATTTGGGCTTTTCAATTTTGTACAACTAAAAGTCTTGTCAACCATCTATGCTACGTTTCATTTTATTACCGCAGCAAACAAGGTTTTATTAGGTTGTAGTAGCAGACAAACGTAAGATTAATGGAAAAGGAAATATCCGAAGCGTACAAGAAATATTTAAAAACATATTGGCCACTTTTTCGTTTCAGCAATAACATATTTAAAGTTGTCATACCTCACACACACTGATGTAGTCAGGTGTTGCTAAATTTAGATACAGCTTGACCAGAACTCGTAGAATCTGAAAAAGATTTAACTTATTTTGAGCAACATAATAACAACAAACGTGAGTCAATACACGCATTTTTTTACGAGAGACTGCATGCAAGAAACTCAACTCTCAGATTGCCAAAAAAATTAAGAAACCCCAGTACTGGGAAAAAACTATCTTTTTAATAAAAGAAATCCTTGACATATTTTTACTTTATTTTCACTTGTTTCCTGCATCATATTACTCGTAAGGTACTGAGTCATGTCTAAACATCGGAAAGGCTTCGAAAAACTCCGTTTTGAAATGTTCACGAGGGCACAGGCAGTGAACATGAATATTATAATTGAATCTTTAAGAAACTCGTAAGAAACTCTGAGTACTCAAAATATGATAACTTAAAAAAACTTCCAGTACTGGCCCAAATCTTAGCTACTTATATAAAATACGTGTACTTTGGTGACAAGTCGGCAGAGATCACTTCACCAACCTCTTGTAAGAAACTCAACTCTCAGATTGCCAAAACATTAAGAAACTCTAGTACTGGGAAACTATAACATAAGAAGCTGTTTCCATCAATAAAGGAAATCCTTAAAATATCTTTATTTTTATTTGTTTCCTGTATCATATTACTCAGAAAGTACTTGAGTGATGTCTAAATATCGGAAAGTCTTCACAAGGCTACTTGTAATAAAATGAAGATTGGCATGGAGCCTTTAAGGAACTCGTAAGAAACTCTGAGCATTCAAAACGGGATGATCTTGATAAAACTTTCCGTATTGGCTCAAAACATTAGTTTCTTATAAGAAAACTACGTGTGTTACGGAAATCTTTTCCATCATTCAGTCAGCGACTTAAGAGAAATTCCAGCTAAAGATTCACCGGGGTCGCAAATTTTCAAAGCAATGTAATAGTCAATTTTTTTAATTTATTTAGAGTAGGCATACATATAATTAGCTGTAGAATAAAAGCTAATTCAAGCCTCCTACAAACTAAAATTTGTTTAAAAGTATATATATAATTTTTCTCCATTCGTCGAAATTTTAGTATCAAAATTATGGTTAAGAAAATGTAAGTATCAAAATAATAATACATAAGAAAGATAGATAAATAATAATAATTCATCAGAAGTATATAAAATAGATATCTGAAACAATTATCATAAAAAGTCCAAGTTCGGAATAAAAACGCGACACAGCTTGCATGACAATTTTCTCCGTTCCAAGTTTTTACATTTGCTCTATACTGACCAAGGGATCCTGAATTCCGTATTGTTTATGGTAACATTTTCCACAGTCGTGGACCTTTAAATCTGATGCTTTCTGTGCCATTGCCGACCGATCTCACCATAGGTTGAATGAATTCATTATTGTTACGCAAATTAGAGTGATTTCCGTCGTTTTCACAGTAGATTTCCTGCATGAATAAAGGGCTTCAGGTCCACTTACCAGATTTCTAAACTGTCTGCTTTCCAACAAAGTCATGCATATCTTTAAGCAATATGATAACATCTCTCCTACTTCACCCTGAAAAGAAAATAATTTTGTTTACTTTACAGAATAGCCAATCATGAATAACATTTAAAAGATCGCTATTGCCAAGAAATTTGAACCTATGAACTTTAAAACTGATAGCCCATAACCGGAACAAAATACCATGAACAATTTTTGTGGCGACGATTTTTACAAAGAATTTATCTGCTTAAGAAAAGGTGAAAAGTGTGAAAATGAAATTACAAGGTACACTTACAGACTTAAGAATTGCCATCTCGAAGATATCCAGCCGCCTTGTCTCTAATGCAATACCCACGGCCTAAGTGGAAGAAATAAGAAAACATAATCGCAGCTAAACAACGATAAATAGAAATCACAGGGGAAAGAAAAACGGTATGTCATTACTCGACGCAAAATGCATGTTATCCAGAATTAAAACTGGACTTAAGAGTGTCCAATTCTTCACAGTATCTAGAAGTTTGAGAATTGAACTGCAAAAGCTAAGAAGAGGAGCAGCGTCCTTCCTTACTATCAGTGGTAGCAATTGACAAGGCAAATGAGCACGACTTCAAATCTAGGAAAAGACATCTTTTGACAACAGTTATACAAAAACACATGAAGATCTTTGCAATGAAATGATGTGATTCAACAGTAAACATTTGAACAGTTTTGAACAGTTGATTAACTGAACAGTTGATTTACCTTCCTCACGAAGCGTATAATTTTGCGTTTATTGAGAAATGCCATATCCATTTCTGTCGATAGACTGCTCATACAAGTTCATTATAAACTCATCAAATTATTGATTCTCCCCAAAATAAGAGGTTTTGAAGACATTTCCCCTTCCCTGGTATGGCATTGAACTATCCTATGTATGGCAATGACAAACCTGTTTGAATTTGCCATGTACAAAACATCTTTGAAACATCTGATTTACAATGCCTTCAAGTCTCGGATCTATAGGAGTTTCGTCTGAATTTTCAACTTTCTTTACTCGAAGAGCTGCATAGTGGTCGATGCACTTTGCTGGAAAAGTAACATTCAGTTAAAAAATACAGCCTGTTACGTATGAAATAAAGCAATGGATTTCGCAAAACCATTCTCATCAGAAAATTTGTCCCACATCATTCGGCCTATCGAAAAGCGGTAAAAAGGATGTTGTTCTGTATTAGTCTGGGCAATCGAAAGATGTATGAATTGTAGTGTTTCCGTTAACGCTGGCTTCGCAAATCCTGGTTCAAAACTTGTTGTTGATTTCAGAAAAATGGATTTATCCTCTCAACTACTCGAAAAATCTTTGATTTTTCGCTCCATCTTTAGCTTGGTAGTTGATGCACAACTTTGCCAAATCTGATTAAAGAAATAAAAAATGCTACAAAAAGTTTAGGAGATAAATCCACCTTTCTGAAATCAACAACAAGTTTTGAAACAGGATTTGCGAAGGCAGCATTAACGGAAACACTGCAATTTAGACATCTTTCGATTACCAAGACTATACAGAATAAAATCCTTTTTGCCGCTTTTCGATAAGCCGAATGATGTGGGACAAATTAATCGTTTCCTGAGGAGAGTGGTTTTGTGAAACAGCATCTCACTGTTCACTGGAGCAGAAAGCAGAGTTACCTTAAAAATGCCGAATTCTAAAATAAGAACGGACCCATCCAATTCTCTCAATCTTGCCTAGATATGAAAATTTCAATTTTTGTCTGGGGTCCTTCAAAATGTAAAAGCATCCCGCATACAAGCAAAATCTGTGATTATCACAATGTTTGAAGTCTTCTACCTTCTAAAAACATTTTGAGAGATACCTTGATTTATAGAAATATCGTTGTGACAATAAAGCTGCAAATCATGATTCATCTTGATGAAATCGAAATTATTTTATATTAAAATTTACAAAACAAAACCACGATAGAAAATCTTAAAACCAAAGGCTCCCTAAAGACTTTTCTGCATGGAAAAATCTATGAAGGATATTTCCCCCAAAGCTTTTACCTCCAGANCATCCAATTCTCTCAATCTTGCCTAGATATGAAAATTTCAATTTTTGTCTGGGGTCCTTCAAAATGTAAAAGCATCCCGCATACAAGCAAAATCTGTGATTATCACAATGTTTGAAGTCTTCTACCTTCTAAAAACATTTTGAGAGATACCTTGATTTATAGAAATATCGTTGTGACAATAAAGCTGCAAATCATGATTCATCTTGATGAAATCGAAATTATTTTATATTAAAATTTACAAAACAAAACCACGATAGAAAATCTTAAAACCAAAGGCTCCCCAAAGATTTTTCTGCATGGAAAAATCTATGAAGGATATTTCCCCCAAAGCTTTTACCTCCAGATTATTAATGAAACAGTAAGGCAATGAACGTGAAGACACAAACCTATGATTGTTTCCACATATTGTGAATGGCTGTTAACATTAAACAGCTCTCCAGCTCCAAGAGCATACATCAAAGAGTCTTCAAATGCACCAAGATGGTAGTAAACCTTTGAAAACAAAAACTTTTTGAGAGCAATAATGCCTGATACGATAGTTTCAGAATTTTTGTCATATAATAATCATGCTTTATTTGGGTAACTTTCGATTTATTTCCATAATTTTCGATGATAACACATTCAAACATGATAACTATTCAAATTATTGTGAAATGAAAAAGTTGTAAAAATTTGATCAAGGTTTTCTGTCGTTTTTGCAAGCTTTTAAAAAGGGCATTTTTCAAAAAAAATTCCCACACACAGTAAAAACCCGCACATAAGAACCTTCATCTTTTAAGAATCTACAGCCTGAAATGATATATTTTGTACCCAGTAAACAAGAACCATTTCAGGCTGATATCTCAACTAGGTTCTGAATAAAGGGTTTCATTCCTTCATTGGGAAATAAATGCAACATTTTTGCCAATCGACCTCCTTCGTGAACTCCAAACCATTACTTACAGAACTGTGATAGGCAGGGCCTGCATGGGTAAACTAGGTAAGATTAGGTCGAAATGGATAGGGGCGAGAGTGCAAATAAGATTTAGATTGAGATTGACATATTTCCTTATATTAAGAACCTACACCCTGATTACTGGATGTGCCTCATTGCATAAGAACGTAAACAGGCTAAATTCAAAATCTTAGGTTCTTATGTGCAGGTTTTTACTGTATTCCGAGCAAAGGCCTGATTTACATGCAGTTTAGACTAAGAGATCAGAAACTCTCAGCGATTCAACCAAATCTTTACCTAAAAAAATACATCTTTCACAGATTCAGAGGGTATTCTTTTTTAATCACATAGTATTTACTGAAAAGATCAGCCTACCTTTGATGCAACAAGTGCACAAAGCTTCCTGTATCTAAATTGTTCATCTTCATACAGCTCTTCACTATGAAATAATAATATTGTCCAATCAAAAGGCGAAAGAATTGCAGAAATTAGTAATACATTAAAGAATAAATTTTAGCAAAAACTGCCATGAACGGATTTCACAATGGTTCTTTACAGGAATTGATTATTCAAAAAGGACAGTTTAGGTTGGACTTGCTCCAAGTCTCGCTCTTGATCAATAAATACGGGGGAGGACACGGGCAAAGGAAGAAAGAAAGGCTCTCCTTTCCCTTTCTCTTCCCTTTCTTTCTTCCTTTCCCCGTGTCCTGCCCCCTTTCCTCCTTTCCCCTCCCGTATTTATTGATCAAGAGCAAGACTTGGAGCAAGTCCAAGTTTAGCTACATGCGCACATTAACATGGTGTTCCTGCCTAAGAATCCCTGTTTAGAA
>REGL01000265.1:232438-242453 GCA_004194395.1 Aurelia aurita complex sp. Pacific
GTGTAAAATTGAGTGACCTAGTTCTTTGAACTGAATGACTTCAAAGAAACTTTAGCTATTTCTCTATAATTCTACCGTTGGACTTTTCTGAAATCTTTAATATTTTCAGGATTAGAGTGTTTTTCTTCTTTTTCAAGAATTCAGGAAAAATTTCAAACAATCTTAAAACCATCGTAATTTCTAAACCGTTTGACGCAACATGAAGTAATTTCGATGAAAACCATAGTTTATGAATGCCTACAATGTGGTATCAAGCAAAAGTCTGTCACTCATCTGGTTTATGATTTAGAAATTTGATGACGTCACATCCTCAAATGAGCTGAAATGTAAAATACGCTGTAATTTCGAAAATATTCAAAATTTCTGGAAAGTCCAACGGTAGAATTATAGATAAGTATATAAAGTTTCTTTCAAGCCATTCAATGAGAAGAAATAGGTCATTAAATTTTACACCCACCTTTTTACGCCGAGTTAAAAATTTGGAACCTATGCTAACCCCCACTGACTGAAAAAGCTCATACAACAAAATCATATCTTTCATTTACTCTGCAAGTGCTGAATTTTCATCTGATGGAAGGCCTAGATTGCAGATATTCCCGAAGGAACACATTTTTATTGCAACCAGTCAAACAGGATCTGCAAACAGTTTTAAGGTCTTTGAACTTTGAAGTTCATACAACAAACATCATATCATGAATTGCATCGAGAAAAAGCCACGTTGGTAGGATGTTCGTCGGAGCTTGCTTCAAGATGCTTGCAGTGAAGTGTGGTATTGAATGTTTGAATGCAGCTTTGAAGAAGCCTTCGAATTCGAAATCACGCTCTGATGAGGCCGAAAGGCCTCAGTGCGTTAAAAAATATATCTCAGTATTTTTTGTCTTCCAACCTCTCTACATCAAGTTTTTATCTAAAAGTTGGACATTTTGCTTTCGCGTTGTTTTGTAGTGTTATTGCTTTTCAACAAACGTTGTATCTTTAGACTACAAACCAAAATTGCAGAATTACAATTAGACTTTTCTGGACTGCCAGGACAATCACCTAACAAACCAAACCAACCAACAGTGTGTTCGGGGGTGTGCTTAGACTCAATACAAAGTCCAAGTTATTGCAACAACAACACCAACATGTTTTATAATTGAATTGAATTGAACGAACCAACATTTTACGCCACTGCAGTGATCGTACTGTAAAAATAGAGTGGAATAAAAACATTGGGACGAGTAGCGTAATAGTCTATGGTGTGCTTAAACCGATCGTAAAATTCTATCTTCCACATGCAAGAACCAGACGAAGTTTTCTGTGGCTTTTGTCTGCAAAAATTTGTCCCTCCGCCCTTGATTTCAGAATGTGTTTGAAGCATGGCAAAAAATAGGCCCTTTTTGAAAAATCGTCGAGAATTTGTACGAAGAAAAATCGAAAAACACAATTGTTTTTTTTAGATTTGCTTTATTTCGCCATGCGCTGGATTATCAAATACAATACGCTATTTATAGATCTATGAAATCTCATCTTGTAGCTCAGTGCATATTGCTGGATACTTTCATCCATTCATCTATGACGTGTCGCTAGTTCCAGACTCCTCTGCTGAATAGCTGAGCATTGCATTAAGCAGACGTATTACATCATCATAGTTTTACTTGTCACCTGAACTGCTGCTGTTGAACCACGACAGAAACCTTGGCAATAAGAAAACAAACCGAGGAAGGAAAAAACCACGAAACTAATCTATCAATCCTCTTTCAACGATTGTTCATGAAACTCTTAACTGGTCGTTGAGCTGTGGTAGGATAGAAGTTTAGTTTTACAGGAACGAGGAAACAAATGGACTTTGAGGGTATTATTACCACCGACTGTCGAATTTGTCAATGTTCTTTCCAGATAATCCAAAAATTATTATGTTGACCAGAAGTTTTCGACCATAAAACAGCCAAATTATTCGAAAATGCTGCTCTGCAAACTAAAGTGATGCGAAATTTCTGTAGACTAGCAATGTTTTTAACCATAGAACTGCTATATTATTCTAAAATACTGCAGATAAGGATTGCTATGATTGAAAACAGCTTAGCTGGTGAAACTTCGATCTTGCAAGAGTTATTTTAGGAATTTTTTACTTTTTCGTTTCAAAAATTTTCAAGACCTCCAATACATCACTCGAAAGCGCAGGTCTTTGCAAATAGTATAATGAAGTTAGATGTTGTGCACAAAGCCTTTGCTTGCATTGATTGCACATAGCACTATAGTCAGTTTTTTTCTTCTGTACATTCTTAATAAAATTTGACTGAAAGAACCACGACCAAGATCTTTCTTTTTGGGTCCTTGTGTCTGTGCAGGTTCTTGTTGTTGCTTCAGGTTTCAGGTTGCATTCCTATTTATGCCTCTCATCATGGGCTGTTAGACACCGCCGTTATGTTTCATCTTATAAGCCGCTGCGGAGAAAAATATATATATTTCTGCGGAGGAGGAATCGATCTCTTACTCTAGCTCCTTCGTAGCAGTAAATAATGTTTGTCTCCGCAAAAAACAGAGCTGTGGCAATCAAGCACAACTGCAGTGTCTAGCCACCCATGATTTCCTACGAGCAACCACTTCACTCCATGGATAGCTGGACACTGCTGGTGTGCTTCTATGGAGGAGTGTTGCAACTATTATGTACCTGCGGAGGAATAATTTCTATAGTTCTTACGCTAGTTCCTCTATAGTAGTAGATAATGTTTTCCTCCGCAAAAGAACAAAGCTGTGGGAAACAAGGACAACTGTAGCGTCTAACTTATAGATGTCCACANATCGTTGGTGAAAAGCCCTGTGGCAGCCATTTACCAGAAAAATATTGCTCTCCACAGATCCTTTTTCTAAATGTCAAAATGGTCTATTGTTTTATTTAGATTTGCTTTGTTTCACCATGCGCTGGATTATCAAATACAATAGGCTATTTATAGATCTATAAAATCTCATCTTGTAACTCAGTGTATATTGCTGGATACTTTCATCTAGGACGTGTCGCTAGTTCCAGACTCCTCTGCTGAATAGTTGAGCATTGCATTAAGCAGACGTATTACATCATCATAGTTTTACTTGTCACCTGAACTGCTGCTGTTGAACCACAACAGAAACCTTGGCAATAAGAAAACAAACCGAGGAAGGAAAAAACCACGAAACTAATCTATCAATCCTCTTTCAACGATTGTTCATGAAACTCTTAACTGGTCGTTGAGCTGTGGTAGGATAGAAGTTTAGTTTTACAGGAACGAGGAAACAAATAGACTTTGAGGGTATTATTACCACCGACTGTAGAATTTGTCAATGTTCTTTCCAGATAATCCAAAAATTATTATGTTGACCAGAAGTTTTCGACCATAAAACAGCCAAATTATTCGAAAATGCTGCTCTGCAAACTAAAGTGATGCGAAATTTCTGTAGACTAGCAATGTTTTTAACCATAGAACTGCTATATTATTCTAAAATACTGCAGATAAGGATTGCTATGATTGAAAACAGCTTAGCTGGTGAAACTTCGATCTTGCAAGAGTTATTTTAGGAATTTTTTACTTTTTCGTTTCAAAAATTTTCAAGACCTCCAATCCATCACTCGAAAGCGCAGGTCTTTGCAAATAGTATAATGAAGTTAGATGTTGTGCACAAAGCCTTTGCTTGCATTGATTGCACATAGCACTATAGTCAGTTTTTTTCTTCTGTACATTCTTAATAAAATTTGACTGAAAGAATCACGACCAAGATCTTTCTTTTTGGGTCCTTGTGTCTGTGCAGGTTCTTGTTGTTGCTTCAGGTTTCAGGTTGCATTCCTATTTATGCCTCTCATCATGGGCTGTTAGACACCGCCGTTATGTTTCATCTTATAAGCCGCTGCGGAGAAAAATATATATATTTCTGCGGAGGAGGAATCGATCTCTTACTCTAGCTCCTTCGTAGCAGTAAATAATGTTTGTCTCCGCAAAAAACAGAGCTGTGGCAATCAAGCACAACTGCAGTGTCTAGCCACCCATGATTTCCTACGAGCAACCACTTCACTCCATGGATAGCTGGACACTGCTGGTGTGCTTCTATGGAGGAGTGTTGCAACTATTATGTACCTGCGGAGGAATAATTTCTATAGTTCTTACGCTAGTTCCTCTATAGTAGTAGATAATGTTTTCCTCCGCAAAAGAACAAAGCTGTGGGAAACAAGGACAACTGCAGCGTCTAACTTATAGATGTCCACAGATACTTAATTTCAGTTGTGATAATCAAATCTTTATCAGTTTAAAATTACATCCAAGAACTGGGATAAATATCCATCACTAAATCAAAGATTGTGAAATAGAGGATCAGGTTATGTTGCAACCAATAACAGAATGAAATATTACATATTCGTTGTTATTTACCACTTGTGGTCTCAGTTGCATAATCGGAACCATGGCTGTAAAATTACTGGATGCACCTAGTAGTTTTACTGTTGAAATCCCACAGGTGAATCACCGGAAAGATATCTTGTCTCATGACTCAAAATCTGACTCGTAACTGGATAGTTTCTACCTTGCATATAAAGGTACTTTTTTGGAACGTTAAGAAGTTAAGTGAGTCCTTTGGCCTGGAAAAACAGTAACTCTCCACTCCCCTCACTAGAATAATTTGCCAAAATCTCCATTCACAGCATTTACCTGCAAAACTAAAAAAAACTAACATAACATACGAAAAAAGAGGTAGATGTTGTTTCAACAATTTTTCAGCAAGTTTCCTTTTCTGTTCCAAATTTTAGCTTGGAATCATCAACTGCATGGCTTTTAGTGGTATCTCAAAATTCCCTCCCTACCATGGTGCGATAACTAAATAGTATTAGATTGGTAATTAGTATTGTTTGAAAGCTAAATACTCTCGTTTGGTATTTCTCCGCTTTTATGGGACAGGTACTGCACACACGTCTCCGTATATTTATTCCTTATTACAATTAATCAATGCCATTCAACTCAACAGAACACTTTCCTTATTTCGATAGTGATATAGCTTTTTAATGCTATGAAGCTGCTTTGGACTGGGTGCATGAGTGTGTAGAGGAGCAAAACTGGTCTTGGTTTCAATGATATTGAATGCAGTTGGGATCAATTAAAATCTCACTACCCTTCTGAATTGAATTGACTTTGATTTGAATTGAATTGAATTCTGAATGCCTTTGAACGCTTGCTTTAAACGCTTGCCTTAAACGCTTGCTTTAAACGCTTGCTTATTGGGACCTAAAGGAAGGCCAAAAACAAGTTAAGCATATGACTAGAAGAGGTTCATTAAACATCCATAAAAACAAACCAAGATAATATAACAGAGCAAATCTAATCCTGGAAATCATTTATTCCGACCTTGTGCCCTCTGCAAAGCCGCTTCTCTGTATTTGCCATACCAGCCACTTTGATTTTGAGATAACAGTTTTATGTGGTTGGAAAGTGTTCTGAAAATTGTTTTATAATCTTATTTTACTGGTTCAACGAAATTAGTTTTCGTTTAGCATACACCGTTCATGACGTAAATGCTCACATGTTTTTGGCTTTCCCTTCACTTGAAGCAATGCTTGAATTACTAACAGGGTTTAGAAATTAATTTCTTCCAATTTGGATATATGTGGAAACTTAGATCATACTAGGTGCTCTAGGAAAAAGTATACAGATTTGGTTGACTCCAGCGATGTGAATTTAGCTTTAAACAATCGCTAAAATCGCTTTCAAAACGTTCCTCGATAGTTAACTTGAACATATATACATCGTTTGTTGGTATTGGTGCTTTGAGAGCAGAAATATTAATCTTGAAAGCTCAAATTTTGCGTTCACCTCTAGACCAGCGCTTTGACCTTTTGTAATAAATGTGTTTTTTTTGCCTCATATAATCGTTTTTGAATAAAATTTTGATTTCAATTGCTTAAATATTTTCGTTAATCTTCGGTCGACTTTGATAAATTAGGTATCAAAATTTAAGTTGATGCCTTTAGTATATGAATCAAGTAAAAGTAGAGAGATCACATGATTATTTCCTGCGCAACCATTGGACAAAGCTAACCAATTTTTGGGACAAAAAATTTCTATTTCCTGTATCATCTTATATCTTGCTCATGCGCGATCAGTTACCATTTATGCGTATGATATACATGAAAGGATATCTTCTGATTGATCTCAAATGACATTAACGTCAATAAAAACTTTGGAATGTATTTCACTTTGGCCCAGACCACTTCTTCCTCGCCTCCTCTTCACATCGAGGCTCACTGTTGTGCTCTGCACAGTTTATTACTTTCTGATATGAGATTGCTTCCTATCACATGATCCAACCCGCTATTTAAAGAAACAAATAACAATGGTCCTACGACGGTATATGTGCAGAGCACAGTGATCTCGATGCTACGAGGAGGCTCGAAGAACTCTAATCGGAGTTCACCGAGGCTCCTCCAATTTTTATTTCCGAGCCTGTTTGCAGGCCAATTTGATGGAACTTAGTCTTCAGTCGCAGACAAAATATACTTAGGCTATTATCATGAACGCTGCACTGTCTTTACCCTCTCCTGAGCTATAACATCCCATCCTTATGAATTACTTATGAATTACAGTTTTAATTTGACGAGTCTTACTCGATGTAACAGTTTTTCTCTTGTCACAGGCTTATTTTGGTTATTGTTTCTTTCACAGGAGTTAATAGTCTTCTTTCTATTGATTTCGGTGTTTTTGCTGCGTTTATGGGTTTAATATGATGAGTCCGTTATTTAAGGCTATTTTTAAATTACAGTTTTCGCAATCTCCCCTGAAACCTAAACTGATTAAATATGATAGTTTTGCTCCCTGCCTGAGCTGATATTTTTAAATAGGGTAAAAGTAGCTGTATATGAAATGCTGGTACAATACAAAGGAAAATTAATGTTAAGGCGACCAAATAAAGAAGGAGTAATACCTACCCATCATTAAGCAATGTCAGCTACAGGTCCGTACGTTGTAAACGAAGGGTGTAGGAATGTTGGAATTGGTTTTTGGGAACATAGGGCAATAATGGTAATTTATTGATATCTTTATTAGTTTCAAAATGGAGGCATTTATTAAATTTGAGGCTATGACGTCAATAAATTTCTAAGTCCTAAACGAGAAAAGCTACAGAATTCTGCTTGCCACCATATTGTCGACCTTCATAAAATATGCTTTGAGGGTTACCATTTTTCCTCTAGAGGGGTGTCGCCCATTATGCCCATGTCGTCGCGAAATTCTAAGTTAGATCGAAAAAGAGCAATCAATGAAAAAACCAAATAGCCAGACCATATCACCTACTAATGGAGAAAAAGATCGCAGAGTATTGACTTCTTACGTAAACTCTTTATACTGATTTTAGAAGATTTTGAAGAAGGGGGTAAAAACGTCATTTTCTTCTAGCGTCGCCCATTATGGCCGCAGGAGAAACAATGAACACTACTCTCCGGTAAAAAGTTTTAATAAGAAAAACAGCTTTAATTACTGTTCTTTGTTTATCATTTGGTACTTAAAACCCAAAAATATCAATAAGAATTAACCTAAACTTCGAGTTTTGGCAATTGAAATACATGCTTCGAGTTGTTCTAAATCCTGCCTTATCTCTTGAGCATGGATGGATGAGTTTTGGCATAGTTTCTAAAATGAAAATAGACTTGATATAATGCTGCATTTTTCTGGGCTTCGATGATTTTCCAAGTCAGTAAGTAAGATTTTAACCCAAATTGGTGTTTTTTTTAATAAATGTTGCATTTTAATATTTTGAAGCGATTGGAAACTTCTCTGGTAAACTGATGGGCATAAGGGGCGACAAAAGTATCAATTAGCAGCAGTGAGACTTCATAGCCTTAAATCTGAATCAGAAGTCACTTTGCTTTCGTTTCATTGTAGATTTCCTCTCTAGAGACAGGACTTCTGACAAATCAAAACATATTTCAAAAATTTCAAACCGCAAGGTGCCGAGCGAACAAAAAAGAAGGACGGAATGTAAATAGAGTCATGAAATTTGCAATACTTTAAAGAATCAATTAGAGATATGCTCAAACAATCTCGTCGGGTTTCAGTGCAAAATAACTGAAACTTCAGTGAAGGTCAAATCATGATAAAACAGATGTCAGCGAAGATTTTCCGCGCAATTGCAATTTTATTACTAGTCGCCAGTCCCCTGAAATTTAATTTCTCTTGCTAGCCGGCCATAATGGGCGACCGGCCATAATGGGTGACCAGCCATAATGGGCGACGCTACCCTATTGGTTTAGGATTTACGATGATTTTCAATGTTTTCAAAATTTCAATGATTTCTTCAAACGTAATCTAATTGCCGCCATTTTGAACAAAATGAAGATATCAACAAATTTCCATGGCAGATTTACAACAAAGTACCATAAGTTTCCTTCAAGCCATTCAATTCAAAGAAAAATTTCATAGAGTTTTACACCCACCTTTTCAAAGATTTGAATGATTTGAGCTCTTTGCTATATTTGGGGATCATGCCACCGTTGGTGGTGGTGGCATACATGTGTGTGGAGGCAGTTGACCGGCATTTTAAAGGCAATCTCTGAATGTAATGTGTCAATGGTACTGTAGGTATGTTCCAATGCGTACAATGTTTCTGTATTAGCAACTCTTCAGCAGAATACACACAGGGGATGTTTCGGGGCGTTCAACAACATCAATTCAACTCATTGAGAGAATGTGGAGGGACTTAAGTCGTTAGTCTAGTTGTACGTTGAGCAATGAGAAAATGTATAGAGAAAATTCCCTTGTTGTAATTTTGAATGACATGCAATCAAGAAAATCGCATGTCATTCATAATAATGAGCAGATTTCCTCAAACACAACAGCAATTCTTTTTTGCCTTCTCCCCAGGCCCCAAATCCCCGTTAAGACTTTCCAGATTACCAAAAATAAACGCGTATAAAACAGAATTAGAGTTTCTAGGCAACATTATTTAACTTTGAACGCTTCTAATTACAAGTATGAAAATAGACAGTATGAGCGAGATCTTATATCTATATCTTGTCAGTGCTTTTACAATTCTTGTTTCCATAATAAACACTCGTCAGAAAATGAGTCGTTTCGTGTCTAAGAATGCAGCTTTCTGGGCGTTTCACGGGAAGCCTTTAATATTTGATGAGAACATATTCAACATGACTAATACAAAGCATAAACTTTTCGCAAGAATTATTAATCGTAATTCGAGTTCATTCACTAATCAGAGTATTCAATTTTTCAAACAATAACTAAGTTCAAGGTACCTGTCTGCTAGCAGTTTGTGAGGACGATAAAGACGAAGAGAGGGAAGAAGAGATCCAACCTCAGTCCTAAAACGAGGATATGTTGTACGTTACTCCAATAAGAAGACTTACGGAAAGGCAGCAAACGTAAATGCTCGAGTTGGAGCATAGGAACATAGTTTTACACAGCTAGCCCTCAGGAAGGCAATGAAGGAAAATTTGACCAAGAATGAGCAAAATCTCTGTAATTTGCTTTCCACATTTTCATAACGTATTATTTTAAGAAGCTTTAGGGGGCAAATGCCATTGCTGTCCCGGTGCTATTTACGGCTTTGCTCAAGAAAAACAGTTGGTTCGTGGTCACAGTACTGAGTAAAAGTTATTAGCATTTCAAAACGATCAGCATTGAGGCATATAAACAAAAAGTAGCATGATCAATCTGGTCTCTATCTTCGGTTGAAAACATTACCTTCAGCCTTGCCGGAGCAAGATGATTTCTGGCACTAACTACCATTTTCGAGACTCTCTGAATAAATTCTCGTTCCTATTGCAATCAGTTTTTTGTTTTTCGTGGATGTCCTGGACTTCATTCAATTCTAATGATTCATGAACGTAAGGAGAAATATGGCCACACCTGAAGCTGCAGTGACGTGCTGCTAACTCGGTGCTGCTCGGTGGCACCACAAAGATATTTTCAAGCTGCATTGAATAACAAGAGCAGATTTTGTAATACAATAGCAAAAGTTGCGTTTGATTGACACCTCAATTCAAAGCGATTAGCGGCTGCAGACAAAG
>REGL01000265.1:247354-273871 GCA_004194395.1 Aurelia aurita complex sp. Pacific
GTTGTTTAGCCCATTCACTCCATTCAAGCCGTGAAAAACCTGCTCAATAAGCTATTTCTACAAGTGTGTTTGATATCGCAAAGCTTTATGTATAGATCAAGCAAAAAGTCGTGTTTTATTTGGCCTTGAAGCGATCTTATCAATTATAAGATATCGGCAGATTTTGTCCACGATCGCGTGCTAAGAGTTTTGTGATTTACAACCTTGAGCTACCCTAAATAGGCCGCTTGTACTGTAACTTGTTATCGTCAAACTTACGCCACGCCGCGTTTCAACATCGAAAACCAGCATAGGGGAATATTGTGACCAAGATAATGTTTAGAATCGTGTTCGTGTTTCACTCAAACTCTAGTAGTGCCCGTGCGGAGAAATGTTTCCTGATGTTTTAGTCAACTTATATGTTGGCTTTGAGATCAGAAATTGGTATTACGTCGACCCAAATTAGCTATAAGGATGTTGTGCGATCGATCGAAAAATGATTTGAAATTATGAAAATTCTGCTTGGCTGTTCGATGTTGTCCTAAAACATTTGACAGGTGTCTTCATGGCTTAAACTAATCACCATTGAATGCCTTCCTTGCTGAGACATTCAATTTGGAAACAGTTAAACTTCCAGTTTGCGCTTGCCTACCACCACATAATTAGGTTTCGTAAGAGGAAAGCTTTTGTGAACTAAAACCGTTGCGAAATAGCATTCTCCTCAATTGCCTTGTGAAATAAAGATCAAAGGGCAACCGCATATGAAATTTGCAACCAGTTCCTAGGCAAGAAAGAGGGCAAATAAGATTAGGATCGCTTCTTTGGTGTTTTCATGGGGAAAGAATGCAAGTCATACAATTTTGGCGCGCTGAAGGAAAACGCCTACTTTCCTAAACACTGCATGCTTTCTTGATATTTGAATGCATGTTGTTTTGACAATTGTCTTCCATCCAAATCTGATTTGATTAGTGACCTTACAACAGTCAATCAAGCAAAGCTTCTTTTGTTGCCCTTGTTGACAATTAACTCCAGGGGGTTTGACAGGCATGCTGAAAATTGTCAGGGGGATACCTCCCTATAGAGGCTCAATATTATGGACAGTGATCCTAACTCTGAATTCACACTGGGAGAGCTAATTATTACTGCTACCAAAATAAGACTTATGTCCAAATCAAAAAATGCCTGAAGACCCACTGTCACCCAGAGTCCTTTGCAAGTACACTACAATTTCAGATTGTCCGAAAATCAAATTTGACCTAAATGTAACTTTGATGTACAGTCTAGTAGGCGAACTGATCGAGCTGTTCAACTTAAAGTACAACTACTGCAATGTAGATCCATGGTTTTTGCAAAGGTCAAATTTGATTTACAGACAGTCTGAAATTTCAGCCTGCCCACAAAGGACCATGGGTGAAGATGGTTCTTTAAGTGTCCTGAAAGGTGGTCTTGTTTGTTTGCGTAGGTTCAAGAATAACTCAATATGAATTCAGTGTCCTGTTACTTTAGCTTGTTTTCGCTGGAAACTTCATTCCGAGTTACATGTTTGAGTTGTGGGCATACACCCTTTTCAGTTGTGATTTTCACCAGGAACGAAATATTTATTATGTAACTCATGATAAGAGAGCTGAATCTTTGTACCAAAAGGCTACAAGGCCGGGGGGCTAGGGCAGGGGGCTGGAACAGCACTCTGCAAGTGCAACTGTATGTCACATTTAGGCACCAGAGTTGGGTTAAATGTGCATAAAACTATTGCCTTGGTTACAGGAACCACCCTTTCAGATTTTTCTTCCTTTATGCTACATGATGAAGAGTAAACTACTGTATCTAGTGCACCCTGCCACAAATCACAGCAAAAAATGCTGAATTTACATGACTACAATTTGTGCCTAAAGTTGCAGTGTCACCACTGATGAGAGAGATTAGCTTAAATTTGTAAAAGTTTTACCACTATGAATGAATAGAACAATAGTGAATTCATAATATGTATCGTAAAATTTGAAAAGGAGAACTGTTAATTCACTTGAAAGCTCCATTCTTTGGGAAGTCTGTTGTCTCATTTTTTATAGTCAACTGTTAATAATTTGAAGTTTTAGAGCTGGCAAATGAATGAAAACACCTTCTTCGAGATATTTAAGGATGAGACTTTTGAAATCACAAATAACCTGAGTATAAACCAAGTCTAGCCATTCTTCAAGACTCATTTGGTAATTTTGTTCACAGGAAATGAATTGGCATAGTTCTGCCCCTCAGAGCAAGATTTGAGGCTGTCTATGTATGATGTCAAAGTGATTAGATTTCTCAATATTTGTCTTTCAACTCAACTCATTGTTGCATAAAATGTTCTACTTTGTATAAACTTATACATCTCTCTTTACTCTGGACCTTACCTTGAATGGAAGGCCTCCTCTAGATGAATTCCAGTGCAAATATTTTCTCACAAGTCCTTTAGTGCATTTGTCTTTTACTTGAAATGATTTATTTCATGGATTTAAACTTTGAATTAAATTTAGCATAGTAGATACACTCATGAGCAGGGGTGGTGCCAGAAATCTGCCGAAGGGGGCTAAAATATCTGACAGGGGGGTTAAAATGACTAGAAAAATGCAGTATTTATAAGTCATTTTGCCAAAGCTGTTTTGTAAATATCCTTAAATTTCCTCTAGTGGGGTGGCGCTATATGGTGGAGGGGCTGTAGCGCTCTGTTGCTTTACCCTGGCACCACCCCTGATGATCACATAAATATCCTAGACTTAGTACCTACAGCATAATTAGAGAGATGTTTTTTGTTTGGTTTGACTTTGGAAATATAAGGATAACATTTATAGGAATTGCTGGATTAGGAAATGTTGAATTAAGAAACCAGATGTGTCCAGTCTATATAAGGTCCCACTCTTTTTACTCAATGGACTGAAATGATTCCCAAATGGGTACTGGAGTGGAAAACCTGCTGGAGCCCCTTGTTTTAAGGTGCCTGGAATGCTCTTTCAGTAGCAGGAAAGAACAATTTCCAAGAAAGTTTTATCACCTCTGTGTGTACCCATGCCAACATGAGAGAAGTTGATGTGTAATGGTTTGGATATGCAACCTCCTGGCTCTGTGCAGTTGAGGAAATCAGAATTTGATACTACTGTAAATTCCAGGAAAGAAGGTTTCAAAAAGACCCCCTTGGAAACATTTTTAAAGAGTACTACTTGCCTAGGAATCCATAAGACGTAGTAAAGGGAAGGGCCAAGCCAAACGTCACTCTAACAGAACAATTTCTTTTGAGTATTTTAAAAATGGATATAATTTAGAGAGGGTTTGAGCTGGATAATTTTGTGTTTTATTTAGTTATTCTTTTTCAATAAGCACCTAAGCAGGGATTTGACTTGACCTTAGCTGGAGAAAATTTCAATGGCTAATAGGATTTCTGTTAACAGACTCATTGACAGATGTAAGAGTTATGAAGCTCATTAATATGAATGAACATGCGATTACGATTACCTCAGTTTCTTTTGACAAGGTTGTGTCTTGTCCTAGAACCCATACCCAACCAACAGGGCAGAAATTGCTCGCACATGCAGAAAGATTTGTTACTGTGAGTCCCCTAGCTCCTTGCAACAGATCCAAAAAATTAGGCAACATTTTCATATTTTCTTCTTTGGACCTTGAAATCTTGATTTATCAATTCAAACAGCTTATTTATCCAAACACTTCATTATTGGTCTATTTCATGAGGTGGGTGGATGTCAAATATGCACCCTCCCTTCTTGCATTCAAACTATCAGGGTTACCATGCAGGGTTGAAAAATAAAAAGTCAAAATGTGATAAGGAAGACCTTGTCAATGTGCTTAAGGCCTGTACTGTAGGTTGGGTGAATGCATTATATTGTGTTGATTTTCTATTTAGTTTCTAATGAATATTGTTTGCACATGATGCAAGGGGATCAATAGAAAAAACTCTATTTTCATGTGAAAAAGTCTCTTTGAACACAGGTTATTTATGGAATAACATGAAAGCAAAGGATTTTGGTGGCAGGAACTTGTAAATTATTTTTAACAGCTGCCTTGGACGTTTTGAGCGCTGCTTGGAGTATTTCAAAAATTTCAGCATTGTTTTGTTTCTCTTTTTAATTAGAGACAGTGAGATATTTGGGTTAACAAAACCAGATATTTAGTCCATTATCAGCAGTTTGGTTTCTTTATCAGCAATTCTGCTATGCATTTGGTTTTCAAAGAATTCATTTAGGGATGAGAAATATATTGTGGTGAAAATATGCCAAATTGAAAAAGTGCCACTCCCTAGCGTCCCAAGCTGGACAAGTTCACTTTTGGGTTGAGTAGGACAGAAGTGTTTGGTAATCTCTTGCTTTTTGTATGACTCTTGTATTTTGCAATTAAAATAGGCTTGAAGTGATCCTATGAAAGCTTCTGGTAAAATGGTTGTTCTTATGCTAGGCATTAAAAGTCTAGTGGCAAGTGTAGAACATTGCTAGTCAAACTTCAATGCTGTTGTCGTCATCTGGCCAGGGCAGTAGTTCTCTGTTTTTAATTTTTTAGGCATGATAGCCCCATCAGTCCTAAAGGACTGCTTTTCAGGGGGCAGTAAGCACATATGTTCTTTAGTTTTGTTGAATGAACTATTACTGAATTCAAGATGATGAATTTATCCTGCAGTCTGGTCACTTGACTGATCAACAAAATACAGGGAGAGGATGATGACGAATGTGTGTACTACTGACACCCCATACCCTCTCTTTTACTCATGATTCCGTCTTACCAAATGATATTTTATCAAAAAGCACTTGTATTTTATAAGTTTATAAGTTTCTATTTTTATTTACTTTTTTGTCTGTCTGTCTGACAATTTTACATTTTCTGTTTAAAGGACAAGTCCGGGGTTGGTATGATTGATGATAAAATACAAGATAATACTGCTATGAATGATGTATGATACTTTTTTCCACTATTTTTCGCCTTCTCCTTGTGAAATTACGTATTCAAATAAGCAATTTGAGCAAAGTGACGTCATATCGCGCAAACAAAAGCGAGGCTGTGTGATTGTTTTTCGCCTCTTTATCGTAGCAAGCCTCTTTATCATGTTCTCNGGACAAGTCCGGGGTTGGTATGATTGATGATAAAATACAAGATAATACTGCTATGAATGATGTATGATACTTTTTTCCACTATTTTTCGCCTTCTCCTTGTGAAATTACGTATTCAAATAAGCAATTTGAGCAAAGTGACGTCATATCGCGCAAACAAAAGCGAGGCTGTGTGATTGTTTTTCGCCTCTTTATCGTAGCAAGCCTCTTTATCATGTTCTCATACCATTTTCAATGCATGAGTACACGATAAAGAAGCTGGCAGCAATTTAAGAGGTGAAAACAATCACACAGCCTCATTTTCGTTTGCGCGATATGACGTCACTTCGCTCAAATTGCTTATTTGAATACGTAATTTCACAAGGAGAAGGGGAAAAATAGTGAAAAAAGTATCATACATCATTCATAGCAGTATTATCTTGTATTTTATCATCATTCATACCAACCCCAGACTTGTCCTTTAAGAAAGCACCTCTGAGGGGACCATTATGAAAATATGGCCAATTCAACCTTGTAATGCTATCCCTGCCACTACAATTAGGGGTATTTTCATATGTATTCATTTTATTTGTATGAAGATTGTGAATTAGTTATTTTTAGCTCTTAAAACATTGTGAATATTTGATTATTATTTAGTGACAAATGTAAACATACGCTTAGATACATACATAATAAGAAACATTGTTTATTTATCACAGCACTAATCTATTTTGTATATTTCATGTCAGATAGATCTGATTTGAAACTGTTCTTTAGTTTTGTTCAGAGTTGTCTTTTTGATAAAAAAATGCCCTGTGTTTCACAGAACTTGCCTAAAAATTCTTGTACGCATGTTTCAATGAATAAGGCATACAGTAGAACCTTTCTAAATGGTAGTTTATCATACCATGAATGAATTCTCCAAGAGGCATTTCCTTCATTTGAAAATATGTAGAAGATGTTTTCAGAAGCACAAAGGTTTTGCATTGAGTTTCCTTGCAAAGAAAATGACTTTGTCGAAGGTGTACAATATTTTTGAGAGCAAACTGCCTTTGGGACTGTTCATGAGTTGAGTGAAGGGACTGCATAGTTTAAGTGCTGTTGTGGTTAAATATCTCTCTTGTGTGCATACTGGTTTCCTTGCAAATGTGAAGTGTGTGGACACAGTTTCTTGTGTGTCATTTCTGCCCAGACTGGAAAAGTTTGTAAAGCGCGTGCAATATCTTGCCCGTGCAGGAACTTATGTGGTTTTCAATCTGAGCTGCGCAATTGACAATAAACAAACGATCTATTGCTTTAACCCTGTTCTTAATTTCCAAAAATCTTACTTAGGCCATGTCAACTTGCACGCACAAAATACAAACATTCCAGTCTGGATTTCTGCTAGGTTTTACTGTAAAACAATTTGCTGGTCTTTCGTAACGCTGAACAAAGAGTACAAAGAGTGGTCAAGGAAAACCAATTTTTGCTGTTTTTTTAACTTATTGCTTGACTCAGCCAGTACTGACTTTTAGAATTCATACTTCATTTTGTATAGTATGTAGTGCAGGTTTTCCTGCCTAGGAATATTAGCAATCAGCCAACTCAGCTGTTCATCCTTCAAGGTTGGTAAATGAATGCTCAGAGGTAACTCAGGTAACTCAGGCACATGCCTTAGTGCTGCATAGGCCCAAATTTGCTGTATAGCTGCCAGAAACGCATCCTGCAGTAACAAATAATTGTTGCTTGCTTGCTTGCTTGTTAAGAATTCTTGTTTCGCAAAATTTAGTCTCACATGGCTCAAGAATTCTTAAGTGAGTCTTGTTGTGTTAAATGTGCGTAAAGCCTGTATTGTACATGGCATTGGAATTGTTGCTTTGTTGATACACTGTGTCAGTTATGTATTTATTCAACAACTTATTTTAATTTTTACTGTTTTATTTCAGGATGACCACAAAATCAGTCTAGGTGAACTGTATGAGAGGTTAGGTGTTGATTCCAACTCGGTAAGTGAGAGGAACATTTCTATGTTAACTTTGATATTCTTGATTCTTGTTGCTGATGAGGCCGCCACAGAAGTGAGGCAAAGACTTCAGCATTGATGTACTGTCACAAGTATCTATCATTGTTTTTGAAAATGAATGGGAAACAAATCAAGATATCACAATTAAGATTTGCGTTAAATGCCAAGAAATTTCAGGCAAAGGAATTTCAGACAGAAGGTTTTTAGACAATGAAATTTGAAAAATATTGATGGTGTTATAGATTAGTAGCTAAAAATTCTTTCAATCCATTTAATTAAAGGCACTGTGTCCATATATCAATGTGTTGCATGCACGAACAGTTAAAACTGCTGACATGATGCTGACATGTATGTAACTGTTTGAGAATTTGATTGGTTAAGGGCAGGCTGTTTAAACTGATCACATGAAAAGAAGAGCCTTGTTGTCGAAAGGAAAAGAAAACTATTCTGTCTGATAACAATCACACAAAAGAAGAAAACAAGGACCTTTGAAAATTCTACAACACTATTTCAAAAGGCAAGATTGCTGAATCTCTGCTGACGAATTCACAAAAAACATGCCTTTATGTTCATTAATCTATCTTCTGTCTTTGAAACAATCGTTTGACTAACAAACAACGCTTTGCAAGAAAAGACTTTGCAAGAAACAACGGTCACATGAAAAGACAACGAAAGATCACATGTTTTTGAGATACCCCCTTGAATTCGTCTACTTACATGGACACAGTGCCTTTAAAAGAACTGGATGATATAATTTTACACCCACCTTTTTACATCAATGTAAAGATTAGAACTTACACCTATCATCCTGTTTTGTTTTCTTCATTGTAGGGAATGACCGCAGCGAGAGCTGCAGAAATACTGGCAAGAGATGGTCCTAATGCACTCACACCCCCAAAACAGACCCCAGAGTGGCTAAAATTTCTAAAACAGCTTTTTGGAGGTTTTTCAATGTTGCTGTGGATAGGTGCTGCATTATGTTTCCTAGCTTATGGTATTCGAGTCTTTAGAGAACCAGAGCCATCATTAGATGAGGTATGATCTTAATTTCTCACTGGCCAAGTTTGGGTGACATCTCGTCTATCTTTGTAAGGTGAGGTGTGCGATTGCACACACACAACACACCTCCGCCCATGCCTCTAGATTGTCTAAGGTGTGCAAAACGTCACACACAAAGAGGGAATTTTCCGAATTTTAAAGCGGCTCAGAATCCAGCCGTATCTCTAAAATTGTTGATAGAATGATAAAAAATCTGATTTTGCTGGCTAATTCTACAGTGTTCAAACATATAGAGAATATCTTGATTTGCAGTTTATCTGCTGCAATGGACCTTTCAGGATCCAGTGGCGTTTGTGCTTCTATCATTTTTTTCTCATTTGACAATTTTGAAAATTTGAAAATGTATAAAAACATTGATTGAGTTAGGCTCGTTTTTGAATAGCTACTGTAAAAGGTCTATAAGGGGGAGGTCCTAATTTTTTGGAGGTTTCACATCCTTAAAGTTTTCATTTATTTTCTCAAAAAATTGATATCAAATCAACAGACAGGACACTTCCAAAAAAGTCCCGTACACCTTAGGCGACAATTCTGTTGTTTCAAGAAATATCCGCAAAAGTCCTTTTGTTCTAAAAAGATTATATGTACGCTTTTCAAATGAATGAAACGTCCCTCAGCTGATATATCCAATCGTTTTCTTGTAACAAATGGGCTGATAACATAATTTTTACAGTCTCTGTTCAGTGCAGTAAAAACCCGCACATAAGAACCTTCATCTATTAAGAACCTACAGCCTGAAATAATATATTTTGTACCCAATAAACAAGAACCATTTCAGGCTCATATCTTAACCAGGTTCTCAATAAAGGGTTTCATTCATTGATTGGGAAATAAATGCAACATTTTTGCCAATCGACCTCCTTCATGAACTCCAAACCATTACTTACAGAACTGTGATAGGCAGGGCCTGCATGGGTAAACTAGGTAAGATTGGGTTGAAATGGATAGGGCCAAGAGTGCAAATAAGATTTAGATTGACATATTTCCTTATATTAAGAACCTACACCCTGATTACTGGATGTGCCTCATTGCATAAGAACCTAAACAGGCTGAGTTCAATATCTTAGGTTCTCATGTGCGGGTTTTTACTGTATTTGAAATGGGTAATTTACGTAAAGTATTTGAATTTTATTACAGTTATATCTTGGGTGTGTGTTAGCTGGTGTTGTCATTATCACTGGTTGTTTCAGTTACTATCAGGTGAGTGTACATTTTATTAAGTATATACAATGTGTCCCAAAATAATTGTGCCCATTTATGTGTCAATAAACCTTTTTTAGGGCACCTGGTATGAGGTGCTTAATTGGCCAAGAATCGTTTTTTGCATCAGAATCTTTTTACAACTTCTTGTTTTTATGCAGGTTTTACTGCACACAGATATCACGAGAATACACCTTTTCAACTAAGCCTCCTCGCTTTGGAAATTTTGAAAATGTCTCTAAATTTCGTCATATGAAATTTCTGACATCAGATTTAGATTCAGCACCTAAATTTTAGTCTGGTTGCTAATTTTCATAATTCCAGTGTTCACAATTTTGATTTTATGACAATAATAAAGTTGAAAATTTATAAAGGATTTGACCGTAAATAATGTCTGAGGGTGTAAAGTTACACCCCGAGCAATTTCCCTTATAGATTTTCAAACTTATTATCGTCGTAAGATCAAAATCGCGAACACTAGGATTATGAAAATTTGCATCTGGACTAAACTTTGGCTGCTGAATCCAAATTCGTGGTCAAAAGTTTCGTAGGAAGAAATTTTCAAAAATATTCCAAAACGATGCCGTTAATTGAAAAGGTGTATAGGATGTAGCGTTGTTTATTGATGTTTTCAAAATTTACAAAAGGATTAACAGGGTCAATTATTAACAAATTCGAGCCTGTTTATGAAGATATGTCATCACAATCCAAATTTCATCGTAAGCAATGATTTTCAACAATCATTTTTGAAGAAAATTGCCAATTTTGATGACATTACGGATGTTGAAAATCTTTTGAAGGTAAAAAAAAAGTAAAAGCAAACAAGAAAATAGGAAGGCAATTGCAAATGTTTGAATTGAGCATCTATGATCATAAGAAGTGGATGTGCAGCCAAATAAGTGCAACCAAATGTTGCCCAAAATGGTGGCAATATGATGTCATAAAAATGCATGCCAACATCAAGTTGCAAGGAGAGCTTCGTGTAAAAGATCTACTATAAAAGATCTACTGTAACTGGAGGTCTGATTCATCTGAGATATTCAGACTTCACTCTTCTAGTTTTTCATCTGAAAATTTTTGAGTAAATGCAATTTCAATGTTGTAACTTTTTAGGAAGCAAAGAGTTCAAGGATTATGGAAAGTTTTAAAAAGATGATTCCGCAAGAGGCTCTTGTATTAAGAGATGGTCAAAAAAGGGTCATGCCTGCAGAAGATATTGTAGTAGGTGACATAGTGTTTGTGAAGTTTGGAGACAGGGTTGCTGCCGACATTCGGATCGTTGAAGCAAAAGGTTTCAAGGTAGGTATTCAGCTTATTAACGCATGGGCCTTTGTAAGACAAGTAACAGTTTTTATTAACCTGTTGTTAACCATAACCAGAGAGCTGCATGGCCATGTAAGTACTATTAGAGGCCCCAGGGGGGCTGTTTCCTCCCGCGATGAGGAAGGTTAAGCTTTTTAGAGTAAAGTTTAAACTAAGGGATCATCTAAAAAATTGATGGAGTCAGTGGAGTTTCTATGTCCAGTTTTTTCGGACTGTAGGACTCATGTAGAAATCCCAATCCTCAACCATTTTGCGTGGAAAACTCCAGCATTTTTCTTGGTCCAGGTGAACAGAGTTGTATGAAAAGGACCAGTGTTACTATCACTGGTTTGGATTATTATCACTGGAAGTATTGCGGGCGGGTTTTCACCAATTTCTTGATGTTTTCACCCACAACTGCACTTCAGAACTGTGTCAAGAATGAACTGTTGTCCAACAATAATTACAGCCTGCCCAAAATACTCTGTTTTTTCCTTGGGGACAACAAACAAAGTCGAACAACTGATGGAAATCACAGCTGCAATTCCCTAATGACTCACTAAAGTTCTTAGAAAACATTTGCTTAAAGGCATCTTAGCCTAAATACATGGTCTCTAGAGCAGTGAGTTTCTGGCATTTTTGGAAATTTTGGAGAATTTTTGGTGTGGATCATAGGAAGCAGAGGGTCTTCAAAAGTTTTTTTCAAACAAGACTCAAAGGAAGAAAAGCTCATCTGATTTTAAAATTAATTTTCTAGGTTGACAACTCATCGCTAACTGGAGAGTCTGAAGCTCAACAACGTACACCGGAATTTACACATGACAATCCGTTAGAGACAAAGAACATTGCCTTTTTCTCAACGAATGCAGTAGAAGGAACTGCCACTGGAGTAGTCATTGCAACTGGGGATCGAACCGTTATGGGTAGGATAGCACATCTTGCTAGTGGTCTTGGAGTGGGTAAAACACCAATTGCCAAAGAATTGGAGCATTTCATCAATATTATCACTGGTGTTGCAGTATTCCTTGGTGTATCTTTCTTCATCATTTCAATTAGTATGAGCTATGAATGGCTGGAAGCTGTTATCTTCTTAATTGGAATCATTGTGGCTAATGTACCTGAAGGTCTGCTTGCCACAGTCACGGTAAGTTTCTCTCATACTGTCAAAACTATCATATAAGAGCCTTACCAACCTACAGCCTGAAATCTGCAATCTCTGCTCCTTTCTGTAGGGACCTTTTTGCCTTGGTTTTTGGATAGGTTCTTAATTTTAAGAGAAACTTCACTGATACTGGCTGAGTCAAGAAAAAGGCCCGGTGTTGCGAAAATGCTGCTCCTTTAGTATCAAAGCAATGCTATTGACAACTGGCTTGTTTTATTTCTGATATGTCCAATTAGGCTCAGTAATTTACCTGGCTTTATTCAGCCATTCCTTCCCGTGGATATGGGATATTTTCTGCAGAAAGCCCCTTTTGAAAACCTGGAAAAACGAATGAAAACGACAAGCAACGTTTCCCTTTGTTTTCCTTCCTAGCAATTATGACGCTTACATGCATTCATGTATTTTGTCTTCTTTGGAGAATGGAATCCCCTTGAATAAGTTATTCATGCTAGGGGAAAACTTTTTCATTCCCCTAAGAGGATAATGCGTTCTAAAGCGTGCTCAAGTCATTGCTGCAAGGTAAACATAAGGGAAACTTGCTCACAATTTTAGCTCATTTTTCAAGGTTTCTTGAAGGGAATTATTTTAGAAAATCCCTTGTAAAATCTGAACAGAATGACTGATCTCAGCCAGAAAGAATTCTGAAAAGAATTGAACATATTAATTATTGAATCTGATGTTGCAAAATATCATTGCTTATATATGCAAGGAGCAGTAGCCCCTCAAACACTGGGCCTTTTTAGACTCACACGGTTTTAATTTTCAGTTGTGACAATCGGAAAACATTAATTTTGATATCATGTTAAATAGAAAATTTGATACTGCTTCTTGATCATCAGGAAGGCTTAAGCACACCTGATTCCACCATATTTCTAATGGTCCCACCATATTTCGAATGGTCCATCTGCTATCATGGTATTTTGATTTTAAACACATACATTTTAAGGCTGCAAACAAAAGAATTGTAAAATAACTTTTGTGAGAAAATTTAAGAACTTCATCTAAGAACCTACAGCCTGATTTCATGATTGAATGTTATTCTTAACATAAGAACTAAAACAACTTGATTTGAAACAGACAGGTTCATATGCGGGATTTTTCTACATAGACTGGTTGGGTTTAATAAAGCTCATTCCGTAGATGCTCTATTTAGCCCCCTTCTCTATTAAGACCCCTCTTTAATAAACCCCTTCCCTCTGAGCCAAAGTTCTAAATAAGCCCCCCTCTCTATTAACCCCCCCCCACGTATATCAAATTCCAGAGGCTACCAACGATTTTACATTTATTTAGCTGAAAAAGTTTGCATTTTAATTTTGAAATGGTTGGGATAAAACTGTGTCGAATTTATGTATTTGACTCGTAAAATTGTATGTTGAATCGACTAAATATGGGATAAAAGAACTGAAAAGCTATCATACATATCCTGGTTACTTGATTTTGTGAATGAATAAACCTCTCTCTTTTAAGCCCCTTTCTAGAGTATGCCAAATTAAAAAGCCCCCTGGGGGCTTAATAGAGCTTTTACGCTAGTTTGTGGACGTTGAAGCCCTAGTTGTCGACAGAGCTGATCACTTTCTGATACTTTGAAAGTTGCGTTTTTCAGCGCCAAGTGCTGGGATCGCAGAAATAGAGCAGACCTAATCGAGTCCGCGACCCCTTGTCATGACGCTCAAGTGGTAGGGTCCTACCGGGTATCGAACCCACTCTGCCTGACTGTTCTGGCTGCAAAGTCAGAGGATTACACCACTGCTCCACAACACCTTCACTTTTCACATACGTTTTTGGAAAGTTCAATATGAAGTTGGACCTTCAATGTTCCTTTACTTTTTAGGTATGTTTGACACTGACAGCAAAGAAAATGGCTGCAAAGAATTGCCTTGTAAAGCATTTAGAAGCTGTAGAAACCCTTGGAAGTACATCAGTTATCTGCTCTGATAAAACTGGTACACTGACGCAAAATCGTATGACAGTTGGTATGTATACATTGTTCCCCTGCTTAGTACAACTAAACAAAACAAACCATTTGAAATGGCCAAGTCAAACGTGATAACATTTATGATAATCGCATGACAGTTGGTATGTATACATTGTTTCCCCTACTTAGTGCAACTAAACAAAAACCATTTGAAAGTTCAAAGTCAAACGTGATGATATTTATTCACAGATCAGCTAAATCAGACACTGATTTATACACTTCTGAAAAAGCAATGCTTATCTACTCTGGGGGCGCTTACAGGAGCAGGCACGTAGCAAATCATTTGACAATTCCTCAGCCTGTGGAGAATCCTTTATTAACCACCCTTTTTCTAGTTTTGTTAAATATATTTGATTGCATGTTGTATTTTCTTTTCAATCTAGCACACATGTGGTTTGACAACACAATCATTGAAGCAGACACAACGGAAGATCAATCTGGCGTTGCTCATGATAAAGTACGATTTATTCATCATCATTTTGAGTCGTGTTTATAAACCATCCTAATTGATTCAAGTGTCATACATGAATTTATTAACTGCAGGTCTGCTGGTGGTAAAAAATATTGAATGAAAGACAAAATCATTCTAAAAGATACTGAAAGCTTTTTCGTGTGGGCACGTGACAAAAGAGCTTTTAGTATGTACCATTATGTTTCACGTTACAAAGGTAGTTTGAATGCTATTAACTATGGCCATCAAATAGGGTCAATAAGTAGCTGTGTGAGGGTTGCTAAAAAGGCAGTGGAGTCACAGGAGTTTCTATGACCAACTTTTTGGAATGAAAAAAAAAGACTTTATTTTATCCGATTGCTGAAAGACTGAATTGTATGTGAAGATGTTGGCTATGGTTTAGGCCAATTTCTTCATGTCGAAAAGAAGATCGATAAAGCTGCTCAAATTCATAGCACGAAAAAGAAACGGACCTCTTTGCCAGTCAACATTTTGGATTTGATGCAAAAGGCTGAACTTTTATGTCGTTCATAGAATATATGGCGTTCAGAGAATAGGAATTCAGTTAATACTGAGTTCAGAGAATACGAATACGAGTTCAGCCTTTTGTATCACATCTAAAGTGTTGACTGGAAAAAATAGGCCGTTTCTTTTTCATGTCATCTAAGGCTTGAATTTGAGTAAGTTTATCGATCTTCTTTTCGACATGAAAACGCCGTGGTAAAACAACAACCAACATCTTATTATACAATTTAGCCTTTAGGCAATCATATAAAACAAAGTTTTTGAAAATCGGTTCATTGGTTATGGATATGTGAGCAATCAAACAATAATACATCATTTTTGGACACCCAGTGGAAAAGATCCATCCTTAAATGAAGAAGTTTTTATTATTGTATCAGTCTCCTGCAATTTTTTTATAGGGCTCAGCAACATGGCAGGCATTAGCGAGGATAGGTGCTTTATGTAACCGAGCTGAATTTAGAGCAGGAGAAGAAGAAAAGCCAGTTTACAAGAGAGATTGCAATGGTGATGCCTCAGAAACAGCCATCTTGAAATTCACAGAACTTTCATTTGGACCCGTAATGAACTATCGAGCAAAGAACAAGAAGATCACTGAAATCCCATTCAACTCAACCAACAAATATCAAGTTTCTATTCATGAACAAGAAGGAGACGATCAAAGGTAATTAGATGTTTTTTGTGTCATTTTGGCACGTAAGGAAAAAGCCTACCGATTCCTTCATCAAGTGTTCTAATGTTTTTCCATGGTTGCTTGCCTTTGTGATCTCATTTAAGGTAATTCTGCTTTCCGCTCCAGTGAGCAGCAAGTTGCTGTTTTGGAAAACCACTTTCCTTAGAAAACAGTTTATTTCTCCAATACCGTTCGGTATACGGAAAAACGGTAAAAAGGACGTTGTTCCGCATAAGATACATAAATCACAATGTTTCCGTTAACGATGGCTTTGCAAATTGTTCTTCAAAACTTTTCGTTGATTTAAAAAAAGTGGATTTATCTTAAAAACTACTAGAAAAAATTGTGATTTTCTTTCGCTCTATCTTTAGCTAGGTTCTTGGTTAACAACNTATCAGTCTCCTGCAATTTTTTTATAGGGCTCAGCAACATGGCAGGCATTAGCGAGGATAGGTGCTTTATGTAACCGAGCTGAATTTAGAGCAGGAGAAGAAGAAAAGCCAGTTTACAAGAGAGATTGCAATGGTGATGCCTCAGAAACAGCCATCTTGAAATTCACAGAACTTTCATTTGGACCCGTAATGAACTATCGAGCAAAGAACAAGAAGATCACTGAAATCCCATTCAACTCAACCAACAAATATCAAGTTTCTATTCATGAACAAGAAGGAGACGATCAAAGGTAATTAGATGTTTTTTGTGTCATTTTGGCACGTAAGGAAAAAGCCTACCGATTCCTTCATCAAGTGTTCTAATGTTTTTCCATGGTTGCTTGCCTTTGTGATCTCATTTAAGGTAATTCTGCTTTCCGCTCCAGTGAGCAGCAAGTTGCTGTTTTGGAAAACCACTTTCCTTAGAAAACAGTTTATTTCTCCAATACCGTTCGGTATACGGAAAAACGGTAAAAAGGACGTTGTTCCGCATAAGATACATAAATCACAATGTTTCCGTTAACGATGGCTTTGCAAATTGTTCTTCAAAACTTTTCGTTGATTTAAAAAAAGTGGATTTATCTTAAAAACTACTAGAAAAAATTGTGATTTTCTTTCGCTCTATCTTTAGCTAGGTTCTTGGTTAACAACTTTACCTGATTGAAAAAGTCTGATTGAAAAGGCTAGGCTAGAATTCTTGCAACAGCACACTATCTTTGATGGTTGTTATATTCATTGGCAGCCTGGAGCTTCTTAATCCATATTTTCTTTTATGCTGGTTTTCACTGCATTACACTTCTTCATCTTTTGTTTGCATAATCGTGTACAGAAAGGCCTCGCATTTAAGAAACCACTTTTTCACACCTCAGCCTAAAAGGTTTCTTATATCTATGATACTTCTCATTTTGTAGGCTGAAAGTTTCTTAGTTTCTAATTTCTTTTCTGGAAGGTCCTGGAAAGATAAGTTACAACAGAAAAGGGTTATTTATAGATAGATTAGCCATATGTGCGTGTTATTAATGATTGTCAAGAACATCAATTAAAATTTAGGTAAAAATCTGTTAAATCAAAGACATCTTTGTAGCAATTTCTTATGAGCCTTGCATGCAGTGGAATACTCCCCAGACTGCCGGGTAGTGTTTATCAAAATACAAGAAACTTCATTTTGGGTATGAACCTCAAAGAGTTTCTTATAAGTAAGGGGGCTAATTGTTTTTCAGTAGCCTTAAAGTTTCTTTTAGGTGGTTCTTAAATGCGAGGCCTTACTGTATTCAAATAAGCTGTTAATGTGTTATCATGTTTCCTTGCGCAAAATTCGGTACGTTGTGACATCACCATATAGGGCCAGCGACGATGGTCTTTCGATTTTTGGTTCGTTTTGACATGATGGTCTTTCCTCTGAATCATGTGTAGCCTCCTCACCATGCTTTCACAGAAAATGACACTGGCCTTTGGGCCAGTGTAGGTCTAATTTGTGGGATTTGTTCAAAGAACGAATAGTTAAGAACGTGAACAGGTAATAACGAGTTGAAATCCTACTTTATCAATAAAATATCCTTGTTTGTACTTACACCAGATTTCCCCTTAAAGCAAAAAATTTGATAGATGAATGGCTACAGGCAATCCCAAGAGCAAGATGTTTTGCTGTTTAATTCAAGTAGAAAAGATCAAATGGCACGTAGACGAATAACTTTAAGCAAATTAATAAACGTTTGGAAAAGATCTAAGCTTAGTAGCCTCCCTTAATAGCTTCACCGTGATGGTTAGAAAAAATCGTTTAGCAAGTGTGACAGATTTGTATCCAGTGATTTATGGGCAGTTTTGTTTTCGGGTATTCAGATCTTTATCCTGGTATATAATCCTATTTTAATCTCTATGCTTATTGGATTCTGAGCTGAAGCAAATCCACTCATCAATTTACTTATAAGCAATGAAAAGCAATCCTGTCAAATACAAGCTTTAGCATGTATTATCCAAGAAAATTATATGCGTGATTGATAACAACAACTTACTATGAAATATTGCTGTCAAAGGTGCATTCAGATGGTCGTTGTGACGTAACCCAGCTCAGTGACGTAACCCAGCATTATAATCACGAGGTCTAAACTTAATCAACTGTAGCTACTTCCAGTCAACAAGTTACTTTTCAAGGCATTATTATTATTATTTATTATTATTATTATTATTATTAAACATCTATTGAAAATAGGCTAAAATAATGAATAGCTAAATTACAGCTAATTAAGGCCTACTATTTACAATATACATAATTTACAATAAAACTATTAATATATATTACAGGACAAATCAGAGTTAAAATCTATCATGTTAGAAACAGGCATAGGGAAGTGTTATGTCTTGCTGAACTTGAAAAGTAGATGACGGAAAATTCTGTTTGATTTATTTATCGTTGGGTTGAGAAAAACTGTGTTTAAAGTGTTCATTGCCAGCTTTATCAAATTCTCTTTTTAAACTGGGTTCTTTTAGAGCTCTTTACAGTCTGTTTTTGTGGAGGTGTGAGATTCAGTTAAACTATCAAATCGGCCAATGATAGGCAACATCTTTAAGTTCCGATTCCTGTCTAGCTGTACTGCCTGAAAATTTGGCATCATTTGCAGCTTGCAGCAATGTTTGAAAGGAATCTGTTATGGTTAGTTTAATGCCTCTGCAATATTTTCTCAAAACTACAATTTTTTTATTCATATAATCAGTTAAAACGTTTACATACAGAAGGTACCTAAGACACTACATATGAGCTACTGTACAACACTACGAGGACGATGCCAGGGAGAGCAAAAGACGATGACAACTCCCTGACCATTCCATAAAAAAAACATCATGCAACTAAATACTATTAAATATACAATTACAAAAAGCTACATATAAAATATTAAGTACCGATAAATACTAGGATCTGTTTCACACTGGAGGTCAGGCTAGCACAGGCGGTAATGTTGAACAGCAGGAACCCCAACCGAGAAAATACCACCGACAACAACTGCCGCCGCTGCTGTTTCCCCTCCAGGGTCTCCACCGCTCAAAAACATTGCGCATGTGCTGTCGGTCTCTAAAACTACAATTTGTCTCTAATTAGATGCTATGGGAAAAATGCCCGCAAATAAAAACAATTGAAGAGTGTTACATTAGTAATTTTGCGTCATCGCAAATCTCAAGTGACATCTAATTTGAGACAGGTTTAGGTTACCAGGTTCTGATATTTTTGCAGTATTCCACTTCCATGACATTAGACAATTGAAGATGCAAGTGAAATTGCGGTTTTTAGCGCCAAGCGCTTAGGTCACAGAAGTAGCAAAGCGCTATTTGAGTGCGCAACCCCTTGTCATGACGCTCAAGTGGTGTGGCTCTACCGGGTATCGAGCCCTGCCCGCGAGCCTGACCTGTCCGCCTTCAAAAATTTCGCTTTGATCTTCCTCTTGCCTTCTCATCATCCCTATTTTAACACTCTTTGTGACTTATTGTAATAAGCAGGATCCCACTTAGGCTATTGTTTTTGTATTGTTTCTGAATTTCAAAATTGCTATGTATGCTCCTTCTGATTATGAGAATGGTTATTACTGATGAAGGCTTACGCCGAAACGCTTAAATGAATGTGTTTTTTCTGGGTTTTTTATATATCTATTTTATTACATATTGAGCAGGAGCTTATGTGAATATATACCGGGTGAGTCAGAAAAAAGAAACTCCGCTTGGAAGGCCACTGCTGCATGAATATCAAAGCAATAATATTGAAAATTGTCTTGTTTTATTGCCATTATGTTCAATTAGGTTCAGTAATTTACCCGGCCTTAAACGGCCATTCCTTCCCGTCGATATGGTTGATTTTCTGCAGGAAACCCCTTCCAAAAACTTAATTGATAATCAGATTTTCTGTGTTTACTCTAGGTACATCCTGGTAATGAAGGGAGCACCGGAGAGGATTCTAGACCGATGCACGACAATTCTGTTGAATGGAAAAGAAGAACCACTTGACGAGAACATGAAAGAAGCATTCAACAGTGCTTATCTTGAGCTTGGAGGATTAGGAGAACGTGTATTGGGATTCTGTCATTATTATTTACCTGCTGATCAATATCCAAGAGGTTTTGAGTTCATTGCTGATGATGTAAGTTTATTTATTTATTTTTTATATATAATATATTCCAAGTAAAATTTACAATACACATTACGAACTACATTACTTACAAATTACTCTACAATACTACTAGGATGATCAACCCCAAGGAGCAAAAGGCTGTGTCTAACCCAAGGCCATTAAATAAACATAATAAAGGAAAAGGGAATTTCTCCCCTTTTCCATCTCTTTTGAAATATACAGTTGTTTCTTAAATACTTTGCCTGTGCCTATCAAATACTGTCATAATGATATCATTATTCGAGTATAGGTTTCAAATCTTTAAAAAGGCTGGTGAAAATTGAGTGACCTATTTCTTTGAAATGAATGACATCAAAGGAACTTTAGCTATTTTTCTATAATTCTACCTTTGGACCTTTCGGAAATCTTCAACATTTTCAGAATTAGAGTGATTTTCTTCTTTTCTAAGAATTCAAGAAAAATTTTCAAAAAAAACTTAAAACCATCGTAATTTCTAAAATTTATAAGAACGCTTAATACATGTATATATCCAATGCTGCTTTACAATTGCGAGATCTGGACCTTAACCAAGAAATTGGAAGAAAGTCTCGATATCTTTCAAAGAAAACTGCTACGTAGGATGCTAAACATCAAATTAATGGATAAAATAAGAAATGAAGAAATATATAAAAGATCACATCAGACAACCATCACAACCGAAATAAAGAAACGGCGATTAAACTGGCTTGGGCACATGTTAAGGTTGCCAGAAAGAACACCAGCAAAATTAGCTTTCAGAGAACATTTGAAAAAAGCGAAGGGTAATCGGGGAAGACCAAAACAGACATGGATCAGACAAATGAATAAAGACCTGAAACCAATAAATAAAACAGTGGATGAACTAACTGAGAACGATTATGAGCGAAAGGAATGGNAAGTCAGTGTTTGTATTTCGTAGGCTACGCTCGGTGCAATCAGCTTTTTTGGTGAAAAGATTGCAAAGATAGGTAGGAGCAAGGTCGTTGATGCATTTAAAACCATTAGTTTCGTCTGTCTATCTATCAGCTCCTTGATCGTGTGAAAGAATATCATATCGTAGTTTTGGCAATCGAAATTGGCTCTGCAAAATCCTTTTTTAAACCCTTTCCTCAGTTTTTGACAAACGTGAGTTATCTAGAATATTCGTACGAAAGATTTAATTTCTTTTGCTCTGTCTGTAGTTTATATGTTAATCCACAACAACGTTAGATCTGAGCAAAACGTGCTTGGGTAGATTATCCGCTATTGAATTTTATATTTTCGTTTATTTTTCAACAATAACATGGAAAGCTCTTAGTCAACAGATTGCCAGGCTTTGAAATTCTGTTAAGTGCCTTCACAAACTTTCAAAGACTCAAGCGTAGCCTTCTTTCCCTGAAATATTTATAAGCTAAGTGTATTGATCAAGTATTTATGAATGGTTGGTAGTGAATTCGTCCTAAGACTCAGCCTAATAGTTCTCTCATCGAGTTTATGTGTAAGAATCAGTCATTTTGTGTTCTGTTTATTTTGCAAATGTTTTGTTATGCTTGAATCTCAACATGAAATCAACTTCAGAATCTGTTGCTTTCCCACACTGTCCGAAAAAGTTTTCTGATCACTTACCGGGTGCGCCAAAATAAACTATGCACGTTTGGCAGGCCACAATAAATCGTCCACTTGTCCGATTTTGAAAAGTTATGACTTAATCTTCAGCAGAAAGCCTGAATTTGATCCTAGGATTTTTTTCAATTTTTTCCGTTTTCAGTTTTTAGAGCTAGAAGCGAGTTTTTAAACATTTTCGTTTTCGAAAACACTGAAATGATAAAGAAACGTAGATCAAATTTTAAAAGACTCAACATGAATGAACAAAAAGAAAACGTTTTCACGGTGATTTGGGCATTTCGTACAAAATCTCGTACAGAAGATTACAATTAATCGATTTCTAAATCCCAAATCACCGTGAACAAGTTCTCTCTTTGTCCATTCATGTCGATTTAGAAAACTTGATCGATGTTTTTTTTAACGTTTTCAGTGTTTTCGAAAACTATAATTTTAAGAAACTCGCTTCTAGCTCTAAAAATTGAATACAAAAAATTGCAAGAAATCGCAGTATCTAATTCGGGCTTTCTGCCAATGATTAAGTCGTAAATCTTCAAAATCTGTCCAGTGTACGATTTATCGTGGCCTGCTAAAAGTGCAAAGTTTATTTTGGCGCACCCGGTAGGAAAATAGAAAAGATCAAAATGCTACAAATTAGAGCCTATTTAAGTTAAATATAATGTGGCTGAGAATTTTATTGGGCGAAGAGGTTGTTTTGAATAAATTTTGTTGAAAATCTAACCAGAGTCCAGGAAAGTTCACATTTTCCACGGCTGTGATTCGGAGGAAGGCTTTCCCTGTCAATTTTCAGATATGGGGAAGGTTTAAGTGTTTAGATATTATTGGGCTTCGTTCACAGCAGTAACTGGTTTATAAATTTTAATGTTGCAACATACAGTACCTCATCAGTTGATTAGAGCTGATTCAAAAAGAGAACTATTGTTGTCATATGAAGTCTTTAAAATAATTTTTTGACGTTTCATTGCAATATGTGGTGTATAATTTAACATTTGAAATCCAAATATTCCCAAAATTTGCAATCGTTTTACAACAAATATCGTGCTCTCTAACATTCGAGCTGTTGCCTGATGGTCAACCGAGCAATAGAAGTGTAAGTGTTGCGAATCGAGTTCAAGGAGATATGGTGTTTATATTTTCACTTGTGGTCATTTCTGAAATAATCTTTCGGGTGCACCAAAAAGAGTTCAGGCATTCCAAAAATTGTAGTTCCTAAAGTACTTGATGGATCTTTGTTATCATATAAAATATTATGACACATGTTACATCTACATTCTGTTATACTTTCTAATTACTATACGACTATACAACACTACAGGACGATACCACAGGTAGTAAAAGACAATGACTATCCCCATGGTCATTAACATCAAGACATGCAAATAGATAAAGACTGCAAGATGCTACACATACGATTAAATACTGATAAATACTAATAAGTACAAAAGAAATGGGGAAAAAATGTTGGATGCTACACTTGATGGATTGGAGCGAATCGAGCTTTGCTTCAGTGCAGAAAGACTGAAGTATTTTTGGTGATTTTTCTCGCATTTTTATGAACAACGTAAAGATAGCTAATCCAACTTACGGAAGTTCGTTTGTTGCGAAATGGCTGAAAAAGGGCCTAAAACATTAGATCAAATCGTAACGAATCTCTCACACAGAACAAGGCGCAAGGTGATTTTATCTCTCTCAAGAGTCATAGAAAATGAGTTTCTCGACAAGTGCTAAAGATTTTTGGTCCTATGGCAATAAATGTACAGAAGGCAGCCGATGCCTGTGAAAACAAATTTTTTGCTGCTCATTGTGAGAATCTCGTTGACGGTTTGGCCATTTGTGCAGTCTTTTTCAAAATTTTTGACACTAGTGCTGAGTTGCTATTGGTTTGTGTCGTTAGTTTGCAGTAAATCCCCGGCATATAAGAACCTACTTTTTAGAGCCAGGCTGAAATGGGTTCTTATTTTGAAGGTACCAAGACGAATTTCATGGTATCAAGGTTCTTATTAGAAGAGTGCTTTGCGTAGGCTGTTCTAGAATCTTCACCAAAGATGTCTAGCCCTGTTACTTGTTTTGGTAAAGCAATTATGTACCCAATACCAAATTCTAAGCTTACAAACAGCAGGGGAGGAGATTCAAACTTTAACAGCCAACTGGAACAAAAATGAACTTGATAACGACAATGAAAGATAAACTTTGCTTACGCCTGCAACAAGAACATATTTTACATCAAACTGAAACAGGTTCTTAAATATGAGGTGCACAATAGACCTTTTAGCTATTCTACAAAAGAGCCTGGATCGAGCATTATTTTTATACACGAGGTTCGATAGAGTGGCGTTAGAGCTTCTATCAATATTGTGCATATTCGAAAATTCTACAAAGGGCACTTTGTAGAATTTTCGAATTTGCACAATAGTGATAGAAGCTCTTAACACCACTCTATCGAGCCTCGCGTATAAAAATAACGCTCGATCCAGGCTCTTTTGTAGAATAGCTAAAAGGTCTATTTAAGAAAAGCAGCCTCTGGGTTCTTATTTTTGTAGGTTCTTATATGCGGGCATTTACTGTATTGCTCTATAGGTATTATCAATCCCATTTTCTTTTCCAGCCACCAAATTTCCCACTTGAGAAACTCTGCTTCGTTGGTTTGATGTCCATGATTGACCCCCCAAGAGCTGCTGTCCCTGATGCCGTATCGAAATGCCGTAGCGCTGGTATCAAAGTCATCATGGTAACAGGTGACCATCCTATCACTGCTAAAGCTATTGCCAAAGGTGTCGGCATCATCTCAGAGAACACAGAGACAGTAGAAGACATCGCACACCGACTGAACATTCCTCTAGAAGACGTGAACAAGAAGGATGCTAAGGCCTGTGTCATGCATGGAAGTCAATTGAAAGATTTGTCATCAGATGAGTTGGATGAATTGCTGAAGCATCATACTGAGATCGTATTTGCAAGAACATCTCCACAACAAAAGTTGGTTATTGTTGAAGGATGTCAAAGACTTGGTGCTATTGTTGCTGTAACGGGAGATGGTGTGAATGATTCACCTGCCTTGAAGAAAGCTGATATCGGTAAGAAAGTTCTCATAAAGTCGTTAAGCCTGCTACTTTGAGCTGCCAGTTCTAACAAGTAGAATAGTAACGGATTATAAATTGAAATACAACGATACACATCAAACACATAGATTATATAAATGAAGTTCAGATGCAAAAAAGACAAGATATTTAGCACACTATTTATAACTACAATTTTCTTCAATTCTATATAAAACGTATGATAGAAGAAAGATCCATACAAATAGTGATCTTTTTTTATCCTCAGGTGTGTACACTTTGGTCCATAAGAATCATTTCTGGTGCAGCATTTACTATCAATTTAGTGATCGTTTCTTATTATTTTGGAAATGATTCAAAACCAAGTAGCTCCTAAAAGCACGAATCAAAGCGATTTCTGGACATTCTAAAATTAATTTGGTTCTTGACGGAGTTTTTACAAAGACATTTTCATGATTTTTTTTCATATCACAGATAAAAACAACTAACCACAACGAAATATAAATATTCTGTGGCTGCCATAGCTGGAAAGGACATGATGTCATTGAGTTCCAACTATGGTAGCCACTTACATATATACATTAATGAAAAATAAACATACATTGAATTTGAAAATATACATTAAATTTAAGAAAAGAACAACTCAGGCGTCTCAGAAAGAAGAACTCCCTCCACCTTTCAGCAGATGATTGACTCTAATGAACAAGCACAAATGGATTGAGATTGATAATTTGATCAAATTTTGATGAATTTTAAAAGGGTGCAAGTTTGTTTTCTACTCACCTGGTACTTTGAAACCAATTTAATTAACAGTACGAAAAGCGGAGCTAATGACTCAGAACCTTTCTTTTATAGGTGTTGCCATGGGTATCTCAGGCTCAGATGTATCAAAGCAGGCTGCTGACATGATCTTGCTTGATGATAACTTTGCATCTATCGTCACCGGTGTGGAAGAAGGTATGTTTATTAAATCTTTTATTTAGCGTTGAACAATTTGACAATGCAGGATGTTATTTGATATATAAAATCTGCGCCTTGACAACTACCTGTACATTTTCCAAAGAGTGGTAATGTTACTGAATTTTGTTATGTCTTTTTTCATCAATTGGGAAACATCTAGGTTATATGAGCTGTATAAGCTGAACATGCAAAAACCACGACTTTCTCTCTCTCTAGTACAAGCAAATAGCAGCAGATACATTGCAAGTAAAGATAATTTCTGTACGTTGGAACTCCATAGTATTAACCAATGTAATCAGATTTTCATATCATCAACGAGTTCAGAAAAAAAGCTGAATCCTTAGCCACAAGTTCCTGGTGTGAAGTGTCCAAGCACATCGGACGAAAGGCCACTGCATGCTGAAGATATTATATGCCACTCGCCTAGGAGAGAGTAATGTCCCAGGGACTTTTCTGTATTGGCTAGCTGATCTTTTTCCTTGTTACTAAAGTTCGTCTCAAATTAGATGTCACCTGATATTTGCGATAACGCAAAATTCGTTTGCAAAACACTTCTATTGTTGTTATTCGCAGGCATTTGCAGGTGACATCTATTTTGAGACAGACTATGATATCTTGGACAGCCCTTTCAACACATTACTAGTGTGGAGTTCATCCATAGTGAATTCAAGTTTTTCGTTCGTAAGAATTTCCTCAAAGCGTCAAGGATTTGCTCGATTTTTCCCGAATTCAGAGAAGGTCGATTTCATTGTTGTGGTAGTCAAACATAAATCATGAATTTCTAGACAACCGTGCTCGTTGTGAATCAAAGAGAACTGAGCATAGGTTCCAAATCTTTAAAAAGGCTGGTGTAAAATTCAGTTACTTATTTCTTTGAACTGAATGACTTCAAAGAAACTTTAGCTATTTCTCTCTAATTCTACCGTTGGACTTTTCTAAAATCTTCAATA
>REGL01000265.1:281198-302568 GCA_004194395.1 Aurelia aurita complex sp. Pacific
CTCACACAGAACAATAAGCACAGGCGGTTCACCTCTCTCAAGAGTTATAAGACATAGATTTGCAAACAGATACTAAAGATTTTCAATCCCATGGCAATAGATGTGCAGACGATATCTCTCACCCATGAGAAATTGCATTTTCTCTGTTGTTCTGAGCAAGGAGTCCTTTATGATTTGATCAAGCGTTTTAGACCTTTTTCAGTCATTTTTCAACCATCAAGTTCTTGTAAACTTGAATTCGCCAATTTTTCCAGTGCTCGTAAGAAGGCGAGAAAAATCACAAAAATGCTTCAATCTTTTGGCTATCAAGCAAATATTAATTCATTCCATCCATTCAGTACTCTTGGTGCTATGAATTTTCAAATGTGGGGACTCTTTTCTGGCTCACCCGGTATACAACACTATCCCATCTGTTACATATGGTCTAACAATGATTATTAAAATTATGATAATAACAATAGTAACGTAATGTAATAAAACACGCCCATTTTCTCGAATATTTGTAATTTCGACAGACTTAATTCTTCCTTGTGAATGTTTCTTTTAAAATGGAGCCCGGTATTTAAAAAATCCGCTACTTCATACAGATGTCAATACCCCCCTGAAAGTTCAAAATATTGGTTGTCAACTGTAGAGCTGAAGACTTTCCGCCTACCAGAATTTTTTTCCTTCTGGGAACCTGAACTTATTCTTACTGAAGTTTTCAGTGAAATTTACAAAATGTTCAGCAACTAACGTAAGTTAAGGAACGGGGAGAGCATGGCGGCATTTTTCTGGAAAGTAACTTCTTTCATAACAGTGTACTGTCAAAGTTGAGAAATAATCTATGAAGGCTCAGATTTTCTATGAAAGTTTCTGTGAATAGTTATGACCAAACGATTTCTAGAAACTACGTTCCTAGGTTCTGATACCTTTTCCTCTTCCAGCCTTCAACTTATATGTAAAATTCTTAGTACAAGTAAATTTATATAAAAGCATGCGAGTGGATTAGAAAAAATATAGAATCCATTTTTAGATATTTTCATTTTTTTTTATCTGTGCCTATACTTGAGTATACTGAGTTTATGTGTTGAGTATCACTTGAGTATACTTAGCAGTGTTACTGAGGCCACGTTGCCTGTCTCATTTTCCAGCATACAAGAATTGGATATCTGATTTCGTTTTTGCTTCCTTTTTAGGCTGGGTCGAGAGTGAAACCTATTATTAGTGTTCATCAGCAACAACAACACTCATGGAACCGTGTAAATGAAGTTTAGAACTTAAAAAATTGAAAGGATGTTCTTGCGTGCTTATTCTAAACAAGACTTTTCCTGCTAGATATATAAATATTGTTTTCATTTAATTCGTCATGTTAGAGAAAGCTCTGCTTTTCTCATTTGACGACCCAATCTTACCTTAATCAAATTCTACTGCTTGCTAAATTAAACAAACTGAACGATTATCTTAGTTGATTCTCTCCGATTCACCGCTCGCTGTCCAGCTCTCATATCGTAACAATTCGAACTTGCAAATATTTTATATACGTATCGCGTTGGATGTTTAAGATAATTTTACTATCTGTATTATAAAATCTATAGATAGTGAATTCATTTTGCCCGCTGTAGGATCATGGATTCTGTGATGTTACTGCAATCAGAGTTCATGCCCATTTGTTTTCCAGTCGAGGCAAGAGCATGTTCTGCTTTGACCTTGGCATACAAAATTTGTTCCGAGTGATTTTATGAATACTGTTTTCAGCGTTTAATTTGCTTACGAGATTTTTATTATGATTTTGATCGAATTTCGATGTAGGTTAGTTTAGGTACCATCGTTCGTATTCCCCCTAGCTCCCCTAGCTCCTCCTTAGCCAAAACGATTTACTAAACGAATTACCAAACGAATTACCAAAGGGGAACACGGCTGCGGTCGGCTCGGCCTAAGATCTGGTTCTAGGTAGTCCTTAACGCAGTAGCAATCAACTCAGCTCAAGGAAGAGGACATGCAAATAGACACTGATTATTGGTTCTCAAAATCTTTATTACATTTTATTATGGTTCTCAAAACAATTCTATATATAGATATCTGTTTATAGATTTGTCATGTTCTTTGGGATGAGATATGCTTGGTCGTTAACATATATCTGGAACCAATCTTGTGTGTAGTTTTGAATATCTCCAGTTGTTATCATACATTTCTAGGTAATTACAGGCTCTCAAATTGATCGAAATCGTTTTATCTCCACCATTTGATAAAACAAAGCGTTCATTGGAAGGCGTTTTCGCGAATCACGAAGCAACAATGTTTTTCTTTCTCCATTACTGTTTGCAACTTTTTTTAAATCATGATAATTATGTAACTTTCGTAGTCATAATTATGAGAAATCCGTCGTGATCACCGTAAATAGTTTCACATAAGTTACATAATTATTGTGTAATCGTCGTCGTCATCATCATCATTATCATCTTATGCAGTCACGGGGAAAGGAAAGATGGAACCTATTGCTGTTCTGTAGCGTGTGGTGGAAGATACCAGGCCTGTAGTCAATAGCGCAAAACCAAGTATGCAAGGTCTATGCAATGTGATGGACGGGATTGTATCTTTCACTGCCTACTTTCAGCAACCTTCCTGGAAATCCCTGCTTGTTCTACTCGATTTAAGGTCAGCGTAATAGCTTCCTAGAAAGTGGAGAAACAAGGAATTTTGCGGAAGGCACCGACCTCAGCCTGCCCTCCTCCCGTAGTCCATAGCAAACTGAAACTATTGTTGGTAGCTTAGATGCAGTTGTAAGGTTGCTTCTTCTGTAGCACTATTATAGGTACATGATTTCAATTTTGGAATTAGGCGTGACAGGGATACAAACTATATTGATGATCTGCTTCAGAATAAGCATCCTTGTAATAGCTGTTGAGGAGATCGTTTACAGTTCTTGCAAATGTTTGCCGAAGGCCCCCCCCCTGCCAACTTACGAAAAAACACTTTAGGCCATTTTATGCCAGGCTGTAAAATACTCGTGTTGCTCTGTTTTTGTGATGTTAACACCTCTAACGATTTTTAGCTTGTGAAAAGTTTGAATTGCAAGTTCAATTGATGTCACCCTACCCCCTTCCCTAGAACAGATCATTTTCCTTTTCCGTCGAAACTTTTGCAGTGAGTTGCACGTTCTTAAAAATGGCGGGAAATTTGAATCATTTCCCCGCCATTTATAGGATGTAACAGCTCGAAAGCAAGAACTAGGAAACATCTTCGCTTGTTTAGTTGAAGTAGCTAGATTCGCACCGAAACACAATAGAGGTTAGTCACATGATCGCTCTAGAAACCAATCAGAATTAACCGGAATTGTCGAAACACACACATTACTATACTACCTACATAAATTGAGTCAGTAAAATGATTTTCACTAATTCAGGTCATGCATATAAGTGCTCTTGCAATACCTTCGTTTAGAGAGTGTGTCAATTATGATGAGAATGGAAAACATAGGTTTGTTGATGACACTGGATATTAAATGTTGTTGGAAAATTCGCACTGTCTTTTTTCGTCTGAGCTTATCAACACAGGGGCAAAGGAGCAATAACCTAATTGCTCCATTTAATCCCCCCGTTCTAGTTAGCCACTCCCTTTGAGACTATGTAGAGTAAATGGTTTTGGTCATTGCACTACCATTGTATTGCAAAATACTGCATGCTAGGCAAAGCAGATTTGAACGCAGAACTTAGATCTAAAAAGTGCTTGGAAATTTTGTTGAGTTAAGGGGAAGGGGGCTCAGTCCTCTGCGAATTATTCGAAATATTTTGCCTATCAAGATTGCAAAACAAATTTCGTTTCTGTGATGCCATCTGATTAGGAATCTGCAAGCAGAATACGGACAGAGTCTTTCCTTATGAGACAGTGAGCTCCGGAATAGCCCCTGGTCGAGGTTATTTCTGTCAAATTTTATTGAGAAAGTATTTGAGCAAAAAACTGAACACTGGGCATTTATGACTAGCGACGGTCAAACCAGTCACTCGATGCAAAATCGAATTTCATGTTTGTGAACACCTGCACTTTCGAATGATGCATAGGAGGTTGCAACAATTTACGAAGAAAAACATTCAAAAGGGACCTAAGCCCCCTTAAATGACCAAAATTTTACAACAGTTGCAAGAATCAAGTTCTGCTCGCTAAACTCGTTCGAATGATATCTAATCTGCATCCGCATTGTTTTGGAAAATAATCGTGGTTCCATGGCCAAAAACAGTTTAACTTCGCACAGTTTTTAGTTGTACTGTAGAGAGCCTGATGTATTCCCTTGTTTTCAAAATGTCTGAAAGATGTGCTTAAAGGCTCGATCAAATCGTAGGTGGCGGAGAATGGTTCGGTATTTTTAAAATGGAATTGTTCAGTTTTAAAATNCACCTTTATCGAAGCTTTCCAGGGTCGATGATTTTTTCAGCCATATTTGATCCCCTTCTCGACACATTCGTCGTGTTCTCAAACCCAAGCCGCGTCTCAAGAGGCCTGGATCACAATAGATTCCTTCGCAACTGCGTGCAGTCCCCAGAAATTCACCCCTCTCCCACCGTTCTGTTTTTGGCGGCTTGTGCAGACGCAAAAAGCACTTTGCACAGCGATCGAAACATTTTTGGTCTTTGCTCTTTTGATTCAGCTTCTTTGACTAAAGGATTCTCCCATGGCACTTTCCACATCTTCTTGCAAATGCTTTTTGTCGTGAAGGAGAACTAAAGATTCTTCTTAAAATGTCCCAAGAGTGCTGTAAAAGCTTCCGTTAAATCGAAACTTCATTTCTTCTGGGATCAAAAACCCATTGGTTGTTGCAGGGCACATAATTCGTGCTCATAACTGAGCGAAGCTCTCTTTTTGGTTGGTGCATCATGCATTGTGACTAATGTATGGTTGGTGCTATAACACGTGCTGAAGATGTTTTTGACGAGCTACAAACATGGAATGGATAACCTGTGCGTCCTTGAAGAGAAGTGAGGTTCCTCTTGGCTAGGAATGGATGGCTTTGATACATTTAGTTATGGTTTGCAAAATTCAGCAAAGATCCATCATTTGAAAAGAGACGCATTAAAGCCATATTCGTTGGTGAGTTGACTTTTCCCATCTTATTTATTTACGTCATACCTATTTTGAGCCAATGAGATGAGTGTGCTTGAGACAAGGAGCAAGCAGGTCCATTTGACGTTGCAGTGGGAAATCGCTCAAAACTTCACAACTCTACCGGCTGACATCGATCACTCGATTCAGATTTTTTAAGGGATTTTCGTCGAGAAGGTCTCTTCGAGAAATAGCAATGACTTGAACAGGCTTAGAACATGCCATCCTCTTGGCAGGATGAAAAAGTAATCTCTAGGATGAACAAGTGATCTAAATGAGGTCAATATATCTGCTTCGATGAAATTTGCATCGCCATTTTAACTCGTGTTTGAAGATTTTTGAAGGGAGCTCTCTGCGGAAAAACTCCCATAATCACTGGAAGGAATGACCGATTAGCGCCGGGTGATTTTATAACTCTAATTGAACATATCAGCTGCACTTTTTTCATAAGAAAACGCTTAAGAAACTCAGACTCTCGGGTCGCCAACAAATTAAGAAATCCTAGGCCTAGCAAGTTTTTTTCGTATTCTTGCTTGTTTCCTGGAGCATATTACCCGGAAGCACTTGCGTAATGTCTAAACATTGGAACGGCTTCGAAACATCTTGTTTTGAAATGTTCAGGAGAGCGCAGATCTGATAATTTTAAGAAACTTTCAGTACTGGCCCAGATTCTTAGTTTCTTACGAAAAAATACGTGTATGAAAAAACATTGCTTAATATAATGGCTTTTTCAAATGCCGGGCGTTTTTCTTTTTTTCACCCAATACAAGAAGAACTAAAATGTGAAAAATTAACAAAGATTTGTGCAACCAAAGGAGTATCTTTCATTCATTAAATAAAATGTATACGTTCTGCTACGATTTATTGAATATAAACAAAATTATTTGAAAACAACTGTAAGAATACACATATTTTTTTATAAGAAACTGCCCATAAGAATCTCAACTCTCAGATCTCCAAAAAGTTAAGAAGCTCCAGTTCTGGGAAATATAAACTATTTATTTTAATATAAAGGAAATCCTAGACATATTTTTACTTTACTTCCACTTGTTTCCTCTATGATATTTACTCATAAGGTACTTGAGTAATGAATAAACATTGGAAAGGCTTAAAAACCCTTATTTTGAAATGCTCACGAGGGCATAAGTAGTGAACATGAAGATTGTTATGAAACTTCTAAGAAACTCATTTTGAGAAACTTTCAGTACTGGCCCAAATTCTTAGTTTCTTAAAAGAAAATATGTGTAGTTTATGGATAAGTTTTGCATTCCCATAACACATCATTTTGGTTAATGATTGTCTTTGTTGACAACTTGATTCTCAATAACTTTTCCGAGGCTATCCAACACCATTTGTACTAATGATTCTTTTCTTGTCTCTGGTTTAAAAGTTTTAAAATGCAGTTTCGTTTCCAGCAAAGATCTGACAATTTCTAGCATGTTATTTATCCCTCTTTGTTTCTTCATTGCCAACTCCAGCATCAATTTACAGCAATGATTTCCTCTTGTAATGATAAACTCATCCTGTAAACAAGCCAATTTGGTCTCTTTTTCAACTGCATCGATCTCTCGTTGTATGAGCCCAAGGCATCTACCAAAGACGACCACAATATCATGATGCTCAAAGATCTTACACTCGCTAAGTTTCGCTATACACTTGCTCTGAGTTTCATCACCTTCTTGCCAAGGTTTTCTGAGAAATCCAAGGACTAAAGAAGAAAATCCAATGAGATAATGGAGTCGATATTTTGTGAAGTCCGTCTGACCGATCCCATTCCACAGTTCCTGGGTCTGCAATTCCAACATTCAATGAAGGGAAAAGCGAAAGAGAGACGTCTTCTGCCCCTTTCTTCCTTTTCCTTTACAGAATGTTGAAACTGCGGATACATGAATTTTTGGAAAGGATTGGTTAGACAGCATTCAGAAAATAGACTCAGGGAAGTCTAGGACAAGTACTATGGCGTTATTGTTGTTAGATTGAAATGGGGAATTTTTGTTCTTTTATTTCGAAAAATACTGATATCATATGTTCCTCACGACCACTCTCCAGTCGCTCAAGACTCCTCTCCGGTATGCGCCTTGCTGCAAACAGAAGAAAAAAGCAAAAAGTTGAAACATCCTGCAAAAAAGGTTGAGATGAATTGTAAAATTTTTGAAAATAAACTAAGAGCGGCTGATTACAAAAACAGCAGGAAAATTACTCCAAACATCAAAAGATTTCTATAAAGTTTCGTGAAATCGAAACAACTCCAACAAGTCTTGCCAGCTTTAATCTTGCCAGTTTTGGACTACACAAATCCTTGTCCTTATAATATTTAAATTCAAAGCATTTATTTAATATTTACCTTCCAATATTTTCTCTCTCATTCTTTGAGGATCTAGTTTTCCAAAATTTTCAAACCGGTCTTCATCCAACTGTCCTTTCACAAAAGCATCCGTGATTTCTTTCCAGGCAACTTTTTCCACCATAAAATTTCCTTCCATGCTGTCATCTTGTGCTCGAAGCATTGATCTGATGTTCTGAGTTTGCTTCTTACGCAGTCCCAAAGATCTCAGATTGTTGAAAACAGTGTCATCATGGAAATTTAGCTCTTCAAGAAAGCAATTCTCCAGCCTCATTCCCAAGAATCGTGCATGTTCAAGCTCATTGATTGGTTGCACAGTTGCAATGCTTGCAGGGTCTTTAACCAATGGCTGGAAATAAATAGGATGCCATATTTTCAAGGGTTAAAACACAGGTAGCAGCGTATGATTGTAACATTAGTAAAGATATTAATGATAGACACCATATTATATTCCGTATCGTCTTTCTCTGTTTTGATGATGTTCCTCGCGTCTCTTCACCAAAATATTAGGCCTATCAGTCGATCCAGTCCCCATATAATATCCAGAGAAAGAAAAGAGATATCTCTTTCTCCTAATATTCTATGGGGACTGGGTCGATTGATAGGCCTAACATTTTGGTGGAGAGAGGAAGCGACACGAGGAACATCATCAAAACAGAGAGACAATATGGATTGTAATATAGTGTATATCAGTTATATCTCTATTAATTTTACGAGCATACGCTGCTACCTGTGGTTGAAATACTTCGAATTGTCAATTCAGTTGTTTAAATAATTGGTTGATCTCAGAAGGAAGAATGGGTTATACCATCCCAAAAAAGGCCGATAAAGTATGACACAGTAGAACCAATTGAAATGCTTCACCTCTCCCTGCCCCATTTTAGTCACGTGCTTGTTAATTTTGTGTTGTATTTGTCTATCGTTTCTAGTTTGGCTGCAGAGGACATGAACACGTACACACCCCCTTGTTAGCTGCTAGACCCTCTAACTACGACTCGTAATAAAGCACCAACATTGCTTCTGTGTCGTTTTGATAATGGCCTTGGCAGAAAATACCATTTCGAACGCTTCACAAAAGGTGATTTAATACGTTAAAAAGTCAGTATGAGCAGATCATGGTGTAAGTCTCGTTTTGATGAGCGCTTACTGGGACTTATCGACATTGGTCTACATACCCATGTGAAAGACAATGAACCATATTTTATTCCATTACTGTCGTTAGTAAAGGTGATGCAACTGTTATCTGCATCTGCGCTCTGCTTCAAGTGGAATTTCTCAGTGAAACAGCATTTTCCGTCCTTTAACCTGAAACGAAACAATAATGCAGTCTACATATACGGACTGGGAGTAGCATTAATCTTCTTGCTATGAAAGTTCAAAGAAGGGGTATATGGGAACTAAACCTTAGGCTGTTCTGGTAGCCAAACAGAGCAGCTTCATAATCAAATAGAGCCGTCTCTGCTTTATAGGAAGAATAAGATAGCAATGCGTAGAACAAAAATTTCAAAAGGAGGTTTAATGAGAACCCATTTGTTTACAAAATCCGCCTAAAAATGATATGAAAAGAGTTAGCGTGAAAGCCAAGAAGCTAAATTGTTAATGCAGAGCCAGACTTTTCACTGATGAAGACCATTTTACGATGCATTTCAATAAAGTTTTAAGACCCGTCGCTAAACATGATCCACTGTGGCTCCTAACTCGAACTTCGATTGATGGAACAGTCGTTTCTGACCTAACTTCTGTTTGTTTTGTTTATCATTTGCCGCGCAAAGGATCACGGTTGATGACGGGTCTTTAAGATACACCAAATTGGAAAACACGATTTGCAGCACAACCATACCATTGGTTCAGAATAAAACAATCATTACTTACCTCAGTTTGAGAGGGCTCCGTGAATTTTTCTCAACAACACCACCTTCGATACCAATGCTCATGTCAGTGTCCTCAAAGACTCCATTTATCGCTGGACAGTCTGCAATCATTTCGTATCCCATTGGCCTAAGTTTTTCATCAACAATTGATCTGTCTTCGACACTTGAGCATGCTATGCAATAGTCTGGATCATGGACATCTTTAACGTAGAAGTAGAATCGCATTTCTAATTGTGGCTGCATGTATTTCAGAATGTCTCTTGACAATCGATCCCCTCTTCTTTGAACATGCGTCTCAAGAAATATGGCTAAGATGCTGGAGGGAAAGGAAAGAATAACGATATATATACTTACAAATTATAAGGTTGGTTTAGAAAGAGACCCTGGCCGAAAACCTGTTTTTCTTCAAAAAAGGCAAGCTGACTGATAGACTTTGTTCTACTATATAACTTCATAGTATTTCGCAATTCATATATGCCTTGTTCCATAAACATATATGCCTTGTTGGATCTAACCTGATCACGAATTCATAGTTACCGCTATCCTATTGATGAAAATCCAATTTGATGCAAAACATGTAAAAAAAAAAGCTTGTACTATGTGTTGTTGTTGTTGCTGTTGTTGTTGCAATACCTGGGAAAATGTCGTGAGTCAGCACTTCATTGCCCTACCTGCAAGCTTGATTGATTTCACAGAACACTTCATTGTCAACTAGCTTTGGCTTCATTTCCCAGGTGACATCAATCAACTCAGTTCCATTCCAGCATAAAATCACCAACTGCTCAGGATTACTTGAAACATTTTCAACTGGCAATTTAACTTTGATGGGTTTCTTGGGTTGAGCACCAACCATTTCGAATTGTAACATCGGTGATATTGTGAAACCAAGTCTTTTCAATTGCTGCAAGGCTTGAGCGCTGAATCGGTTTACCTAAGTAGAAACAGGAAAACATTAAATGGAGCAAGAGATGTCTGTCTCAAAATGTTCCACCTGCAAATTCTCATCGCAGTATATAGCGTGAAATGCGTGAGACTAGACTGTATCTGCTTTTTGAAATCAAATTCTGTGCAAATATCAAATTTCAAATTTCAACCTTTTCAGACTGCTTCTCTTTCATAAGGAGCAAAAAGCCAGGAATAGCTGAACGGGGCGGGGGCTCAAGAGTGGCCATAGGCCCGTCTGTTATGGCCCTAAATTCCTTGAGTGACCCCTAAGTCGGTACCCTGGGAACAAATCCTGGTACCCATAGGGTACTAAGTTAGTAGCACACAAATTTGCTTTTCTCAAGTCTGTTGGCACCTGTAGAATTTCTCAGCAAAATGGTTTGATCTTCATAGCTGAAAACGCTCTTGAAATTCATGTCTTCAACGATCATAATACTTTATCGAAGAAACTATCCAATTTCTTGTACAGTTTAAATGTGTTAATTGCCTTGTTTCCTTATAATCAGATACGTAGGAACCGGGGGGCACTGGGGGCACGTGCCCCCCCCCAAGATTTTGCAATAAACAAAGAAGTGCCCTTTTATTTTTCAGGAAGTGCCCCTTCAGCTCAATCAAAGAAGTGCCCTTGAAGTGTCGTGCCCCTCCAAGTTTGAGATGCTTCCTACGTCCTAGCCTACGCGTAGACCCATTATCCCATTATCCCAAATCTTTCCTCCTTTGGGATAATGGGTCTACGCGTAGGCTACCTACGTCCCTGCTTATAATGCAATACTGTAACATTGAGCCATTTTCAAACGTAAAGAATGCAAATACAACAATAGAATTCTTTCAAAGCGATTAGCGACTGCAGACAAAGGAAATTCTCTCAACCAGTAATTCAAAACAAACACAGCCGCAAAAGTTTTCCCAAAACCAGTAGGGCAAACTCTCGCCTTGTGCAAGCGAAAAGAGGTTTTTAAGAGAAGTTACGTGTTTATAACGAAAGAAGAAGGGTAAATCTAAAGTTCTATCTGGCGGATTTTGCTTATTTGATTCAGAGGCCGAGCAGAAAGCATTGTAATTCTCGCGTATTTGGGGCTTAAATGAAACGATTACAAAACAGCTCCTGAATCAAATAAACAAAATCCGCCAGACAGAACTTTAGATTTACCCTTCTTCTTCCGTTATAAGCACATACTTTCTCTTAAAAACCACTTTTCGCTTGCACAAGGCGAGAGTTTGTCCCACTAGTTTCAGAAAAACTTTTGCGGCTTTGTTTGTTTTGAATTATTGGTTGAGAGAATTTCCTTTGTCTGCAGTCGCTAATCGCTTTGAATTGACGTGTCAATCAAACACAACTGTTGCTATTGTATTACAAAATCTGCCCTTGTTACTGCGGATAACTCTATGTTGAATGAAACGTTTATTCGATACTACTACCTTCATTTCTATTCGAGGCTTCTACCTCAGGTTTTCTTAATTTCAACCATGAATTTGAAACCAACATTTATGTCGAGCAAAATCAGTCATTCGTAGGAGCTCCGTGGCAGCCATTTACCAGATTTGTGTCTGCCATTTTACCAGAACTAGCTGCTCTCCCCAGTCTCCCTTCTTGAATGTCAAAATAGTCTATTCCAAAATAAATAGGGTTAGACGAATATGAAAGGAAATATCAGTACCTTGAAGCAGCAATCTTGGCTTTCGTCTCCGAATGTTCCAGCAAGAAAGGAAACATCGATGTCCTGGCGGCCGCCGAACAAACTGATTGTTATCTCGCGTTGGCGAATTCTAGCAATGTGTTTCTTGAGTCGAAGAGATATTATATATTTCGTGGCAACATGAATATTCACAGTGGCATATCGTATTCCGTTATCTATAAATAAGGAAAAGTCATTGTGATCGAGTTGCAAAATAATAATAAAATTATCTGTGGGGCAAAGTTGAATATGTAATGACTTCAGGCCCGTTTAGAACATTTCTATGAACATCTTTCTTGAGAAAATACCTCATAATTCAAGAACGAAAATGCCGGTTTCAGTAAGCTAGATTTCAAAATCGATTTGAACATATCTACTATCAAATGATACATTTGCCCACAGCATTGCCTTGATATCCAAGGGCCAGTATCTTTTTAAACGGGGATTGATTTTTTTTTGCTCATCCGCTAGACGAACAAAACTGTCTCAAATTAGGTGTCACCTCCAAATGCCCGCGAATAACAACAATAGATGTGTTTTGCAAATGATTTTTGCGTTATCGCAAATTTCAGATGACATCTCTACGGACTTTAATCACTGCTTACCATCTTTAGTAAATACAGCGGAAACTCTTTCCCATTTATTACTTTTCAAATCAAGGTATTCACAGACAACTTCAGTTAATTCCGGTACTTCATAAATGTTGTACGGTATCTTCAATGTAGCTTCTTTAGCAAATGATTTCCCTTCAGGACCAATCAAGATAACATCACTCAAAACTGCTTCTCCAATAGCAAGATCGATATGACATGAACCCCTTGAAACTTTCCAATTAATATCTTCAGTTAGCTCCTTTGAAACACACAAAGACACATAGCCATCGTTGATTTCTTGTACCTCCTCTGAGATGCCATTGATGATAAACTTGCATCTGAAATAATGAAAGAAAACCTTGTGATAAGTCACGGAATACTTGCTCAAGAGGAACTTCCTTAAGCCAAAAGGCCAAAGCTCTGGTTTGCAGGTTGACACAAATTGGAGTTTTCAAGATTGATATTTCCACTCTCAAAGCACCAATACCAACAAAAGAGGTATCTATGCTCAAGTTAACTGTCGAGGAACATTTTGAGAGTGATTAGCCTTTTGATTAAAGCTAAATTCACATTGATAGAGTCAACTAAATCTGCATACTTTTTTTGGGACACATAGTACAAAATTTGTCACTTTTCTGGTTTACGATTTAGACATTTGATGACGTCACATCCTCAAATGATGTGACGTATGAAATATCTTGCAATTTCGAACAAATTCAAGATGTCTGAAAATTTCCAACGGTAGAATGATAGATAAACAACTAAAATTTAATTAATTGAAGCCATATAATTGAAAGAAATAGGTGATATAATTTTACACCCACCTTGTTAAATTGATTTATAGAATTGGAACTTCTGCGTCTCCAACTAACTTACCCGCCAGATAAATCATCCGAATTACTGTTGTCAATCCAATCCATAACATGACACCACTCGCATTGCTTCTTATCAAGACCACTGATTATCACTCCAATTTCATTTGCCAAATTCACTAGCTCTTGAGTAAGGGGCTCATTTTCAGTCGCAACAACCTTGAGCATTTTTAACCGACATTTGCGTCCCTGTAGTCCATACTCCGTTGACAATTCAACAATTTCCTTGACCAATTTCATNAACAACTAAAATGTAATTAATTGAAGCCATATAATTGAAAGAAATAGGTGATATAATTTTACACCCACCTTGTTAAATTGATTTATAGAATTGGAACTTCTGCGTCTCCAACTAACTTACCCGCCAGATAAATCATCCGAATTACTGTTGTCAATCCAATCCATAACATGACACCACTCGCATTGCTTCTTATCAAGACCACTGATTATCACTCCAATTTCATTTGCCAAATTCACTAGCTCTTGAGTAAGGGGCTCATTTTCAGTCGCAACAACCTTGAGCATTTTTAACCGACATTTGCGTCCCTGTAGTCCATACTCCGTTGACAATTCAACAATTTCCTTGACCAATTTCATTGCAACTTGACTTGGATAAACATGAAGCTCTTTCGTGTTAAAAGCAATTCTTGCATGTTCTGATTTTATTTCTTTAAACACACTCAGCACTAATGACTTCGTCCTATGCTTTTGACTGCGTGGATTTGCGCCACTTAAATCCTCAATGAAGTTTGCGATCTTCATGAGATCAGCTGGAAGCAAATCGTTGAGCTGTAAATCCACCGTCTCTAAATTTCGAATCAATTTTACGAGTTGTTCCCCTCGCTCTTTCCTCCTTAAATAGCAATCACGCAAGCTTAATTGCTTGATATGAACCAGATCGTTCTTATTCATCAGCCTTTTTTTAAGAATCGACCCCATTTGTTGCAAATCATAATTTTTGAATTCACATTTCTCCAGAACAACATTTTCAACCAAAGACAACGACTCGATAATTTCTGCACCCTTCTCTTTCAAATCGCATCCATAGAACCTAAGTTTCTTGATCTTAATCATGTCAGGGTGTTCTGCAATGAATCTCGACAGCCCTACGCTCATTTCATGAAACTGGTCTCCTTTAAACAAACCAGCAAGACTAACTTCTTGAAGCAACGCCACTAAATTCATCAAATCAGTTTCACAATTCTCAAAGTTTTGAGTGCAATCATTCAAACTTAACTTCTTCAGACAAACTCCACCTGACCCTTGCCTCAGCAGATCCAACATGGCGATAAGCATATCTGGTAAGACCCTATTTCCTAATTGCGAACAATAAAGGTGAACATCTTTAATAAGAGGTACCATTTTACCAATTGCCGTTCCACTCCCCTCAATTTCATGCAAAGATAGATGAAGCTTCTTGGTGTAGACCCACCTTTCGCTCTGCTTTCTCAACTCTGACAAAGCCATACTCATTTCCTGCAAATCATCAGCCTCAAAACGGATTTCACTTAAGTCAACATCTTCAATCAGAGTCACCAAATTCATGATTTCTCTTGCAAAAAGCAAGGGAGGCTTTGATTTCCTCAAAGAGGGTTTCAGCATCAATTTCTTCAAAGGAGGTATCTCTGCAAGCCGCGTAGCCTGCTCCCGTAATCCTGACAACACAGCAGACATTTCCTTCAAATCATCTGCCTCAAAACAATCTCCATCTAAAATAACATTTTCGATCAAAGCTGCCATTCTAATGATATTCTTCCCCGTTACATTATCTCCATCAAGATATTTCAGCTTCAATTTCTTGATACAAAAACGATCTTTGTCTTTGTGTATGATTTCTGACATGACTCTTGCCATTTCAGCCCAATCTTCGCACTTAAATCCATGGATACGCAACTCAAGATCCTCAATCAAAGATACCAGATGTGCAATATCAGCTACGAGATTTTTATCTATCTGTTCTCCTGCTTGAAAATCAAAGGCAAGACTCAGTCTCTTGATACGAACTTGCTCTCGATTTTGGTCTACCATTCCTACCAGCAGAGCACTCATCTTGCGAGCAGCATCAGAATCAAACGCAGCTGACGTTAACTGAACATCTTCAAGAAACGACGAAATTATCATTAAATCTGCACCTATTTCACTCCCAGCTGCAAAGTCGCATCCCCAACTTAACTTTTTGAGCGTAACCTCTCCATTGCCTCGTTTCCGTAACTCTGTTATATACCGGGCCATTTCCTTCAGATCCTTACAAGAGATTTGAGTCCCATTAATATGAACCTTCTCTACAAAACATGAAACTTTCATTAGTCCCCAGCCAACACCTCGAGGGTCAAAGATGCAGCAAAACAGAGAAAGAAATTTCAGAGAAAATTGACGACCTTCTTTCGTCTCCCTATCAAAAGTCTCGGCTGCCGCGGTAGCGAATAACGCCATAGTTTCCAATGTGAAATTTACGAAGTGTAAAGCAACTTTTTCCACAAAGGGAAAGAACTTTACAAGGTTCCCCATATCCTGCTTGTCGCAACTGATAATCGAAAAGTCTTTCGTCCTTACGTCAAAGTCCAGAGACTTGCAAACTGACATCAAAGTGTCACCAACACTCTTCGGCATACCTTGTGTCTTGATATGTACTGATTTGACAAAGGGAATTAGATGTGCGAAATATCTAAAGGCCCCCTCAGACAGGACTGCTCCTGCGGTTATGTTGAGATAATCAATGCAAATTGCTTTTTTCTTTGATGCAATCTTGATTTGATTCAAGATACTTTCTGTACAATTGAACTCGAGGCTTCCTTCTACAATTATGGAACCATAATAGGGCAACGATTTTGAAATCAAATCGAAAGTTTCTTGGTCGATGTTGCAGTTAAGTTCCAGGCATTTCTTATTGAATTGTTGGACGTCTTCACCATCCCAAATTATTGCTGTGGAAGAAGATTTAGGCCATAATCACAGGGAAACCAGATTAAATGTAAATTTTTGTAACATCTGTTAATTGTTTATCCATTCTATTTTCATTAAATTCTTTATTTGGTAATTTATTCTATCGTTATTCATTTTCCGTGACTTCTATTGCACTGCGCAGCAAAATTCCACTGGGAAGGAGTGATAGGGAAGGAAACTGTGAAGGAGAGCGCGAAGCGAGAAGAGAGAGAAGGAAAAAGAACCCCAAGGAATTGGGACGATCAATGTCAAAGCGCCACTTAGGCCCAGGCTAGGCCTACACGAAAATCGTCCCACCACCCTTGGTTGTACAACATCATCTTTTTAGCAATGTCGACCAAGTACGAAGCTTGCTGCTACGTTTGCAGGCGTTGTGGACTGTTTAGACTGTTTAGTGGCACATTGTTGTTTGATTTAATCAGAGACATTTTAAAGGGGCTCAGTCGTCAAACAGTAAACAAATCCGTAAACTCGTACGTGTCGGGGATTATCCATTGTTCATCCATTGTTCTCTGCAGTTTGTTTGGTGGCTTCACCCAAGCCACCAAAAAGTGACCGTTAAAAATCCACTTATATCCGAGCAATCGTAGAAGATATGAATGTTTGGTTTGTTCCTTAGTGAAGTACAAGGATTAATGCCCAAACAGTAACTTTCATTTTGAAAAAATACGAAAATCCTGTGTGATATCACCTTTCAAAAAACTGCAAGAATCGTCGTTTTGTTTACATTTTGACGACGGAGCCCCTTTAAATACTGCAAGAAAAGACACACTATCATAAATGACTTTTCTGAAAGAATTTACATACCTTTAAAGATGCCTGGTGTGTGTTTGAGCTGACTCCTCATCTTCTGCAGCTTGTTCTGCGTTTCTGGACAGAAAAATAAAGTAGTAAACAAGATTTTAGACTGGCCTAAAATCCATCTCATTAGTGGGTCCTACCATTCCCTTGGATCCACCATTCCAACATTCCGTCAAGGGTGCGTGAGCGTGATAGATATCTCTCTCGCTGTCTTCCGGAATACTGGAATGGCGGATCCAGGAACTACCAAAAAAGGGGCGGTAAGACGGACTAAAGAGATATACTTGGGGCAAGTCTAACAAGATCGAGGCAGAAAAGTCAAGCCCTGTTTGAGCAATAATATTATGGATGACATTTAAATCATACAAGAACCCTACCAATCCCATTGCTCAATCGCACATTTCCCGCGGTTTTCTCGTGGCCTAGTATAATACGATAAAAGGATGCTTTCATATCGCCAAAGCAACTGCTTTAGGTCTTTGAGTTTTACAACAAACATGAGCGACCTAAAAATAATAAAATGTGTTTGACTAAATGAAATGAGCCATAATTAGAGGCTATCAGGTAAAAAACTCATACTAACCAGTTTTGTCGTTGTCCAGGAAAATATAAAGCCCTCGGTCTTTATGCACAGACCTCGCAAGCTCGGTCCGTAGTAGACTCAACACATGTCGTACTCTCACTTTTTGAATGAACTAATAACGCTACAACTACGACTCTTTTCCCTACGCTTGCAGAAATGGAGTACTGATTCTAATAATAGACCTTTAGATCAGCACACGCGGCGCGACAAAAACTTGTGGCCGATTGACATTTTCACTTCATTTCATGGTATTTACGATTGTAATTAAGGACATACTAATTCAAACAAACTATCTACAAAAATATATTTTATGCAAAATAAGCGGCATATGCTGCAGGTGCATTTATAACCAGCCCAGTCTTTGATCCTCTTTTTAAAAGCAGAGAGTATTGGCTCATTTTTAACACCATCATCTAACGGTGCTCCAGAGGAAAAATCCTCTAATAAAGGACAGTCATTCTTACCCATAGCCCTGTGTCTTCATTTCTGGCAGTTTGCAAACATTTTTCTCCGGTTTTATGCAGCTTCAAGGAAACGAAGCCCTAAATGGAGCGACAACAACAACAGTAATTCAACTCAATGAAGTAAGCTTACTTGAGAGTCCTCATGCAGTGAAATCGGTCCGTACTTTGAAGACCTCAGGCATTATATTTTCCTGTACAACACAACACCGGTTGGTATGCGCAAAATATAAATCTGGTAAATGGCTGTCACAGTTCTATCACAAAAGAAGCTTTGAAGAAATGAAAACATGACAATTACCTGATTCCAGCAACCTGTATTGTTCTCCCAATATACTTAGTATGTCATGAAAGTAATCAACACCGCCTTCTTTCTCTACAAGAAATGAGACCATATGTTAAGCCATTGCTGAAATATTTCACAGCAAGTTTATAATACTGGGTGAGTAAAAAAAAAAGAATCCCCGTTTGAAAGGCCACTGCTCCCTGGATATCAAGACGATAGTATTGAAAAATATGATATTTGATGGTGGACATATTCAAATCTATTCTGAAATTTACCTGATTGAAATCGGCCACTCTCTTCTGAAATTATGAGGCATTTTCTCGAGGAAACTCCTTCAAGATACTTACAAACAGGCTGAAAATCACGACCAAATTTCCTGCCTTACAGCAATGACTTTTACATGCTTTAAAACATTCATCCTCCGATTTAAAAGTCATGATCGTGATTTTAGGTCTCACACGTGCTAGTCATCTGCTTTTGTCCGTCTATTGGTTCAACTATTCAGACGATTGTTAAAGACGATTTTTTGCCTGTACTGAAAACTAATCAGGAAAGGCTATCATCAATGTATTCACCCTTTGAATGTTTGCATCTGAACCTCCAACCTTTTTCATCTGATTTATCTGGAAAAGACAAACAAAATATTTAGCTTCACCGACAAAAATTCCCTACACTGCAATGGTGATGGGCAGCAAAGTGAGTTCACAGCCATCTTGCAACAAGATCTGCAGCCAATAACTTGCATCCCATTGGATTTAGGCATGAACGGTAGGACACATAGCGTGCATCAGTGTGAAATTTGTATCGTCAGTTTTGAAATTTAAAGCATCTATCAAGGACAAAAACTTAATTTCCGCAATTGCTGAGTTGTATTGTTGATCTTATAATTTCTCAATTTTTATTCTTGTAAATTTTCAACTCCTATTGTATGCAATAAATTTGTCAATATAAACTTTTACTTTGTAACATACATGTCTTTAATTGATAATAGTAATTTCACTTAATGAACGAAGTAGCCTGTATACATAAGAAAGATTATTATAATTATCAGTAGTGAGCCACCTTAACTTAATGTTCATGTGTTTTGAACATATTCTTAGTTGGCATGGAGCCACCATATCGCTGGTCTACGAATTATATTTTTTAATGTGAGCCACCTCAAGTGCAAACGCCAAGGTTATGAATATAATATTTACCGAGTAAATCTTCGATTTGGGTGATGAATTCGTTTGGAATAGCAAAGACGCTTTTTTCTTCATTGGAAGATTGGGATTGCTCTTGAATACCTGAGAGATGCAAGCATTGCATTAAAAACCTTTCTAATGTAATAAATGGTCTCTGCCAGGACAACTTAAAAGGGAGACTTGTTACCAAATCTCAAGTATCTAACTATCAAACAGAATTCAGTTAGATTTGGACACCCCAAGGTAGAACTTAGAATTCTCAAAAGGCAATTTTTTCTATTCTGGTGCAAAGACGTGGATTGAAGTCCCATCAGAAATCAGAATGAGTTCCACCATTACCATAGTCAAAGGAAACTGAAGGAAATCCTACAAAATCAGCATCCTTCCCAAAGCACGATATCTTTAAAAAGGTCCGTGTAGATTTCTATTACAGTTTTCCTTGAAATAAATGGATTAGAAGGAACTTGGAGTTTTTGCTGTAAATCTGCCGTGGAAATTTATTGATATTGTGATTAGTTTTAGAATGGCGGCATTCATTAGATTTGAGGCTATGACGTCATCAAATGTATAAAATCCTAAACCAGACAAGCTAAAGATTTCTGCTTGCAATCATATTTCTGTAGTTCACAAACTGTGGTTTTCTTGAAGGTTATATCTTTTTTTCGTCTCTTGGTTTAGGATTTATGATGATTTGATTTTTTTCAAAATTTTCCATAAGGTCACATGAGAATAAGGATTTGGCAATCTAAACTTTGCATGTTTACTAAATACAAAATTAGCAGTTTAAAGGAGTTCACATAACCTTTCCCAGTTGACTTGCTCTTCGCTGTTGGATTTATGCTTGCCACTTTCTTCTTCCCTTTTGAGTTCACCTGAAAATGAATAACACTGATTTATCCCAAAAGTTTGAGCTTAAACGAGTAGTAGCGGACTCAGGACAGATCCTTGTGGCACAAAGTCCAGAGTCCGGGTGATGGTGAAGTTGCGGATTTTAGTTGCAACCCTGTAATGGCAGAAATTTGAGGAAGGTTAACAGTTTACTAGGTGTTATTAGAAACATTAGGACAATTTTGGGTTATATTGGCAACGCTCATAATAGGCTATAAACAATGCCAGAAATCTGACAATTTGATTATTATTTTTCACTTGATGAAATGAGGAAGGTTTAACAGATGAAACTGGCATTCAGAGGAAGGTTTGAGGTGAACTCTGACTAAATCTTTATCTATATTCACAGAATATCTTTGATTAAAGACGATGATTACCTTTTCAGTTCCTAACGACGGTTCGATCCCCATCGAATTTCTCAAAATGGACATTGGATGATGCAAGAAGTCTTCCATTGGTGGCAAAATCTACAAAAACAAAAAGTACACGCATTTTCAATCATCTCTTTCATTTCTAGGTGGGCTTTCGATTGCAGAGAGAAGGATGCTTAAAAAGTGGAGCGCGAGGAACTAGGGAACTGCATGTTACCACCCTTGCATTTACCCCATAAGATGATGCTTGCCCCGATGCAAATCAATGAAATGGCAACTGCCTTTGGAGGGAAGATAGTTCATAGCAATGGATAACGATAATATGGTTTGTTTGTGCTTTTATAGCTTTTTTATTTTCGTCGGACATTGGGAAAGAATCCACCGCGTCTTGTATTAAAGTAAATCAACGTAGTTAAAAACAACTTAGCTAAGGGGACTGGGTCAGTCTAAATATAGACTTGCCCCAAGTCTATCTC